>VZTM01032509.1:353828-403157 GCA_013400555.1 Jacana jacana
GCCTCGTCCGCTCGACGCCGAGCCCCGGCTCCTCTCTGCCGGTGCTTGGGGCTGCCGGGCCCTCCGCTCCCCGGGCTCTGCTGTGGGTGGACGTCTGGAGGGCGGCGGTGGCAGCAGTTCCCCCGGTCCCAGCTGGAGCGGGATCAGTTGGCGTTCGGGCTTGAGAAAGGGAACCAGCCTGCCTGCCTGGGGGAGCGGGGGGCCTGTGTGGGGTGAGCAAGAGGCAGCAGCAATGAGAGGTTGTCATGTTCCTTTTGGGATGTGGAGGTTCAGAGACAGAGGTGATGGGGGAATGGGAAGCTGGATTTTTTTTATTTTATTTTTCTTTTCAGTTCTTTGAGATTGAACTGGTCACCTGTCTCAGATCTTGAGACTGAAGTAAACTTGAGAAAGCTTAGAAGTGCAGGCTCTGTTTACTTGTTTCCTGACTGGCAATAGGATTTTCTTCTCCTGTTCCTTTCTTGCTGCTGTACTGTTACAGGTGTTTCTTCTAAACTGAGATGTATGAAAAGGTTTTGTTGTTTACTCCTCATATTTTGTCTTTTACAAGTCCTGCGTCTGGTGGATTTTTGTGGTCGCTGCTGGCCCGTTTGCTAATAAGTCTGACATTTGTTTTACTACTCCATATCCCTTTTCCTTACTGAGCTTCTGGTTTCAGAAATGGGTGGACTGACAACTGCTGCTTAGTCTGAACTCTTAATATTCTTTCAGCTGCAATGCAAGGGACCAGCAAGTTTTCTAATAGGTTAATGCTTGCACAGTGCCATAAGAAGGATGAGGTGCAGGATATTGGGCAGGTACATCTCGAAGGTGCTTGTCCCATGAGATTGTTTTTATAAGGATTTTATTTATTTTTTTTTAATGGTAACTTGACTGGGTTTTTTTAATCCTTTAGTTTCTCTTTGCAACACGGTAACATCTCTTGATGTTAAAGTTGGCATTTGAACTTTCATTTCCAAGAATGCATTATCCTTAAAATAAGGACTGTGTTACAAGTCCAGTTGGTTATTCCTTAGTGTCTGGGCTTGGGAAATTTGATTTCGTGTATTTTTGTTTCCCTTTTCAAGTACTGAATTCTGCCCTTTGCAACTGAATTTTCATGTTAATTTATAGTGTGGACTAGATGCTTGCCTCGTTTCAAAGACTGGCCCTTTTATAGTTCTTGGTCCTCTCAAATTTTGGGTTGCTCTACGTGAATGGTATGTTGGGTTGGTTTTTTTCAAGTTAGTGTGTACAGCCAGACAGATTTGAATGTTGCCAAAACCCGAAAGAAGAAATACATTAAAGCATTGAAAATAAAATGCTGGTGTGCTTGATGCTAAATAAATAAGTCTTTGGATTGGTTATACACTGATACAATATAAAGTTCCTGCTCTGCAGTTGAGAAATACTTCACCCAATGTGATTCCGTTTGGAGGCCCCAATTACAGCTGTTTCAGTGCTCATCTTGTTTGGACTCTGTTAACTTTGGTAGGCCTTGGATTTTTTTTTATTTTTAAATTATTCTTTTTCCCCCTTAAATTTTGGAATGGAGTTCTGGAAGAGACTTAAAAGTGAGAAGTTTTTGCGTTTGACTCTGCCCCTGTATTGATCCAGTAGCCATCTCTACTCTAGTAAAAGGCCATGTGACTGGAGTGCAGGTCTGGTGAGGTTCAGGTAAATGGTGTAGGACTGGCCTTACGGGCTGTACATACTGAACACTGAAGGCTATAAACAGTTGGTCACTTGTCACAAGTCTGTCCTTTTGATTTGAAGCGGGTGTTTTTGCTTGCAATGGTCCAATGGTCATCGTGCAGACTCCTTGTATTTTACTCAAGTAGTGCTGAGTTAATACACCAGCGTGGGCGAGGGCAGGCAGGGGAATGAGGGGAGAAGTTAAGTTGAGGCTCTGGAAGTGTAACCTAGAGCAGAGGTGCTGGCTGTTGCTGCTAGATACCATTTGGCAACTTCTCTCTCTCTAAATAATAGAAGTTACCTGTGCTGACCAGATACCAGCTGAAAAGTTGTGTTCTCTCCAGGTGTGTTGTGTGGGTAAAAATACTTCGCTCCCAACTAAAAAAAAAAAAAGGAGGTTTGGGTTTTTTTTTGTTTTTGTTTTTTATTTCAGCTGTATTTGTTACAGTCATTAGTTTTTCTGTGGTTGGATATTAAGGTCAACATCTTCTCTGGCTGGTTTTGCGGGCTCACTGAGATTGTTTTGTGTGGAAGCCATGCCCCATTGTAGCTGCTACTCTGTTTGGAATATTTGCCTGTCTACCAGGACAGCGCTTTGGCAGAGTGCAGACTTTCTTTTAACACTTCTGGAGTTAGTTTGTGGAGATCAAAAGTGACCTGTGGATTGAGCAATGCAGCTGTTGTCTCCCTGAATCCAGACTGAGATTCATTTGGCACCCTCAGGTGTTAACCTTTGGGTTCATTTTTTGGAAGGTGTGCAGCTGTGTAAGTGGTTTGAACAGCTCTGGCATTCATGTGTATGAAAATCAAGTAATTATGCATGCTAGATTCCATTAAACAAAGGGCGGTCTGCTGGGTCTCCTTTCCACTAAATTAGGCCAATATGCAATGGTAGCTTTTGCCTGACTAGAAGTGTAGTAGCTATGAGTCTCTTCCTTCTGGCTCTGGGAGCTCTGCTGTGGACTGAGCACTGGAATGTCATAAAATTCCTAACTCCCTCCAAAGACCAAGGCTGGGAAAGTTTGAATGAAAACATAGATGTGTTATTTTTTGACAGCACCTGGATTTGACCAGTGGAATGAGCTGTTTGAAGGTAGTGGGGAGCCTCCATACTTGATGCTGCAATCCAAGGCCAGAAACTTTTCTGAAAGATCTTCAAGTCTTTGGGCTCAAATCAAGAGTAATGAAGTGGAAACTTTATGGCCAGCATTACATGAGGTTCAGGCAGGATGGTCCAATGAGCTCTCCAACTGTGTTTATGTTCCTAGAGCATACCTTCTCTGCTTCCTGCAGTGCCACACACTGTCCCAGGCGTACCTACCCTGGTCTGAGTATGGGGGTTGGTGAATGGCTGAGGTGACCAGCAGCTCCCAATGGCTCATCTCCCTCTCACTTCTGCTCATCCACTCTTTTGAGCTTTGGCACTCATCCAGCCTGGCCCTGACCTGATTTGTCTCACTAAACCAGCAGGAAACTATCTTGTTTTAATTGTGTTTTATTCTGGCTGCATTAGCCCGTTTATAGATTCCTGTGGTTGAATCAGCTTACCAAGGGGCTGGAGAGGTAATCAGCCAGGAGAAATAAGACCTAGGGGGAAGGACAGGCCTGTCTACTTTTGGTCTCTCAGAACTATTGGCCTGGTCTCTACCCCGTTTTGTGTAGCTTCACCCTGGTGCATTTTCTTATGGCTCCCACACAGGAGGAGACTAGACTAAAGGGTTCTTGGTCCAATTCTTTGCAACTGTTCTCTCCCTTAATGCAGAATCTGCTCTTCCAACGTGGCTTTCCAGTCTTTCACTGTATTCATCTCTTGTTGCAGCTTTGTTTTCAGTGGTGTTGTTTCCTTCCTCTACGTTTCCTCTAAGTGACCAATCCTTTACTGTGTGGAACTTCTTCAGACTTCAGCTTAGACCCATTTGCCTGTCCACAGTTGGAGAAAGGTTTAAACTTTTGGAGAAAGTTTAAAAATACACAGCAAAGCCTGTCTTAGGAGATCAGTCAAGGAGCTGATGAAAGTGGGTTGCCTAGCTGAGGTGGCCTAATAAAATTGGAGTGGAATTGTACTGTGTATCTTTGGGACGAATTCTGGGTGGTCTGTTTGGACAAGTTTGTGTCTTGCTGGTGTGGAGTCTCGTGGGGTTTTCACTGTGTTGTCAAGTGAACTGAGATATGTTTGTTTCCCAGCCTCGTAGGGTGCGATAGCCCCAGCAAGTCCTTCCCTAAGTAATCGGTGCCTCCAGCCTGCTCATTGTGATCTCACAAGCCATCGCGTCTGTGATGTCACAATGGAAGAGATTCTGCTGCTCTGACATAGCTGACATATCTGGTGGTGCCTTTGACATACCAGCCAAGGAACGCAGCAGGAAGAATGAGCTCAAGAAACGGGAGAGACCTTCCTTAATCTGAGAATGCCCTCCATCCTTTAGCCAACCCTTCCCGTGTTCACTTCCCGTGTTCCCATGTTAACCATTATGGAAGCATAATGCCCAGAGAGAGGGAAGCTGGTGCCAGTATAGAGTGATTTTTATATTTACTCTTTTAAATTGAACTACTGAGAAGCACGTAGCTCCCAGGTGATGAGTTGCCTGGCTTTGCTCCTGTAACCCTCGTTCTCTGCAGTTAACCCTCACTTGTTGTATTGCATCCAATTCTAGACTGTAAGTTCTTGAGAACAGGGACCTCTTCATCTGTAGCGGGAAGAGGCTGGGTGTGATTGCAGAGTGTTGTTAAATTAAACCAAAATGATGGGACAGCGTGTAGGCCTGCTGTGGCAGTGCTTTGAGAAGGTTAATTTACAAGTTTTCCCAGACATGGGCTAGGTTGTCCAGCAATGCTGGAGATGTACCCAGCCGAAAGGGGAGAGAGTGCAACCATGGAAGCGTACTGGATTAATGTTCAAGGGATGATACTATAAGGTTAACAGATTAAAAAAGCCAATTTGCCTGTCTAAAATCATGTTACATTATTAAAATGGTTCTAAAAGCTTTGTGTTTTGTTGTTTGTTTTACTTTATGTATTTTCTTTATGTTTTTTTGGCAAGTTTGGACAGTGACAGTGGATAAGCTGGTTTTGTTCAGAGTCTCCCATTTCCTGCCTTGCAGACTAGCCAGGTGCTGTCATTCTTGTACTGCAGTTCATCTGATGAAATATTTGGGTTTAGGTTAAGGCTGATTTAAAAAAGAAAAAGGAGTTATCTCTATTGTTCTTCAGTTAGATCTTCACACAACTGAAATATGGGCTCACATTTGACCTCTGAGTGTGTGTTTGAACAGCTACCAAAATGGAAGTCCTGCATTTTTTGTTACACTCTGTTCCAGGTGTTGCTAAATGTATGCACGTTTGTTCTGCAAAAAGCATCTTTATTACCCTATCTTTTTACTTTTTATAATTTAATAAAGTCAGACTCTATAATTTAATAAATTAAGACAAACCTGCCTTACATTTTGGATCGGCCTTGGTTGCTGTAGCCTTGAGTTCAGTTGTCTGTTGGAGGCCAGGAGTCACAGCTGCCCTTACCCAGGCTGTGCACAGGGAATCAACTGAAGTGTGTGACTCCCAAAGCTTCATTGCTTGCTTCTATTTTTTAATTTTAGTTTATCTTGTCCTTTAGTGTCGGGTGGGCTTTTTGTTTGTTTTGTTTGGGTTTTTTTGTTTGTTTGGTTGGTTGGTTGGTTTTGTTTTTTGTTTTTTTTAGTAAGGTGGAAGGCCCTATTGCCACAACAAAGTGATTTAACTTGTAAGTGGAGGCTCTTGTAAAACACATGATTTCTTGGGTTGCCCCTTCAGCCTCCACTTCGGTGTTTGTCTTCTTGGCCCCTCCCTGCATCAGTTTATCAAACTGGACATTGAAGGGCAATATTTTTGGGTTAAAGGCAAGCTGTTTAAAGTTATGTCTTCTCTTGCTACTGGGTGATTTTTAATTAGATAGGGTTGTAAAAAGTAAATATTAGTGTTATGGGCCCATTTGGCTCAAGTTTGTAGGCTAATTTGTCTTGCCATTGATGAATTTGAATCCTCTGCAACTTGCGTGGTGCGTATCTCTGCCTGTGGCTTTGGGGTTGCCCTGCAGGCGGGGGAGAACACTTGTCTCCTCCAGCCCGCGGGTGGGAGAGACAAAAGCCCTGCTGACTTTTGTCACCAGCGTTGTTCAGGTGGCAGGAGTTCCCTATCTTGCTCCTTGCCACTTGTGGTTGCCCCTAAGCGGCTTCCCCAGTGCGAAGCCTGGAGTGCAGGAGTCACTGATGCAGATTCTCCACTTTGTGCTCGATGGGGCTCCTGGCAAGCTGATGGCTACAGCTGGCACTTGCCTTTCTTTTGGCTTTCCTGACTTGCTCATCATCAAACTGTCAGGCTTTACTATCGTGTGCTTGGACCACTAAAAAGGAAGAGCAGTGCTCAGCCTGAGCCTGTCCTGTTACCTGCAGCTGATATCCATATCCAGAGATTTTTGTTTTGTTTTGTTTTTTTATTATTATTTTAAAAAGACAGTTGCTGTTTATAGCTGGTGATACCACGTGTGGCACATGCTGTTAAACAGCACGTAGTGCCAACTTTATCTTCCAGCCAAAACTCACCACAAGTAGCGGCTTCCCGTGTTACTGGGTGTTGCAAATGTAAAGTGCTGTCACGTTTTCCTAGGTCTGTGTACAATCTGTCAAAATGATTCCCGAAGTCCAGCCTCAGTTCATGGTCCCATTACGTTTCATATTTATCTGTTTAAGGAATTGGGAGCTGTGTGATATGAAATATTAACCGAGTAGGGTTGAATGCCAGATGTGACAGCTTGTACCGCCTGAGATTATAATCTGACCCTGTGTGCATAAGAAATATGTATCTGGTGTTTTACGTAGGTTTGGAAATGGAATCACTGAACATGTGGCTTTATATGGATAGAGCTGGGTTTCTAATTTTTGAAGGTGCATTGGTTGCACTGTTGTTGGGTGGGAAGGAAAAAAAAGAGATAATGACTAGTGCTTTGCATTGTCATAGCCATTATAAATGCTTTACATGACTTCTAATAAAGTGTGTTTGCTCACCAGCTATCTTGTGCTCTGAGGCATTCTGACCTTGCCAAAGAAGATGATGTGAGGTCTTCCCAGGGCACCTAGAGCAGTGGCTGGGTAAACATGCAGTTAAAACTTCATTTGGCTGAAGGTGCAGAGTTTGCAGCGGGGTTGCTCTTATTTGTATGCCGTCTGCGTAGGGGAATCAGGCTGCAGTACCCCTCCCATACACCTTTGTTGGGAGCATCTCTGCTATGTGGAGGAGTCGGGAGGGAGGTGGTTTTTAGGATGGGGAGCCTGCTCTTGTCATTAAACAGGGACCACCTGCAGAAGTTATTAGTGTAAGGAGGCACTAGATGTTGGCTGTTAGTTCCTTCTGCTAATGTCCCATGGTACCTGTGTGACACAGACTTGCCGGGGTCTGGAGTGGTGCTGCCATGTCTGCATGGTGATGTACCTGACTCCTACTAAGATGGCCAGTTTATCTTTGCTGTGTGGACTCAGTGGCTCAGGGAGCTGAGAATCGATGAGGATCACGGCTGGTGCCCCAGTCTTGCCTGTTAAGATGTGTTAGAGAGGTACTGATCTTGCTGTGTGTGGGTGGATAATGTATGTTTTATTGCCTGTGTTTGATATAGGGGTTGGAGCCTGCGTGCCTCCCCCACTCCAACTGTGTATTTTACTTTATGCAGTAGGCTAAAGACCAGGTTTTACCACAACTAACTTACAAGCTGCTTTATTCTGAGATATTGTATTTGCTGTGATGGGCCTTTAGATTCATAGCTGATAGCTTGAAAATTTAAAGCACGTATAACTTAAATATATCTTATCTGGGGCAGGTTAGAAGTGACTATAACTAACTTCTGTTTGGCTGTAATGCATTTATTAATGACAGTAAAAGCTGTAGATGGGAAAGCAATAGGTAAAACTGAGCCCCTGTAGGATAAATGCAACGTTGGACTCTTCATTACAGTTTTGTAAGTTGAGTTTTCAGTTTGCTGGGTACCTGCTGCCTGGCACACGGCTTTAATAAAACAAGCAGCCCCCCAAAACATGAAAGTCACAAGGTGAGGATGCATTTACGCC
The DNA here is from genome assembly GCA_013400555.1 of Jacana jacana. Classification (NCBI taxonomy): domain Eukaryota; kingdom Metazoa; phylum Chordata; class Aves; order Charadriiformes; family Jacanidae; genus Jacana; species Jacana jacana. The sequence goes on from VZTM01032509.1 coordinate 361,592, forward strand.
ATGGAGTTGGCAGCATGGGCACTGTCTCAGCTCCTTTGATTTTTGCCTTTCACTCAAAACCTTGGAAAGGGAAGGTTACCAGATACGTGTTTACTCGAAGCACACAACCTGCTCAGCCCCAATTATCTCCTAATCTGGTCCTTCTGAGTTTCTCTGGTCTCGCAGGTAAATACAGATTTAGCCCTTATTCGAGGCATATTATTTACCTCATTAAGTGTGTGTTTTGGCACGTGCATTATTTACCTGACGGACTAACGGGTGGGAGAGAGCAAACGCTGTCTTTTGTGCAAACAGCGACTTGGTTCGCAGGCGGCGAGTCCTCGGCCGTGCCGTGCCCGTTTCGGCTCCGCGTCCCTTCCTGCCCGAGCAAAACGTGAGCGCGGGCACAGGGAGGCTGGGCTTGGAAACCAGGCAGGTGGGTGGCACGTGGTGCCATGGAGCTCTTGCTCAGAGCCACAAGCGGTGAGACCAACGACAGGGATGGATTTAAATCTGCATGCCTATGTAGTGAGGTGTGTCTGTGTGTATATCTCTATATATTTACATGTATACAGGTACACACACAGGTAGAGAGTGTACTCGTATCCTTGCTTGGGAGGACCAGGTGGTTGTGATACACCTATTTTTTGCCAATGGGCACTGTACCCAGCTATGTGACACCTCCATGGATTTGGCTTGAACTCTCAAACCAATAAACGTGTATTGGAGCAGCCTGAGGCTGGCCCACCTTGCGCCGGGACAGTCCTGTTTTAAAAGAAAAAGGTGAAGGAGGGAAATCCAGGCAGTCTCACATAGATACTGTAGTTTATTAAATAGCATTGGTTAAATAGGAGCATCGGAAGGTGATGGCTAGGTCAGGTTTTTTTCTGGGGAGGGAGACCATAACCTATAGAGTGCTGCTTACCTTTTACAGTTCCTGCAGTTCATGCGCGAGTTTGTTGAATCAGTAGCCTCCTCTGAGAAATACCTGAAGTAAGAAATCAAGTGTAGCACTAGAATCACATTTCTGAGAAGCCTCGTGTACGGAGCAAATGAGAACTTCCCTGGGGAGGAGCCTTCCATCCACCAGATGCCTGGATTTGTTATGGAAGTGGGAGATTTTGGTGCAGCTAACAGGCGTTTCAGGGCCAAGCTGTTTAGATGGGTTGTAGCATTGATGTGTGTATTGTTGTATTTAATTCCTGACGTGTATCAGAAGTTGCATTGTATATGAACAGATGAAAGGCCCCCTCAGAAATTTCAATGGATCAGATTTTCTGTGTTTAAGTGGCTTGTGCTGTGTTCGCTATGATAAGGTTCAGCAGGCGGGTGTGATCTGGTGCCTGGAGCCATGACTGTTGTGTGTCTCATAGTTCTTAATTTAGAGCTGTTTGTAGAGGTTAATTTCCAGTTGCCTGTGATTCTGGGCACCTCGAGCTCAGTGCAAATGTCATCTGTCGTGCTTAGAGCAGGTTACTGTGTTATTTCAGGTTTGCACTGCTGGAACCTCCACCAGGAAGCACAGAGAAAATCCCTGGCAGAGGAGGCCAGTGAAGAGATACTAGCAGAGATGAGATGTATTTGTGCATTAGTAACGTGAGTCTGTCTTCAGTTTCAGATGCCTCTGGATGTTCAATGATAGCACTTCTCCATACTGGAGCAGCAAAGTTTCCCCAAAACTTACTTCCAAGGGCAAGAGAAGCTGTGTGCTCCCTCCTCCCAGCTGGTGTTCTCAAAGGGTACGGCTCCATCGTAAGCAGGAAACTGGCGTCCCACAGCTTTGGAGCTTCCATGGCAGCAATGTCATCCTTCCCTCCACAGAGATATCACTACTTCTTAGTGCTGGATTTTGAGGCTACGTGTGATAAACCACAGATTCATCCTCAGGTAAATAGTCAATCTTGTTCATTATCCCCTTACAAGTTGCTGCTGCTGTTCTGAGAGGTGGAAGGAAAAAGCACACTCCTGGCTCATTTGTTTCCTCTGGTTTGTCCCACCTCCTTTCTGTTGCTGGTCCTCCAGGGCTCTTGCCATCCACCTGCTCTCTTAGGAGCAACGCCAGGAGCGTTCAGTGGGAATGAAATGAAGGAGCCTGATTTCCATCGAGGAAGTGACAGTGCATGTGTTATTGAAAACATCTTTAAGTCATGTGTGCTTGTCATCTGCCTGAACTGGGGAGGGTTTAAAAATTTTTGGCTGGGAACCTGCATTAATAGAGTACTTGTAGCAGCCTTGTTTGATTCTGCAAGGAAAAAGACTGTTAGTAGCCAACAGCATTAGAAAAAGAAGGGGTTGACTGATATGAATATGTGCAACATAATGGTGTTTAAGTAGAGAAGAACAATGGTTTGGAGCTATCAGATCTTTCTGAGGTTACCTTGCCTGGGTGTTACCTCTGGAGTGTAATGAGCCAGGAAGAGTTTGATTTCAGAGGATTTTCCCATGCTCTACCACTTGGGATCCAGCTAAGTACAGAGTTTTTTCTGTGGACAGTTCTTCCACAGTAGTGTAGAGGACATTGACAAATATTGTCAGTAGGATGGACCTAGGGTTGCCATTAAAATATGAAAAACACCCTAAAAAGAAAGAGGCTAATACTGGGTTTGTGTCATGGTTTAACCCCAGCTGGCAACTGAGTACCACCCAGCCACTCCCTTGCTCGCTCCCCCGCAGCAGGATGGGGAAGAGAATTGGAACAGTGAAAGTGAGAAAACTTGTGGGTTGAGGTACAGACAGTTTAATAGGTAAAGCAAAAGCTGCACATGCCAGCAAAGCAAACCAAGGAATTCATTCATTGCTTCCCATTGGCAGGCGAGTGTTCAGCCGCCTCCAGGAAAGCAGGGCTGCATCGTGTGTAATGGTTACTTGGGAAGACAAACACCGCCACTATGAATATCCCCCCTTCCTTCCTTCTTTCTGTAACTGTATATACTGAGCGTGACGTCATATGGTATGGAACGTTCCTTTGGCCAGTTGGGATCAGCTGTCCCGGTTGTGTCCCTTCCCAACATCTTGTGCCTCTCCCAGCCCAGCCTACTCACTCACAGTCTGGGTGGTGTGAGGAGCAGAAAAGCCCTGGACTCTGTGTAAGCGCTGCTCAGCCCTAGCTAGGACATCCCTGTATTACCAACACCGTTCCCAGCAGAGATCCAAAACATATCCCCATGCTAGCTACTGTGAAGACAATTCACTTTACCCCAGCCAAAACCAGCATGGTTGGTAGTGAACAGACAGGATTTCCGAGTCTCTAAATTGAGCTCAGGTTTCTCACCCCCATCTACCAAGCAGTTGGCCTCTTACGGGGTTTGTGGGTAATACACACGGTGGATCAGAATAACTTCCATTTGCTTTGTTTGGAGTATATACTACAGGCTGTGGGGTTTTTGGTGTGGCCTTTCATTACTGACGTGACTCGATACAGCATGTTCATTTCCCCATGTAGCTTGGGCTTGTCCTGTCAAAGGGATGCTGCAAGTTGAGCTCAAACTTGGCCCTTGTCTTGCCCAGCAGCGCCTCGCTGAGTGCCACCTGCCCCTCCTGTTTCCTGAGAAATGGACAGCAAATTCCCCCATCTTTTGCTGGGTCTTTGTGGGAGGCTGTTGTGGCTCTGCATCCAGTTCTGCCAGCAGGGTCTTAACCGCTCTCCAAGTGAGATGTCAGGCTATTTCCTGCACGCTCCGCCTCGGGTGCACAGACCTGTCAAAGCTGTAAATTGGATCTACCTTGTCCCTTTGGATATGGGTTTGGTCTGTGCACATTTTGATGCAAAACCATGATGCATGTGGAGCTGGTTTACAGCTGGCAGTAAAAAGGAGCATGAGTGGAATATGATTACTACTGTTTTAAGGAGCTTTGTCCCCAAGTCCTTGCCAGGGAAAGTAATGGTCTGGGCCAATGCAGATCTGCTATATATTTTGTTGGTGCGATGGCACCTTTAAGGTGGAGATGTTCTTCAGTGTTGTTTTTCCAGTCTGCTGTGTTCAGCCTCTGTCTGCATCATATTGTGTGTGGAGAGGGCTGTCAGTTCCTCACATCCTCACAAACAAATTAGTTTGACAAATAAAGAAATGGCTCTTGCTGCATGGGAATTGGTGTAGCTGGAAAGGCTGAAGATACCTGCCAGAATTGGGCAACTTTATAAAATGAGACTTTAGTTGATGCCACTACCTACATCTGACCTTTTTGCTGGCCAGCATGGCTTTTGTCCGCTGCTGGGCTGTATATCGTGGTGAGCAAACTGTGCCTTGTGTTTCAGCGGTGTTTTGTGCAAGTTTTTTACTGGCAGGATCTTTCACTGAAGCAGTGACAGACACTGGAGATATGGTCTGACGATAGACCTGGGAGCTGGGAATAGTCAGGTGCTGATCTTCCCTGTAATCCTGATCCTTTTCCTGCTTTTTTCTTTTTTTTTTCTATTGCCTGCAAAACAAGAAGTCTAGGTACAATGACATCTGAATGCATTGGGATTTAGTGAGGAGGCTACATAGAGAGCTAAGCTGTGATCCAGGTTACTTTGTGGGCAGGCATTGTGGTGAATTCAGCCAGCTCAGCCTACAAGTCTTGCAGAGTGCACTTGCCACCGTGCAGCACACTTGAAATTTCCCACTAACTGCTCTTCAAAATATCCCAGCTTCTTACCAGAGACTAGAGAAAGAGCTATCTTTTTCTCTGCACTAAGGTGTGTGATTGCCACATCTGCTCCCCCTCTTGCTGTATTTACTTGTACTTCTCTGCAGCCAGCAGCCTCGCTGCCTTTATCCCTGGGGAAGTCCTTCATACTCATTCTGGAGCCCTGAAGGCTCCTTCATTTCCATTCCCTTTCACGCTGCCCCATCTCCCTCCGAGGTCTCACAGTGTGGCCTCTGTAATGAGGATCAAGGGGGGTCAAGGACAGTGGTATTCCCCTGGGAAGCTGTCTTGCATCCTGGCTTCAGTGGCTGGAGTGCCTTGGCGCTCCTGTCCTTTGCTTTGCTACCTCTGGGTTCAGCAAGGAGGCTTCTTCATGTTCCCTGCCCTACAACCCCAGAGGAACAATAGCATCCTTGCACTCCTGACTTCTGATGGCTTTCAACAGATATGCCCCTAAATCACAGCTTGGCTTTTGGGGGTTTTTTGGATATATTTATGAGTAGTGAGATCGTCCCAGAGAGGAAAGAAGGTATGGGTTTAATTGCATTGTTCTGGGTGGATAGATGGGAAAACCTAAAAGAATAGAGGCACAGTTTGTGTTGTGTAGCATTTTAGCCAGCCAAAGGTCAGTAGTAAGGCATGTTTATGGCTTGCCCCTCGCATCTCTTTAAAGCTTACCTTGTGCTTTTGGGATTTGATCCAAAGTCCAGTAGTGTCGGGTGGGAGCTGTCATTCTGCAGAGGTTGGTGAACCTCAGACCATGGTGGTGGCAGTGTGCTTCATTTTTTGGCTCTAACTCTAACTTTTTCTCCTTTACTGTCTGTTAAGAGTTTATAAGTACCTGCAGCTTTTATATGCTGTCAGCCTGTAGAGCCAGGTACATACGGTACTTTAGCTACACAAGAGAAGATGCATTAATAAGTGAGTGTCTCGGTCTTTTGTCCCTTTGTCCTTGTATACACCAGTGTTTATGGTGGTCACTGCTTTCAGTGACTGTGTTAAGGAGCTCCCCAGGCTGGAATCTGCGTCTGCCTGTAACCTTATTTTATTAATGCAGTGAGTGGGTGTGCCTCATGTGGTCTGCAAGCCAAGTATCTTGCCTTCAACTTCAGCAGAGTCGAAGAAAAGTGATGATTTTTTTTAAATGTACAAAGCCTGGAGGTAGAAATAAGATCTATTCAAAGCTGAATTTGAAATTGGGCTTCTACATCGGATGTTAATCTCTACTGTAATTTATTAAAGCCACTTAAATGAAAACCAAATAAAATTCAAGCTTTTCATGTCTGCTGCCTGGAAGTGTAGAAGAGTATCAGACCCCTGACCTGGCAGAAGGAGCTGGATCTAGGATGTCCACAGTTGCTAAATGAGTTTTTGATAATGATGAAGTTTCTTTTTTCATGCCTGTTTTTTCAGGTACTTGACTTCAGTGTCTAAGATCCACTCAAATTTGTTAATCAGTTGGGAATTAGAAATGCACCTCTTCCAAAATCCCTGTAAGAAGAAGGTATACAGTGTTGAGATCCAATTACCAAAGGAGGTTGTGACCAAAGGCAGAAGAATAAATTGTTTACAGGCAGTATTTTCCTTGTTTTCTTAAAAAGCACACTTTAAATACAAAAATGTCTTGATATTTTTCTTTAGCGTGTCCTACATATTTCAAGCTTGTGTAGTATGCATTTCGATTGTCATTTTGGGGGAATTTTTAGTTATAATTGCTGTCAAATGAAAGTGGACATAATAATAAATACAGAACATCACATTTCAACATAAACCCCATAAATGCTGAGATTATGAGTAAGCATATGTTCAGTTACTAATTTATTTTTAAGTGTACAAACAAATCTGGATGATGAGAATACATTTCCCGATGGGTGAAAGCATATTAACAAATGGGAGCCAGTCCTGCTGGAAGATACTATTAAGTAGAAATGCACAGCAAGGTTAAGCTGGGTTCAGGCAGCGTTTCCTTGAGTGCTGGTGTAAAAGAACATTAAAGGTGGTTTTTTTCCCCTGAACATCGGTCTGGTGGTTCTGGGTGATGGTTATGGGTGGGTGCAGCTGGAGTGACTGTGATGGTCCCTGCCTCCTTGCTGCCTGCACTGCTCTACCTGTGCTCTCGTTCCCATGACAGGGGTGGCTGAATGATGCCTCCCTGCTCCTGAGCCGCCCTGATTTACAGACTGACCTTGTAATGGGAATGGATGTTGATGTCACCAAATTTAGGCCACAGCAACAGATGTGCAGTCCTTGCTGAGCTCCCTGTGCCCAGTGAGTAGATGGGGGTTAGGCAAGCCACCCTGGGAGCTGTAGACTATATTCAGAGGACTTCCTAGGAAGAATATGTGCCTAAAATCAAAAACCTGCTGTGGGAAGAGGTTATGGAGGATCTGCTGGGATGCGGGCTGCGAGGTGTCTTCTGCATGCTCTTCTACCTGTGCTCAGCAGAGCCTGTATCAAGGCAATTCTAGCTGAAGGCCAGGATGGGATTGCAGAAGGTGGCTCACAAAGTAAGAGAGATTGTCACAATCCTGCCCAGAGGCGGGTAATGGAGATGTGCCCATGCCTACCTTTTCTACCTAGACATGCCTGTGTAGCGCTTTTCTCCTTGCATGGCTTTTGTGTGGCTGTTAAGCTCAGTGCATTAAAAATCACCTGCCAAAACCTTTATTAAGGATGATCATGAATTGCTGGAAAGTGAAGAAACTCAGCCTTGTTTCCCATGGCAACTTTAACTCTGCACTCTTGTGCGTAAGTATCACGGTGGAATATTAATCTGCAATTACTGGTCTTCATGCAGCTTAGGCTTGGGTGTAGGTTTAAATAACTACTTCTCAAGTTGGCTTCTTACAATGTTGTTTCTAGAGGAATACCATTAAAAATGCACATAGCACAATAACTTAGTCTTTTTTTTTTCCTTTTTACTAAAACTAAGTAAATCTAAATATATATGTCATCTCCTTGCCAGTTCTGGCCGTTGTTATATCATTCTTCTTACGTTGGAGTGCTTCAATGTCTTAGCGTGGAAAGAGTCCATATAAAAGCCGTTTCAGATGAGTTTTTCTGTTTCCATTAATGTTCTGAACAATCTTTTGGGAAAACTTTTTGGGGCATTGTAGCTAGTTCCCCTGAACAGTTAAAAGCTCCGTGAAGAGCACGTGAATATCCATAGCTCAACGTACTACAAGGTGCAGCCGAAATGAAAAGAGATGCTGTTCTCTCTTAAGCTTATTTTCTGCACGTCACGTGTGTCACTGCAATTCCATTGGACTGTTGTGAAATCTTATTTTGACCTGTAAGGAGAATAATGTCTTTGTTTTAAAAGGTGTAGTGAGGAGCCCAGTGTTTCAGAGAGGTTTCTGCAGGGTCTGAGACACCAGGTGTGGTGTAACCCTCAAAAGCTGCATTCTCTGCGGCTGTCGTTTTGCCTTGCAGACCTCCCCGGTTCTCCCAGTAAGCAGGGACAACCTTGCTGTGACCCGTATGAATCTGATGGGGTGGGGGTGTTTATGGCTTCAGGCAACAGAATTAGCTGTATTTATTTAAAACCTGAGGAGCTGGAGAGCACGAACAGTTACTGAACCCAAATCTCCTGGAGAGCACAACCACGAGACCACCAGGCAAGACACCTGATGTATGAAAAAAAAAAAACCCCATTCAAAGCAATTTCTTATTTAAAGTTATAAACCCAGCATTATTACAGCAACAAGCTTAAAATACCAAGGCACTCAGGTGGCCAATAGCTGCTGTCCCAACCTGACCCAACCCGCTTAGCACTGGGCTGGTTATTGACAGGCGGATGAGATGACTACTTCAAAGCGATCAGTCAAGTTGGCTCTTTCCCTCGTGCCGCGCAGAGAACCCCCCCCATCAGTTATGCACCCCGGCGTGCGGCTCCCCACCTGTGCCCTTCGAGCACTGTATCCTGGGCTGTGCAAACGGCGCACGTCGTTTAGGTGACAACTTGCAAAGTTAAGCAGGCTTGTTGTTACCCCAGAAAGCAGTTGAGCGGCAGTCACCCTGAGAGGAAAAGAGCCAGGCGGGCTCAGGAGTGTGCAAGGCTGCCCTGTTGCGTTTGAGAGGTTGCTGCTTCGCCTCTCTGTGAAGCCACCGCTGAGGGTAACGTGCGCTGCCGGAAGCGTTCACACCGCGTGCCGATCTGAAGAAGGCAGTGGGTGCCACAGGTTCTCTGTGTATGGCCACCCGTGAGCGGTGCTGTTTCGCAGCCTTTGAGGCGTGAGAGGGTGTTTTGCATCCCTCCCAGCACGATAGTTTAAAAACAGGCAGTACTCTTCCGTTCTAGAGTGCTGCAGGGGGGTGCTGCTTCACAGGCTGCTGTGATTCCTGGGGAATGGTCTTTGCTGCACAAAAGTTGTCTTCTCCTAATTTTGAACAAACCCTTCCTTTTAAAGAAAAAGTGCAGCTCAGCAAACTTTGGCGAGAAGGGAGCAGGACATGCCTAAATCTCGTGTTTTCTTCCCCTTTGTGCCAAACTGTGCAGCCATCCATCCATCCCTCTGTTCTCTTTGTTGGTCCATGCACTTGTTAGCTGGCAAAATAGCTCTTGGTTTATGTTATTGAGTCCCTCTCTGCCAGGCAGGAATGTGCTGTCACCAGCAGCTGGTTGGGATGTTTGGAAAAACCCTGGGTGTTTTTATTTTTACATGCACCAGCGTGGACTTTCTACCTGTCCCAGATGTTTTAGCGTTGCTGGGAACATCGAGCATTTGTGCTGCTCAGTATCATGTGAAGAGCCTGGGTCTTGAAATGATTTGGTAATTCTGCAGCGAGGAGTGCACAGGCTGGTTGCCTGCAATAGAGAGGGGAGCGGACCTGAAAAAGGAGGTAGTGTAGTTGTCATCTTGCAAGGTAACATTTGCAAGTGTGTGTGTGTGCTGTTTGTAACCTGGTTTGAGTACTAAACTTCCCCCAAAACAGTCAGGCTTAAATTGTTTGTTGGCTTTGTCAGTGGAGATTTTCTGGGTGGCTTAATGTACATCAGTAGTGCTTGAAGAAACAAGTTGAAGTGTTGATTGAAGTCTGTTGGTCTACATTTCTCATCCCAGGTGTGGAAGAGGAGGAAGGTTCTGCCTTATTTGTGATGTCTGGGTGCTGCTGGAAAGATCAAAATAGCTTTGTGGGTTTTGGCAGGTGAGCTGATGCTGGTGTGGAGAGGCAGGAGCCAGCCTGGGGGCAAATGACCACCAAAGCTTTCTTCTGGATGGCAGAAGAAGGGTTGTGAGCCAGCTCTTGAGATTTCAGGTCCAATGGTTAGGTATGAAAGAAGTCCCAAAGACCACAGTGATAAGTTTAGGGTGAAAATGTCATTTGTGAGACCTGTGAATCCTCCTTTTCTTGGCCCTGTAATAGAAGACCTCAACTGGGGAAGTGTTTCACTTTGTACTTAAAAAAAAGAATAAAAAGATTGAGACCACTTCAAGAGCATCCAAAAGAGAAACAGGGAGTGTGACCAGAAGGTCTGCAAAACACAACTTGTGAGTGCAGGCTGGATGGCATTGGGGTTGCATTTAGTGCAGTGAGGAGAAAGGTATGTATGATGGGGTCCTCTATTACAAAAAGGAGAAAGGCCAGAAGGCGTTCTGGCTTGTGTCTGCTGTGGGCAGGAAGAGCAGTCATGAATTTAAACATCAGCAAAGGAAATTCTGATTAGACATTAGGAAAAACTTCCCAATGATAAGACTAATGAAACGGGAGGACAGAGTGCCTGGGGAGCGTGTGAGTCTCTCTTATTGGAGTCTGTAAAAACAGCCCAGACAAAGTCAGAGATGATTTAGGGGGAGGTGATGTTGCCCTCGGGCAGGTGCATGGACTAGATGTCTCTCTTAAAGCTCAAGCTCCTGGAGGCATGTGATTAGACGGGAATTTCAGCTTCTATTAAAGAAAGAGAAATGGTCCCTCACCCTCACAGTTGTAAGGAAGCACCTGAAAATAAGGGCCAGTGGTTTATGCCAGTGCAGAACTCGAAACCCAACTTGATTTATTTTTGAGGAAATCCAACCTTTGACATTGGGCTGCAGTGCCTGAGTGTTGGTGGCTGGCAGTGAGGCTCACAGAAGAGCAGGGGGAGGAAGAAACTTTGGATATTCAGTAACTGGGCAGCAGAATTAACCTTCACAGCATTTTATCCAAATGTTTCATGATCTCTTCGTATTCCTGCCAGTTCCCTTGTGTTTTGATTGTGATGTGTATTTCCTTCCCTTCGCGCTTTTCTGGGATCTGTATCTGGTTATTTAAATGCTTTCGATTGGCAGCTGTGGGCAAGTGTGTTCTTTAAGCGGGGAAGTGATGGAAAAATAAATTTGGGGTCAGCTGCTTCCCCAGAGACGTTTTTGGCAGGGTTAATCACCATCACGGAGTAACTTAGCCGGGACAGAAGCGCTGAGAGACTCCTCGCCTCGTGTGCAGGTAGACATCCTTTGGAAAGTCAGCAGAGCCCCGATTCAGCAGAAGTCCTGCTGTCCCCCACTGCAGAGGTGTTGCCTTTACGGGACTTGTTTGGGTTAGTTTAATAAAAATTTAGAAGTGGGGAAAGGGCCTATGAGGTCATCTTGGTTACTGCCCCTGAGGGCCAGTGCAAAGCTGCTCGCTTGGAAACGGCTTTAGTTAAAATAATAATTAAGGCAGAGGATGGAAACTGGGGAGGCAGATCTGTTAGGCTAGTGCTGTCCTTACTATGTCCCTTTTCGATTTTAATTGCCTTGGAAAAAAAAGGAAAATCATAAGGCTTTAAAAGCTCTGATTCTTCCTGCTCTTCTCCCCCCCCTGCCCCCTCCCCGATCTTGGAGGCATCAACTCTCATCTGTCAAAGTGTAAATCAGCAATTAAAACACAAACAGCGAAATGCCAAAGATGACCCGAAGCACAAAGCAACTGACAAACAAGTCCGGACAAATCGGCGGATAATTTATAAGCATTGCCCTAAAATCTAATTATTTGGCAATTCGAATTTGCAGCCGGCCAGGGCTGTGCAATAAATTTAACCCGCCATAAATTATTTAGGAGCAGCCCGTGGTGTAAATCAAAAACACGAGTGTTTGTTTAAGAAATAAGCTCCTTGTGCATAAAATGACTTTTTTTTTTTTTTTTTTTCCTTTAAAGAGGGAGGGGGGGAAAAAAGCATCCTTGAACAAAATGAGCTGGTGCTGAGGATCTGTCACCTCCATGGAGACTCCCCTGCCTCTTCTGCCCTTACCTTGTTTGAAGGTGTAAAGGGGTCTTTTTGTAGGAAGTTTAATGCTTTCCTTATCAGAAAAAAATCCCTTCCTCTCAATGGTCTCTGCTTGTTTTTATTGCACTTTGAACAGTCAGCTCTGATTTTTATGGGCATCTTTTATTCTTGTGTTTATTAAACTTCTTGACGTGGGGGTGGGCGCAAGGGATAAATTGTTCTCTGGTAGCTTTTGAACTGTCACCATTCGGTCTACCTCAAATGTATAAATCCCTGTCCTGAAGCCTGTGCCCTATCTGCTTTGCACGTGGGCTTCTGGATTAAAAGGTTTTTGAGAGCTGGGAAGTTCTTGCTGGGCATTGTGGTTTTTTTTGTCATCTAATGATGCTAGCGCTCCCCGGATCCAAGCGCTCGGCAAAGCATTCCTCTGCCGGAATCGGTGCGACTTCTCCCAACTCCAGGGGTTTGTCCGCTAGAGAAAGCTGTTTAGTGAGCAGAGTTGCCTATTTGTTCATTTCTGTGATTTGATTTTGTGCATCCCTGCCCCGGTGTCAGAGGGAGAGGAGCTGCATGTAGGACGGTTGGGTAGGGAAAGGCTGGGTTTATAGTAGTGCTTTCCCATGCCCTTAGGAATTTTTCTGCTCCCTCCTTAAAGGAAGTCCCTGGCCATTCCGCAGTTACCCTGCCTTCTCTGCTGCTGCTCACCCACCAGCCTGGGACAGCCAGGGGCAAATGGGACCTTTTTTTGTTCCTTTTGGAAACATTTGTGGTTTGTGGTTGCTTTTTTGGTTGGTTGGTTGGGGTTTTTTTAAGGCAAAAATTCTGAGCGAGCTGTCACACAGATTTGCTTGGAGTACTGTGAAATCATAAATGCAAGACTGTTGAGAAGAGAGTGGACCTGGTGATGGATATGTCTAAGCCTGCGGCTCTGTAGGTTCCTATTGTTGCCGTGTTTGGGGGCGCAGCTGAGGGGAGGGACAGGGTGCCGATGCCTTTTTCTTTAAGCGTGTTAATATTGATTTTAGAAGCTCTGTGTTCCAACAATATAAATGCAAATGCCTTGTAATTGGGAGCCGCGTGCAGAATTTCTCAACAGAAAACATGTTCAACTTTTCATGACAACGAAAGGAAAATAAAAAGCCTCTTATTTATTGCTGGGGGTTTGAATCCTGGATTTCCTTTCAAGTTACTTTGCAGTGCTAAATAAAATACCTAATTGCAGCGCTCACAAAACTCGAATGGGTGCATTTGTTCTCCTGGTAGCTTGCGGCTATTTGGACACCCTCCGCGCTATTTCAGCAAATCCATAACTTCTGGTTGTGCTGTGAGGAAAAGCTGTTGAGGTGGGGGGGAAAGACCTAGAAGCCCTGAATGCTGCTGGCACAAATCGCCGCTTAACTTGGAAGGTGTGCCCAGTGTTGGAAGTGGAAATGGGTGACAGTCTCCAGGTAGCACTTTAAGATGGTGATAAGGCACTGATAAAAGAAAGGAAGCATCAGTGAGCCTCTGCCTTTTAATTGCCTTGTGCCTCTCACCTCTACCTTCCCCACCTGGGAAGAAGCAGCAGAAGTCCTTGGTGGTAGAGATGGAGCTGAGTGTGTTGAGCTCACAGGGGTTGCTGTGAAACGTGAGAGAGCGCCCGGCTGCCTTCCCCTATCACCCTCTGTTGGGGGGTTGTGTGCGTGTCTTAAGTGCTCACCATTTCATAATAATTACTAATGAAATTCTAGATCTGTAATAACATTTTGGATATCTAAAACAAACCATATGCTTGTAAAATAAAAAGAAAAAAAAAGAGAAAAAAGTGGAAACAGATCAACTTTAAGCCATAAATTCTTGGTAATAGAGGTCTTTTTTTTTCCTTTTTTTTTTCCCTTTCTGTTTATATTTGATAGATATTTTTGTTTCTGCAGGAATGTCAACTCTTAATTTCATGATGTATCATGGGCTTAAGAAAATTGAATTTAATAAAGGCAAAAGATGAATGGCACCTTTAAAGGTCCCAACACTTGTCTTTATTAGCAGGACAAACTGCAGGGTCTCCAAACACTGCTTCTCTCCAAATGAAAGTTTAAATGAAAAGTACAGCAGTGTCACAGGTTAAATTTCATTGCAGGACTGGCTAACGTCGTTAGTGAGGAGTGGGGCTGATTTCATGGGGCTGGTATCTGTTGCCTTAGATACCAGTGGAGCAAACACTGCCAGAGACTGGAAAAAATCTCCACTTATAGGAAGCGTGCAGATAAACAGCCTTTTGGGAAAGGTCCTTTACCACTTGCTTCAAAAAAGACTGACCAAATAAGCCCAAGAGGTTGCGATAGCTCCCAAGACGTTCCAGTCACTCCTGGGGTGTGACTCCCGCTCCTGGCTGCACGCTTCCTACGGTCCTGCAGTAATTCTCAATAGTGTTAAATTTTCCACGTTTTTTTTTTTAATATATATTTTTTTTTAGTCCTGTTTTTTTTTACTTCCTCCCTCTGTCTTAATCCGACCCTCCTGGAAGTGCTTTTTTGCCTTTGGTTCTGGAAGGCGAGCGGACGCCTTTGTGTATCAGATCAGCAGCGGGGCTGTCTTTCAGTCTCGCTTTGCATCCAGCCACTTGATGGCCCCTGAGGAGGATTCTGGTCCCTTGGGAGCGATCTCAGCGTGGCAACGCAGCCCTGCTGTGAAATCCAGCCGGTGTGTGTCCCTCTCTGGGCGAGGGAACGCTTGTCCTGCCCTGCCGTGGGCTTGCCTGCTTCCACAGTCACCCCCTGGGTGGGATGCAGAGCTAAGGGGCAATGAGCGACCCCAGCCTGGTTTAAAGGATGGGCTGGTGATACCCTGAGGTTAAGCCTGGCTCTGCTATGCCATCCTGTCCATCGGCCTCAAACTTTTCGGTCCATTTTCTTTCAGAACAGAAATTTGCTGCTTTCAGAGCCTATGTTTGGTAGTATCAGGGAGAATCAGTTGTATCCAGTGTTTCTTATATGAATTTTTGTTATGTTCCCTGGGTGGCTGAGGCTGGTGAGTTTGGCTGTACCTCAGCAGGCTATTGGGAGCGATGCTCAGGTGTTTTGCCTCTGTGTCCTCCTCCCCTTCCATCCCACTGGTGGATTTTCAACTCTTTCTTTGGGAATTTTGGCAATTCCCAGTGCTTCCACGGCACACACCAAGGGTGGCACAGCCAGCCGTGGGGAAAATGGTTAAACCGTGTCCTCTGCAGCTTGACTGCTTGGTGTCTACACCTGGGCACTTCAGCCCTGTTCACGCTTTGTTTCATTTAATTCTTTTTTTTAATTTCCCATCTCAGTGGCACATTCTCCCCAGTGCCCTGTGCTGGGCTGTGTGCCTGCTGCTCCTTTGTGCCACGGGCTCTGACCACTGTGGAAACTGGGTGTTTCTCCTGGCTATTTAAATTATTTGTTGTTTCCATTTACCCACCCATCCTCTTGCCCTCCCTCTGCCTGCTGGGGTGGTGATGTCATCAGCTCATACGTATGACCTCACAAGAATTTCCGCCTGCGGGTCACGGGGTTTGCAGCCAGGGTCCAAAAGCTGTGTTAGTTCCTCTGCAGAGGC
This sequence comes from Jacana jacana, assembly GCA_013400555.1. NCBI lineage: Eukaryota > Metazoa > Chordata > Aves > Charadriiformes > Jacanidae > Jacana > Jacana jacana. Next base: position 376,947 of record VZTM01032509.1, read on the forward strand.
TGCATTTTCCACATGCTAATTTTACTCACAGGAGTTGGATTTTATTTATTTATTTATTTATTTATTTATTTATTATTTCTTATTTGTCTCTTCCAGATGTTTTCAGGCAATTTTTTTTGTTGTTAAACTAATTCCATTCATGTTTTAAAAATTTATGAAAGCGCTAATAAAAATGTCAAAGTGGTAAAAATGTTAGCTTTTGCTCTGCTTTGATTAAATTTTGCAAACTGTTTTTGAATATTAAAAAGCAATATTTTTTTTATTCTCTCTCCCTCTCTCTGTTTCTCTCCAGAAGTGATTTGAGAGGCTTGTTGCATGGATATCACTCAGCGGGCTCATTTGCACTCCAGAACCTCGGTGCCATGCATCTCTATTAAATAACATAGACAAATTATTCTTTAAAGACACCAAACAAATTGTCACTTCTCCTCTTACATTAAACTGGAAGGAGGAGAGGGAGTGGGGAAGGAGGGGAGTGAACACAAAGGATTTTATCGCTTTTATTCAGTGGGTGGCTTTTTTAATTTCATGTATATTTTTTAATAATTGAGAAATCCATCGCTACTGGATTTGTTTAAACTTTTTATTAACAGGTCCATGTAAATTTTTGATTGCTGATTATTCAAATAATTGAACATTCTTCTGATGAAGAAGGTTTTTATTTCCCTATCAGCATAAATTGGCTGCAAAGAGAAAAACGAAGCGGGGGTTAGCTACCGTGCTATGTTCTGCAGGGATGGGGTTTGGGGAGGGGATGCTTCCAGCTCCTCTCTCTGTTGGAGGAGAGCAATGCTCCTGATAACTCTGGTTTCAGTCTCTCCTGGGAAAGGAGGTGCTTCATGCAGTAGCTATGTTGTCTGTCTGGTGGTGTCCTCCCCCAAGATAGCACATTGGAGAGGGTGGGACTGGTTTTGGGGAGGGCACAGACCCTGGGGGTGTCCCTGCTAAACAGATGGGAGCTCATTGCAAGTGTATCTCTGTGTTCCCTGGGTGGTGCCAGCGTGTCCAAGTGGTGCTGGACCCTGTTCCTGGGGTTTGGCTTAGGCAGCGATGTCTGCAGATGCTGCTCTGAGCACAGAGACATCCCCACCACCCGTCCCAGCTGCGATGAGCACCATCACTACCCTCTGTGCTCCTGGCATGGGATGTGCCCTGTGCTCCCCCGCCACCTTCCCCCCTCATACTGCAGAGCTTCATGTCAGGCTTGGTTTTGGTTAGGACCGTCAGTCCCCTCTTTTTGCAGCCAGCTCGATAATTGGGATCATTTCCAACTTCTTTTTTTGTTTGTTTTAAATGAACAGCTGCTCTTCTTTTTGCCCTATTCAGGAAATCATCGAATTCCCTATCCTGAAGCTGAATGGCAGGACGATGGAGATCGAATCCACCTTTCACATGTATGTTCAGCCTGTGGTGCATCCCCAGCTTACGCCCTTCTGTACAGAGGTAAAGTGCAAAGGTTCCCTGGTGCTCCAAGAGTCTCCCTGGGAAGCAGGTTTCCATTGCACCAGGGGTTGGGGTCGCCTCTTCACGGTGCAGCTGCAAGGCAGCGTGTCATGCCAGCCTCCAGTTAAGGACAAGGGGAGTCATTTTTTGTCACTGCAGTGGTGTGTATAGACCTCAGTTTGGATCCATAAATAAGTCAAGCTGTGATCTGCTGAGTAAGATCGGTTGTATTTATGACTAATGAACGTCTAACTGGGTGATCACAAAATAAAAACACTCATGGTAGCTGATGCTCAGAATCCTGTAGCCTCTCTGTAAGCTCATCACTGTGCTGAGCTGCTCTTTGGTGGGGAAGGTCAAAGAGGGCATGGTCAGAGGGAAGAAAGTGTCCTATGGCTGCATGGTTCAGAGGCTCTAAATGACTCTCCCTTGGGCCTGTGTGTTGGGATTTGATGAGTCCTTGAGAATGGTAAGGTAACCCACATCTGTATTTTTTAAGACTTTCTTTTTGATGTTATGCTTGTGGGGCACTTGAAATGATTGCTGGAGAAGTGGCCTCTTGTTACTTGGTTACTGCCATTGCCGAGGACAGCTCCTCTCAAGCTGCGGCCACCTTTCCCCAGATACAAACCAGAGGATGAAGGTGGCAAATATGATCCCTGACGGTTCAAAGGAACAGGGATTATGGCTTTTTGTTTGGCTGCTTTTTTTCTTCATGCAGCACAAAAAGTTAACTGTTTCTGCAAGTGCGTTCTTCCTCCCTGCTGTGACCATCAAAACAAAGTTTTAAAGTTCCTTATGCTTTGGGCTTTTTTCCTTTTACTCCACTCCTTTGATGTTGGCCAGCTCAGTGGCCAAAGTATTGACTGAGGGAATCTGGATATCCAAGTTCTTCTTTCTGTCCCAGTCTCATCCATGATCATTGAAACCACAATGTGTTTTGCCCAACCTCCGTGGGTCCAGGTCTAGGTCCTTGAAGTGCTTGTTCCATGTGTACTACCTTGATGAAAAATGACTCCCTTGTGTTAGGTGGAGTCCCCTCCAGGACCAACCAGCCCCTTCCATATTTCCACGTTGTAAAAACAAATACTTTTTTTTTTTTCATTCTCTTGTAACTAGAAACCAGCTGAAGGTATTTTATTTAATCCTACAGAAAAAAAAAAAAAGACTAAGCACAGAAAACATTATTCCCAGGTGAGGGGCTCTCAGAAAGCTATAAATGTGTGAAAACAGAGGGTTATAGTGGAAACAGTTTTGCAACCTTAATACTAGAAGGCTGGACAACTACTTTGGCTGTCCTTATCCCCATGAGACTTGCTGGACATATGCTTGTACAAATGTGATAAATCTCACAGCCTGCACCTGATCTGTGTTAAGAGCAACGTCAGCTTCTATAGTACAGCCCAAAATGTCCGTTTTCTAACTCGTCTAAATTCTAGAGACAAGTTGTCTCTCATTATCTTCCACCAAAATTCCATTTTCTGGAAGTTCCTCTGTGTGGCATCCTTCCCCCCTGCTGCTAAAGGCTGCTGCTCTTATTGCACAAGGGTCTGGGTGACTTGCTTGATGTGGTTGTCCCCATCCCAGCAGAGCCTCCAGCCTGCTGCCGCCTGGGGACGTGGAGAGGTTCTCTGGATGCTTAGCTTGTGACACAGACATTCAGCCCATCTGATGCTCCCACACCGTGCTGCTGGTTTCTCTGTCTTCTCTTGCTCACGGGAGCCTGCAGCAGCTGTTTGTGTCTCTACAGGTTTGTGTCTCCTGTGTGGAGCCCTTGAGTAAGCAAGGACGTGTGTGTGTGCTGGCTTTGTGTTCGCAGGAGTCCCCAGGACAGGCATGGCCATCCTGGTTGCAGCATTGCACTGCAGATTCTGCTGATGACTTTGATCTGGTGTCTTGTGTTCAGAGTTGAATAAAAATGGGCTGTTCTGAGGCCAGCAGGCAAAATGATCACAGAACCCCCACCAGTGTGTTATTAGTGGCACAAAATGGTCCAACTCACCAGGCTTGGCAAGTTCTGTGGTATTAGCAGCGTGGGTTAGGGAGCTGGTTTTAATCCTAGCCTGGAAGCCACCTCACTGTACAGCCTGGCTCCTGTCTGTCCTGGCTTGATGGTCCTCTGGCTGCTGCAGGGGCTGCCATCGGGTCCAGGGCGTGGGATCACGCTGGAGGCGTAACTGAGCTTATCCCTGAGCCCTGTGTCTGAGCTGACTTTGAAACCCTGCCCTAGGAGCTGCGGGTGAGCTGGTTGTACTGAGGACCTTACTAAACAGTTGCAAAACTATCCCTTGGTATTTGCAGCTGCGTTTTTGCTGAGGCTGTGGTGGCCATGTAGAGACCTGTAGGGTCGGTGGCTTATGCTAGGGGGTGCAGGGATCAACCCCGTGCCACTGGTGCAGGTTCCCCTGTGTCCCTGGGGATACAGCCGGGGTATGCTGTGTGTCTGCTGCCTGCACACCTCCAGTGTTTGCCATTGACTTTCAGCTGGTTTATGTTTTCTGAAAAATACCTATTTTGTTAAATGCCAGTAAAGGGCTTTGTCTAGGCACCTCTATTTAAAAGGGTGAAATTTATTGCCACCTTTGTCTACAAAGAAAGACCAGGCCTGATTATCAGATTGTACACCAGAGACAAGTGCTTAGGTAATCAGCAAACTGTCTTGGAGTAGAAATACGATGGTTTCCCAGATAAACTCTGGAGGAAAAGCAGTGGTGTTGACATTACATGGGAGCTGTGCTGCTGCTTTCCCCTCCACTCGCTGCCTTTCCCAGGAAGCAATAGTTTGGCTTGGCCTAGACTGGATGCGGGGGGATTACTGGGGTTGCTTGGTGTTACTTCTTGGCTCTGGAGTACCCTTCACATCCCTCTTTCTTCCTGAAGAAGAGGATACTGTGTCCTGGGCTCCCCAGTTCAAGAGAGACGGGGAACTACTAGAGAGAGTCCAGTGTTGGGCAACAAAGATGGTTAAGGGATTGGAGCATCTTCCTTACGCGGAAAGGCTGAGAGATCTGGGACTCTTTAGCCTGGGAAAGAGAGGGCTGAGGGGAGATCTTATTAATGCTTAGAAGTATCTAAAGGGTGTGTTGAAGGAGGATTGAGCCAGACTCTTTTCAGTGGTTCCCAGTTACAAAATGAGAGGCAAAAGGCACAAGCTGGAACATAGGAAGTTCAATTCAAATATGAGAAAAAACTTCTTTAGGGTGAGGGTGACAGAGCACTGGAACAGGCTGCCCAGGGAGGGTGTGGAGTCCCCTTCTCTGGAGACCTTCAAGCCCTGCCTGGATGCAGTCCTGAGTGATGAACTCTGGGCAATCCTGCTTTAGCAGGGAGTTGGGCTGGATGATCTCTAGAGGTCCCTTCCAGCTTCGACAATTCTGTGATTCTGTGAAGACAGCACAGCACGGGGAGGGTGTCTGCAAACAGAGAGCTTGTGGTCACCCTCAGGGCAGCCCTTTGCTTAGCTTTTGGTGTGTCTGTGATCTCCCCTGGATACAGGAGTTCCTTCAACTCCCCACACCAATGGTCGGGAGCGCCTGCTTCTGTAAAACAGCAGGTCACGAGACTCAGTCATGATGAAGGGTGTGCTGAAGACAGAGAAGGTAGAACATGCTTGCAAGCAGTTAAAAGCTGTTGTTAGGTATATAAAGCTCATCATGCCCTTTTTGAAGATGCAAGTGGTTTGTCTGATGCCCAAGAACGTTCATGCCAGGAGCTTAAGTGAAAGATTCCCTCTACACAGAAGGTGCTTGTACAGGCTTTTTCATGGTACTTTGCTCTCTTTTTATGATTATTTTTTATTGATTTTTTTCCTGAAGGAACAGACAATAAAAGCACAAAAAGATAAATGCCTTATAGCTTGTTTATGTTCCCAAGTACCATGTGCTTCTTGGGATCACCAGTGAAACTTTACAATTGTGCAGTTTTATGCTTTTATACTTTATCAAAGCTGCAAGACCGGATAATGCTGCAGAGATCCAATGCACTAGGTTGGGTGTTACAGATGGACGTAGCTGAGAACAGAAAGGATCAGAAAGGGTGAGAGAGGAGAAATCTGGTCCCTTTTGAGCACTCTCTGATCTGTATTAAAATGTACCCATGGAGCAGGAATTTCCCTTTGTATTCATGTGTGTGGCTCCTGCAGCCTGAATCTTGCACACGTGTCATCTTGGTGATGCGTTTGTACAGATGAAGGGGAGGAGGCAAGGAGTCTTGGACAAGATCAAGCACAGACTCTCTGTTGGGACTCTGAGCCCCTGGGACTGCCTTGCTGTCCTCCTGTCCCGGTGATGGGAAATGTCTGGATAAGGCCATTTCACCCCATCCTGCTGTGGCCATCAGGGGTGCGGCACTGAATAGATGCAGCCCAGAAGATATCTGGAGTGGTGGAAACCAATTAGGCCGGTGCTGGCTGTGATACCTGTCATCTTTTCCCAAAAGCTCATCCTTCAGCCACTTCCAGAGGTTTGATTTGAGCTGCCCTCTGAGGGGCAGAGCCAGTGCTTTGCAGTCCGTGAGCTGCGCACCTCTGCCAGGGAGAGAAAGATGGCAAGAAAAGCAAAAAGCACACCAGTGAGCTTTAAAAACTGCTCAAGAGCTGTACATTAATCTCTCAAATCTATTTGCTTTTCAGAGTATGGGAAGTCTGTAGGTAGCAGCTGTTACCCAATTAAAATACAGATTAATATAAAAACAGTTCCTGGAATATAAAAGAGTGTCTGTGTCCCTCCACTTCCTTAAAATTCCACCTCATAATGACTTGATGAACTTGAGAAACCCACCTAGAGGAACTCTGCATTCTTAAAATTAAAATACTTCCCCTAAAAGGTATATATTACCATTCCATGGAAGTCACTATGAGAAAATAATCTTTCTGCTTACAGCTTATTCAGTGAGTCAGGTATTTGGTATTCATTAAATGTAATTACAGTTTAATTGGAGTTTAATCTCTTTTTCTTCCCCCCCCTGTCCCTTCCTCTGAGTTCAGAGCTGTAAGCCAAGCAGTCAAAGAAACAAAGAGGTAGAAACCATTGAGCTGCTTTCAGTTGCCATGCATTTAATAAAGCAGAGCCGGGTGATTTGTAAGAGGGCTTGTGTTTTACGAGTGGGTTGAGCCGGGCTGCGTGGAAGAGTTACTCCTGGGCGATGCAGGGCAGGGGGGAGAGGGTGCTGTCAGCACCTCTTCGTCGGATCCTGTGGCTTCTGGAGGCTAGGATGCGTGTGCAGGCAGCAGGGCATGCTCCTAGGCTGTGTTTGACCTTTATTTTATGAAAACGTGTGAGATGTGTAGCTTCAGGAAAGTGCCATATGAAGTGAAATCCTGTAGTGTGCACTTGTTTTAATAATGATTTTTTTAATTACTTGGGCGCATTGATGGCAAGCTACTGACCTCCAATATTCAATATGTTAAAAGACAGTTTTGTCAGTTGGAAGGCAGACAGAAAAATTATCTGTTTTCCATGTGCCTCAAGCTATCCTGGGCAGACAGAGGCAGAGGCCCATGAGACTGCATCTTTTTATGCCTGTGTCTAGCTTTAAACAGCCAGGCAGTCTGGGTGCAGGCGGTAGGAGTATCTGTTGGCAGGTCCTGTTCCTAAGGAACTTCGTTCCATTGTTTCAAGCAGAGTTTCAAAACGCAGAGGGATGCTGTGGTGGACTACAGGAAAGCAGGTGTGTGGCTGCCCAGCTCAGGGGAGGACGACCGGGTCCACCCTGGGTCTCACTTACCAATAGTGTTCTGTTCATCTGATGCTGTGCTACTTTGGTGTCACTGTGGTAGCGGGAGAAGGATCAGAGACCCCAGCAGCTACCACTGCCTGTGTAAGTCAGGGCACCACCAGAACTGGTGAGATGTATATTGAAAAAAAGGCAGCAGTTCAGTCATTGTGCACGTACACGAAGCAGAGGGCACCACTGCTCCCCAAGTGCATCCTGCCCCACGGAGAGTTTGCTGCTTTGTATTGTGGGTAGGAGCCAACCTACCTTTCTGGTTTGGGGATGAAGCTGTACCCTTGCCCTTGGCTGGGGAGCTGCCAGAGCCGCTCTGCTGTGGCTGGCTCCTCAGCAATGTCCGTGTGGGTCACAGGAGCATGTTTTGGTTGCAGCGAGATGGACAGGAGAGGAGACCTCTCTAATGATCTTTTTGAGTGCTGCTCTGATGCCTGCTTTCTGTTTGTCTCTCATTTCAGCTGACTGGGATTATTCAAGGCATGGTGGATGGGCAGCCGAGCCTCCAGCAAGTGCTTGAGGTAAGCAGAGTAACCTTTAGTTCCCGAACTCTGACCTCTGGTCCTGTCGTCCCCTCTTCATCTCATTCCCTGCACCTCCCCTCGCGGAAAATCGAACCGCGTAATTTGACTATGATTACAGCTTCATTAGAATAACATTTGCTGTCACGTTGGTGACACGCTGTTGAGACTATTGAACCATTGATCTGTCATCTCCAGCTGTTCATGTCAAGGGTGCTGACAAGATATCCAAACTCCTGCCAGTGGATAGGAGAAGAGGCGATTCTTGCTTGAGCCAGTTTGAAAGCACCAAGACGTTGCTCAGGACCATTGCTCCAGGAGGTTCTGCCTTCATTTTTCTTTCTCCTCCCTCAGTGCTTTATTAAATTCATTTTTTTCTACCTATTTAAATGCTCAATAATACATGTAGTATAGAAAGAAAATGCCTCTGAAATCTAATCTGGAGGATGTGCAAATGCAGATATAGCCCTAATAATGCCATCTGCTTAATGTTGAATTCCTACAGCATTTAGGGCTTAATTAGCTTGGAAGTATTTCTCCATCAATAGCTTTTGTTGGTAGTCAAATAGCGAAGGAAACCTCCTTCAGCAGAGCTGGCTCGGGCTGCAGGTTGCTGTTCGATGCATTGTCTCTGTCAGGATTTCCACTGCTGTGTTACCTAATTGTTCCTAATCAGAATAATTGCAACAATTGCTTATGTGAGGAAATCAAATTAAAGGCTTTAAAATCCTCCATGGAGACAGCACTCCATGGGCACTCACAGCGGGGAGTTAGGAGAGGTTACTGCTGCTGCCCCTCACCTCGGGGAGCCTTGCGCGGGGCCGGCTGGGAGATCCCAAGGGACCAAGGAGTGTAGCCGAGCAGCTCGATGCTGCCCTGGGGGGAGCTTTACTCCACAGGGTAAAGACGTGCTGTCCCGTGCCAGCAAGGCTGCAGAAGTGATGCGAGGTGCTCTGCAGAGGTGACATCTTGTGTCCATGCAAACTCCCAACTTTCTCTGCTGGTCCCCAGAGGGCACGTAGCAGCAGTGCATGTCTGTAAGCATATGGATGCCTGTGCCTGCTTCCCCCGGCGGGAGAGCCCTCTTTGCCTGGAGGGTGAACGTGCGTCGCCACTGGAATGTTACAGAAAACGGGTTCATTCTGTTTCTACAGGAGCTTCTTAGAATGGGGAAACATTTCTGTAGATTTTTTTACTTGTACTGAAAAGGTGTTCATACAGCAGCATGTTTCTAGGCTAAAATGAGATCCAGGTCAGGCAGCTTGGGGGCCATGCTAGTTTATTTAGGAGCAGAAGGTGTTGAGTAAGGGGAAAGAGGAGGGATTTCTCTTGCTGAAGTGCTGGAAATGCTGCTAGTGAGACTGCATAATAGCAGCTGATTGCCTGTCACCTGCCACCAAAAGATTTTGGGCACGTCATTTGCTAGTTGTAGCTGGAATAAATGTCTCTGCAGGGGTTTTAATCTAGGTTAGTTCTTCCTGCTTAATTGCTGAGGTGGGTGTGCATCTTCCAGATGAACATGACCCATTTCTGAAGTGGATCCAGAACATTTTTCCCTACGGGAAGTTGATCAGAGTAGTGGATTCACTTTAAATCCACACTGCACCCTGAACAAACACTTCCTCAGAACTGCAGGGAGGAAAGAGAGACACAGCCTGGAGAGGAAGGAAACACATGGCTTTGCTTGTGACTGCCACACAGTGCCCGTGTGTGCCCATCTCTTCCATTTCTCCTCCTCTCCCATATCCCCTGTATGAACTGGAGCATATGAGAAATGCTGTAGGTGAGGGATGCTGTCCGAGGATGCCTGTGTTTTCCCCTCACTGCAGGGGACAGAAGTTCTGCTCACTATGAGCCCATTTGGTGCAGGGTGAGGAAAAGTGGAGGAGGGATGGCAGGTAACAGCAGCAGTATTGTCCCGTTAACACTGCACAACTTCCATCCCTCCATGAGCAGAGCTGCTGCGGTGTCTGATAAGATCATCTCTGCTCTGGTTGCCTGATGTCTCCTATCAGAAATCTTCAAAGGTCCAAACGTGCTGTTGTTGAGATGGCAAGCAAAGAGAGAAGAGAGAGAGGGAGAGGGTGGATAAGATCACAATTTTCTTCTCTCTTGATTGCAAGCAGCTTATCTGAGTTTAACCGTTGTGACTCGGCCTGTCTCTGCAAAACTCATCCCCTTTTCTTGCCTTCCTTTCAGAGGGTTGACGAGTGGATGGCGAAGGAAGGCCTCTTAGATCCCAGCGTCAAGTCGATTTTTGTGACCTGTGGAGACTGGGATTTGAAAGTGATGTGAGTATGGAAGGGGAGGGAGATTTTTCTAGGCTTTATTGCTCCCTGCTTGCCTGTAGCGTGTACATCTTTGTCCTTACAAGCCTCTGACTGTCCCTAGTCTTTGTTTCTTAGGGAAATAGTTGCTTGCCATGCATAATTGGGAGTGGAGGGTTCTTTAAGAAGACAGGTAGGTGCTGGACACAGTGCAAGATCACTGTCTGGGATATTCCCTATAGGGAATGAATCCTTTCAGAACCCCAAGAAAGGTTTAAACTGGAGCATTGTGATGTTTTCCCTTTATCCAATATACTCTCCAAAGGGACGGATATTTCTGAGTGCACACATGGAAGGCTGTTTCTGTACACCCAAATCAAGCAGTGGTCCTTACCTGACTCAGGCATGCAAGGCTTGTTCTCTGTCATTTTGACATAGTAAGTGGATGTGAGTCACAAAGTAGTCTTTGGAAAGAAAGTACAAGCCATGTCTGGCATGTTTCGTTGGTGCTCTTGTCGTTAAGGTTATCTTCATTAGCTGGGTGACTAGAAAGTATCTAGAAGGTAGCAGATGGGGGTTTGCACTGGGATCTGCATGTGTCTGTGTTATGTGTGTGTTTTGTTATGAAAGTAACTGGACCACCAACCTAAAAATGTTACATAAAAACCACCAAATTAAATGTCTAAGAAATAAATTAGTTTAAGGTGTAAGGTGTTTGCGGATCAGTCTCATATTGTACCGAATTCACTTGGATTCCCATAAACTCGTGTCAGCTTTTCATTTCCTCCGAGTGCTGGATAAAGACTCCTGTTGTTATCACACCGGTAAAGCATGGACTTGACACATCCAGTGCTAAACTGACATCTACAACTCGTTAGTAGTGTTACTTGGTTTTCACTGTGACATCGGTTTCCCCAAGTCGAAAGCCTAAATGAACTGCACACAGCCTGGGAGCAATCAACACCAGTGCTTCCCTGCAGAATGGTCTTTGTAGAGTGGCAGCTCCTTGCCTCTTCCTGGTGTGATTAGTGAGAGATGAGATACGAGGACCGAAGAAGCAGCACAAGCGCTAGTGGAGATGAGAAGTTTGCCATGATCCAGACAGGAGTGTGGTATTGCAGGCTTTTGAGTCAAAATCTGTCTCTCTTCTGGACCTGTGTCCAGAGGTGGTGTACATTGTCAATTCTTGTGTTACTGGTTTAAATTAAGTGAGGCTTATTTTTCTTTATCCATCATATTTAAACTTTTATTAGAGACCAGCACAAAGAAGATGGCTGCAGGGAGGTGCTAAACTTCTGTTTCTCACCTGTTCTCTTTTCTCGGTTCTTTACTTCTGTATTGCTGCTTTGAGAGTCCAGATCACTGGCTTTGGTGATGGTTGTGAGGATCAGAGCTGTCTGTGCTCACAGTCCATCCTTCCATCCCGTTCACTGTGGGACAACAAGGTTTGCAGTTAACGGCAACCTAACTTGCTGTCTGAATGGAACGGGCAACCTTCTAGGTGTTGGTGGTTTTTTTGCTTCAGAGCTCTACAAGGGGGAGATAGAGGTGAAGATGAGCCCAGTTTCTGGTGAGCCAGAAGGGCTGTGGGGTGAGCTGGCCCAGCAGGACATGGAGTCCTGGAGCAGAGATAGTCGATTCACCGTTCGCAGTGGTTTCTCGCATGGGTTGTGCCTCACTAGTCAGCTGGAAAAGAAGACTCCACTACTGGCCATGAGGTTGCAGCGAGTGGTTCGTTTCTCCCTCTTCCTCTTAAAAAATTTTTTTTAAACCATTAACTTCGGAATTCGATCCTGAAGCGTCTCCAGGGCAGAGCAGAAAATACATTTCACGTTTCCAACCACATGGGTAGCGGGAGCCTGGCTGAGCCGCGCGGCGAGGAGCGCATCACGCCACTCCGTCGCCGATTGGGTGCAGCCGCCTGTAGCGTCACATCTGATTAGCGCCGTGCCAGTGAATGGGGCTTGAGTGAGGACTCCCTGCCAGCTCTGACTTGTCTCATTTCCCATTACTTTTATCCGTCACCGCAAATGCCGAGTCTCCCTCCTGAACTAATTAAGTTTGCGTGTGTTTAGACACATTGCCAAATAGGGTTTAGCAAAGCAGAACTGAGCATCTCTTTTTAAAGAGGGAAGGCAGGGAGCTGAAACAAGGCTGCTCAAGATAGGGAGATAGAGACTCAGAGATGTGGAACATCAAGGAAGGATTCCAGGGAATCACCCCGTGCTTCCCTACAAGACTTGCGCTGTCACTGGTGCCCTTTGCTACTGTGTCAGTACCACACACTGGGCATGGAAGACACCAGGGGACTGGGATGGGAGATGGTGCTGCTTGTCTGCATTTGGAGGAGTGTGTTGGTGGAAGCATTCCAAGGTAGAAACCCCATTGGGTTCCAGAGACATTTGGAACAATGCAGTGAGTACAGTGATTCCTGGCTTAGGGAACAGTGATTTGGGGCAGGTCCATTCCCAACTCTGCTGCTTGTTTTCTCCACTTCCTTAGTGATCACAGAATGATACGGAGTTTGAAGGGACTTCTGGGGATCATCTAGTGATGACAGCTCCTTGCACAGCTGCCTGCAAAGCAGGCTATGGTGGTCTTACCCAGTGTCTCCTGTGGTGTTGAGTTCCTGTCCTTAGCTCAGCTGTTGATGGGAAACCATGCAGCTTTGTTCCTGGCTTCTTCTGCAATGAGCTGGTTGTTTAGTTTGGCTTCTGTCTGCTTGTGCTGTTGAAGAGGTGAGGAGTGGTACCTTCTGAACAGGCTTGTCTATTTTGGGCATTTCCAGTGGTAGGTGTCAGGGCACTGGGAGGCACTGGGAGGTGAGTGCGCTGGAGGTAGGTGGCTGGAGCAAAGAGGAGGAATCTACAAGGGTTTCAGTGGTGGATGTGAGGACAAGGTGCACAAATAGCCCTGTCAAAGCCAGGAATTGCAATATCACAGAATCACAAAATTGTTAACTGTTGGAAAGGACTTCTGAGATCACCAAGTCCAACCATATACAAAACCACAACCCACTCCCTATAGTCTCGGCCATTAGACCACCCCCTAAAGTGCCACATCCACTCGTTTCTTAAATACCTCCAGGGATGGTGACTCAACCACCTCCCTGGCCAGGCTGTTCCAGTGCCTGACCACTCTTCCAGTAAAGTAATTCTTCCTAATATCTAATCTAAACCTCCCCTGCTGCAACTGGGTAGCACTCCTAGCTCAAAGAAAAGCATGAGATGAGTAGCGATTGTCAGGGACATGTTTTCTGCTGATGGTGTCCAGCACTATCTGAGTCTGCAGAATTCAAGATGGAAACTCACTTGTTAAAGGACCTGTGAAACCTCTGCTTGACTCGGGAATCTTCAGGGAATGAGGCATTGTGGATCTGCAGACTTGATTTCTCTTGAAGGTTGGAGCTTTCTTGGAAGAACACATTGCTGTTCGCCTGGCTTCCCTCTGACAATGGAGAACACTACTCACAAGGAACTGGGTGCCCAGAAGAGGACACCAAGCCTTTGGGAGGGAGAGGCTTTTGCAGATTCATCATAAATCAAAGTCCTTGGCTGTGCCACCAACGGCTTTGTCATGGGTGTGGTGCACCATCAGAAGGAGAGTCCCTGTTGGAGGAATATGGTCGCTGCCAGAGAGAGCCTGTTGTGTGAGAGGCCTCAGAAATAGAGTGCTGATCCTCTACTGGCTACGCTTGGAGCAAGCGGCTCCTAGCGCTCGGTCTGTGTGAACCAGGCTAGAGTCAGGGAGACAGCAGCTCTCCTGCCACCCCTCCCCTTCCCTCTTGTTAAGATGCAATTTCTTTAATGAGGAAAACCTCTTGAGTAGGAACATCACCTTTCTGAAGGCTTGTCCTGACAAGGCAGTTCAAGCCGACAGAGTCGCATATCAACTTCAGCAAATATCAGTCACTCATTACAGAGACTCTTCTCCCCCCCCCACCCCCCAGCAACACCCCTCCTTCCCAGACAAGGGAATGAATCACACTCCTGCTCTTGAATACATCATGACAAGTTGCGGTTCTAATGAGAGAGGGCCATTCATTCTGGGTGGAAAGTTCCCTGTGTCGACACAGAAATGTTATTAATTAAAGAGAGCTACCTGAAGCAAAAGATGAAAGTAGCACCAGACCTGCCAAGCTAAAATGTGAGTGGGGATACAGCCTCGTTAGGCACACGGTCCTCGGGCCTCCGAGTGCTCAGCAGGAGGATTCCTTTAGCCTGTTGCAAGGAGCTATATCCTCCAAGTTTAACAGCTCCAGGGCCGGATTGAGGCACCTGGTGTAGTCTGCTCTAGTGCTGGGACCTCATCCTGCACCTAGGATGGAACTGTCACTAGTGATTAAGCAAATTGCATTGATGCGGCATTGGGCGGTGAGGGGAACGCTACCTCGGAAGGGCTGAGGGAGCTACTGATGGCAGGAGACCGTTTTAGTGGAAAGAGGGTACTTGGTGTCTGCCGGGGTTGAGCCCTTGTAATGTAAGCTCTTTAGTGTGGTTTATCTCCTCTGAAATGTCAAATTGCCTCCTTCCGTGTATGGAACTGGTTTACCTGCTCTTGAGCACAATGTGAATTAATCTTGACAACCAAAGAAGCGTTTCTGCTGTGTGTTCGTAGCTACAGAGCTGAGCTGTGGTGAGGTTAAGTGGTATGCCTGTGGCTGTGCAGGCAAGTGGAGGCAGAGAAAGAAGCTGAAGCCACCTGTGCTGAATCTCAGACCTGCACCTCCATGTCAAGCCCATCAGTTAATCCTTCTCCTTCCAGTTTTGGATCAGTCTGCAAACACATAGAACATAGGTAAACGTGTGTAGGCTTTCATCTGTATTCTTCCAACATGAAAATGCTTGTACTTCACTTCCTGTGGCTGATCAGAACATGCTAATTTATGTCTTTACAGGAAACTACTGCTCAGAAGTTTTTTATTTTCTTAAATAAGTGTTAAAAGGCAAGTACTCTCTAATATAGTGATAAAACACAGTGAAGTGTCTTGAGACGTTTATAGCCCTTGGTGCTCTTCCTCAGTGGCATATTAGTAAATTCTGAGCAGTAAATTATACCATTGCTTAATTTTATCTTACCATTTTAATTCTTTCTTTGCAAGTTACACAGGCTGGGAGGATGCTTGCCTTCTCGGACCACCTCCAAGTGTGGCAGTGGGTTGGTCTTTCCAGCCTTTTGTCCTGGAGGCTTGGCTTGAGATCGGCCTTAGGTCATGAATGAAGAAGGGTTGATGGTGTTGGTGTCCTTCGTGCATGCTGTTGTTTAGCACGGGACTGGGATGGGGTTGGTAGCCTCTGCCTGGGTGAGAAATTGCAGAGAGCCACTGAATGGAATGAGTGGGAGCGCTTGGGTAGCTGTGGGGAAAGGCAGGAGAATGTGTAGGGAGGGCTGGTTGGGTGGCAGCAGGACAGGAGGTATGTTCAGAGGGTGGCTTTGAGAGTAACAAGAAAAAGCTTGTAACGGAAAGATAACGTAATAATCTGCTTTTAAAAATACTTAAAACAATTCCTTTCAAACTAAGGTCTTTGGATTAGCTGATTGTCATTGTTGCTTTTAGTGGGGATTGTTTTGCTGACCAAGCCTGTGGTGTGTCTCTTCACACGGTTACATTGACTGAAGGAAGAGGGTGGCGTGAACTACCGCGCGGGGACGGGACTGAGCATCCAGGGTCAGGAACCTTTCGAGTCAGCTTTGCTGATGGAGTCGTTCATGTAATTACCTCCTAAAGTGCTTTGCCGGAGCTAAGCAAGGCAGCCTCGTGAGCATGCTCTTCTCTAGCACTTACAGGGAGTAGCACTGACCCCATTTGCTTCTGCGACCCTGGAGCCCAGCTTTTTGTTTTTAAGGGAAGTGATATCACTTATGCAAAATAAATTTTGGATTTTAAGGTTCCAAATCTGTTCACTTGTATTTAAAATTAACATAGCACACTTGACTTCTGTTATCTTTCTGCAGCCTGTCTCCTGTTCTTGGCATTTGTTTGAAATCCATTGGTTGCATGAGTTTATGCAAGTTACGTTGACTGAGATGTGTGACTCTGGGAGTGCCTTTGGATTAAGCTTTGGACGTGAAGCCTTTACATAGGGGTCATCATGCAGTGGACTATCACCTTCTGGTCTGCTACTTGTCTTGCATGTCATAGCAGAGACATCTGTCATAGTCAGGGCTGTAGTGGGCACAGATTTATTGAGCTGTGATGCCCAACGCACTCATGGACTCTGCTGCCCGGGAGTTAGGACCAAAGATGTTGGCAACAGCGTGAAAGATGATGGAGAAACTTGGAGTAAATTTAGAGTGTGGGTGGGGAATGAGACAGGAATTGCATCAATTACTTTATTTCTAGTACTGAGCAGTTGGGATGGGGTAATGAATGGAGATGGTGGGTTTTCCAACCCTAGGTAACTTAACTCAAGCTGTGTTTGGGAACAGTCGCACTGAACTGAATGCAACCATTGGACTTGGTGTCGTCTGCTCATACAGTAAGGAACCATAATTCCTTCTGCAGCAGGAGAATACTGTGTCCAGTGTCACAATGAATTCAGGCAAAAGGGTCTCAAAATCAATGGATCCATAATGGGTATTTGGTAAAAAGCAGGCCCTGGCCTCTGCCTGTGTGAGAGCCCTCAAATAGCAACTCAGCATCGTGGTTATCCTGTGCCCCAGGGAACTGAAAAGCTGGTTGGCTTGGGGACTACAGAGGATAGACCACTGGAGGGCTGTTTGCCATCTGAGTTCTGTTGTCTGCAGCATGTGTCAAAAATAGGATTAGCTTCACAAAGTGTGAGTTTTCTTACATCAAAAAGCTTGATTTTTTGAGCATTAGAGTGTCACGATGGGGAGTGTTTCATCATGGGGCCAAAATGTCACCTGTCTCCCTTTGGATCCCAGCTCTTCTTACTTCCCAGCCGAAGCAAAGCGGTTGTGTGTTGGCACCAGTGCTGCCCTCCCAGTGGGTTGGCTGGGAGTGATGCTCTCACAGCTTCTCTGTTTAGAGGGATCTGCTTGAATAATACTGCCAGCCTGGGAGCAGCATCCTTCCCTTTTCGCTTGCTCTCTTCAAGCCTTGTGTAAGTCAGTAGCTTTCTTGAAAGCATTTTATTTTGTTTGCGTGTTTGTTTCCTGTTGGGAGCCATTTTCCTAGATGGGTTCAATCCCTTTCCTCCTGAAGCTCCTGGCTGGCAAAGACCTACTGGGCCATCTTGAGGTCATCCCTGGTATTTTCCCTCCAGCGTATTCTCCTGTGCCTTGTCCAGTAACTCTCTGTATCCCGAGGAGAGGATGTCTGGGTGCATGCAGGACTCTCAGGAGGGTGCTTGAACTGCAGGCTGACTTTTGGAGCTGAGTCCATTCCACGTTGGAGTCACCTTTTTCTGTGTGTTTGGGTAGGGAGCTGCCCTCAGCCTGGCAGCCCAAAGACAGTGACGTTCTCAGAGATTGCTCTGGACCAGGTGTTAGTAATGACCTGAGGCATGTGGAGGTGGTACTAGAAGAAAAAGCAGAATAGAGGAGTTTGGGGGAAGAAGACTGAGGAAGCGGTGCAATAGGCTGGCAGGGCTGTGTGTGGGAAGCTCATGCTAACCAGGGCTTTCTCCTGCCTTGATCCCACCAGTTTTGTCTGTTTCTCTTCCAGAGGGGCATTACCTTCCCCTCTGCCCAGCACCTACACCTACATTCTGGGACACCCTTCATTTTCCCTCAGTAGGTGCCTCTTGGTCATTTTTGGTTCCTTTGCTTCATTTTTTCCATCTGAATGTTGAGCCAGGTCTCAATGTTGACCATCAACCAAGCAAGGCAGAAGTGCCTAGCCACCATCTGAGTTCAGCTCCTTGGAGTCACGTGTGACCTCTGCAAACTGGGCAGAGGGAGGAGGCTGGTGGGAGGTTGCCAAGACCTCTCCTCCAGCTCGCTGTGCTCCCAGCTCTGAAGAGAACTGTTACATTTTATGGACCATTTAGCTTCCCAATGGTGATCCTAATTCTTCACAGCATGTATGTGCCATTTCTTGGTTATTAAAAGGACCCCTGAAAAGGAGCTGCCCTCTGAGTCAGTGCTCTTCCATTCAGTTAATTGCAGGAGGGTTTTGCTTAGACTGTAAGGCTTAATGTTTCCAAACTCTCCCTGTGCTAAGAGGGGTGAATTAATACTTAGGTCTTCCTGTGGCTGCAGGGACTGACTCTTGTGTGCCATCAGTAAGCTGGCAGGGGAAGAATGCTTCTGCTGGGAGGAATTCAGACTTTGAATGGCTCTGGAGGAAGTCCACTTGCTTTCTGCATAGAGATCAAGGGTGCTTTAAGGACTGGGTGGCCAGGTGTCTCAGTCTTTCATCTCTATATCCTTATATTGTGTGACACTTCAGGGGCCAAAATAGCGTTCATTCCTTGGGGGCCCAAGCAAGCTCCATGCTTGGTGGGAAAAGGAGTAATTACCTTGGACTGACATGTTAGCTGAAGGATGGACAGCTGTGGCTGCACAGTAGGTGTGAGATGGATGGATTGGGAGGTGGTTCAAGGGGAGGTTCTTGTCAAGTCACCACGCTGTGCATGAGGAAACAGAGTTGGCAAGCCATTGGGCTGTGTATTTCAGGTGTGAGGAAGCTGCCGAGGTCCCCTGGCATTGCGAAACGCCAAGTGAAATGTTACTGCCACGTGGAGAACAGCAGAGTGCCAGGATCGATGACACTGGTGTAGGGAGAGCACACGTGGCTGGTCTGGAGGGTTAATGTGTGCAGGGTGGATGGGCTTAGGCAGGGGCTTGTCACTAGGGTTGCTGTGCTTGGGAAGTGCGGTCCGATGGCAAGACCACATGCACAGAAATTTGAGCTTGCAAGGAGAGTGCTAAAAGTCATCAATTACCAAAGTTTTTTTGCCTTTGCTGCAGGCCTGAAGCAAATCGCTGGTTTAAGGGGCTCTAAGCACCTGGGTCTTGCACTGGATTTACAGGTAAGGTGAAATTAGGAGGGGACTAAGTAATTCATTCCTCTTGCTGTGACCAGGATGGGAGATGATTCTGACTTGCCACTTCTCCTTAGAAGTTTCTTCAGAAGCTGGTAAGGACTCTGGTTGTGAAACCCAGGAAGCAAAGAGGATCCCTGGGTGCCTGACAATTCCTTTTCTCTGCTGGTTCTTTCTCACAGGCAGCCTCAGGCTGCCTGTCTCTTTGTTAAGAGAGTGACAGCAATGTGACACCGTGAAAATAATTACTAACAAATCATGGTGGTGACTGCAAACAGCTCGCTGTCTTCAGAGGCATGTCAGAGAGCATTAGAGCAGGGCCGTGGGAGCGGCAGAGCGGCTAGGGGCTCTTTCTCTGCTCTAGGCTGAGGGAAGATCTTCGGAGACCTTTGGCGCCTGCCACCCCCACACCATTCCCTTCTCGTTGGCTTTTTCTTTCTTTTCTTCCTTCCTGGCCTTTGCTATCAATAATTAAGCCCGTTAATTGTTCAGTGGGTTCAGGAAAGCTGTGAATGCTAGATTCGGCAACCAGCAATGGAACAATTTCTGGAGTGGTATCATGGGCAGAAGCACATCCTAGCTGTGTTTCCTATCTTGCAGCCCTCATGTGCTGCCCATGGCAGTAATGTTTATTAGCTGTGTGTCCCTAGGAATTCATGGGCTGCTGGTAGGGTTGAAGAATGACCTGTGTCCTTGTCCCTGGGAGCCTCCAGTCTAAGTGAATCTGAAAGTGGGTTTACATTTGTATAGAGCATCATCGCAAACCTGCAGTTGAATAGCATCTCCAGCACAGAAAATGGGCAGAGAAATGAGAGGTCCTTCCAGGACACAGTAGGGATGGTGTTGATCAGTGTGGCTGAAGCTGCAGGTGAAGATGATCCTTCAGAGATTAAACAGTGGGGGCAGGTCACGGGTGAAGAAGGTGGTTGGTACCAAACAGGGCAGTTGGAGGAGTCTCTGCAGGGATGAGGCTGCTATGTCTATGCTGAAGTAGGGACCCTTCTGCAGAGCTACATGGATGGACCCTGAAAGTTCTCTATAAAGCCTCTCATTATATTGCTGTGAAGCTCCCCTCCAAAGGGAGGGTCCAGCAGAGACACGGATAGGAAACTGGAAAGCAGCTGCCAGTTGAAGTGTCCTTCAGCAGCACTGGTAGTCAAACCCATGGGCAGCCTTTGCAAGGGGAGCTCACAGCTTCCCCTCCTTGTTCTTGGTGGTATTTCACCCTCCAGTTTAGAATGGGCCGTGCAATCAGGCAGCTTCCCATGCAGAGGAGCAGAAGGTGTGGGTGGGAGCCCGCTCCACCGAGCCGCCCTTTTTCCCATTCTCCTGGTTACTCAAGTGATTTTCCTGACTGTCACATCTGTAAATAATGTTGCTGGCGTATCTAGCTAGATGCAGAGTGTGATGGAGGGGGGAGGGCTGGTGTGGAGGGTGGCTGTAGCAGCCCCTCTTCCCGACTCATACAATATTTATGCAGGGCTGGGAGTTGGCGGCACTGACCTCCGGGTCGTGCTGTTAAACAGCTCCCGCAGCCCCTGCATCCTAATTGCTGCACTTGTCCTTTGCTCTGGAGGATTCGCTGCTCCTTCTCTCTGGTGAAGCAAATACTAATGGCAGCTCATGCTTGGAGGTGGGGAGTGGTCTTTTCCCCACAAGGAAAAGACAAGCCTGTTTCCCCTCATGCAGATGTGATTTGCAGCTGCTGAGGAACCTGTGTTCGGACCTTGTCACACAACATGCCAGGCTCCCTGCTGCTGCCAGCCTGGAGGCTGTGCCAGGAGCTGTTGTATGTGTAATTTTGGGTCATGTATCATCAGAGGGGCTAGGGAGGGGGCTTACCCTGTCCCACTGGTTCCCTACAGGATTTCTGTCTTCCCCTTAGTGGAGAGAGGGAAGAAGAGGCAATCACAGAAGTCAGTTGGGAGATTAGACCTAGATGATATGGTGCCAGAGGAGAGCACAGATGGTTCCAGGAAAGAGGAGGGGTTCAAAGAACATCACAATACAGAATAGCATATTTTCTTGTAGATAAATGATTTGATGAATGGGGAGAGAGATGATGGAGAAATTTGGGAGACCCTCTGTGTGGGTGAGGGGCTCCTGCTCCCCTTGCAAGTAGTAAAGCCGTGGCTGGAGGTAGAGAGGTTTTTCACTCAGCTGGCAGGGGCTTTCAGCTGATTCAAGTGGCTTAAGAAAGCCCAAAAGACGAAGCTCTTTGATTACTAGACCTGCCCGTGGCTTTCCCCCATGCTGTTTGGCTCGGCTCCGTCCTGCTTGGGGCTTCACGTCGTGTGTCTGTGAGTCCAGTGACCCGACTGGCCACCGACATCCCTTCTTGAGTTGGCAGGTCCCCTTTGTGCCTGGAAAAGTGCTGTTTAGACTGGAGACTAATGGCCTTTAAGTGACATGATTGTATTATGTTAAGCGTCTATAGGCTTTACCATTAGGCACTAAGCAGTTTATGACTCATATCAGAGAAGCCCTTGTCCTGATGAGTTTATACACTAAATGGTCTGGACAGGCCAGGCATGGAGGACACAAGGTTTTCTCCTGCCTGTCGCACAGCAGAGCTAAGGAAGGGCTGGGACGGGACGTGTCTTCTCAGTCCTAGAGCAGCGCCTTGCTCTGTACCTTGCACGCTCCAGTTTCCTGGGGAGAAATATTTTTTCAATGGGAATTGTGCAGTGGAAGGAGAAGCACATTTAATTTTAGCTTGATTTCTGAGCGTGTTTTGGTTTTGAGGGGGCTTAGACACGATGCGTTGTGGGTGCATCTGTTGCATCAGATGTACTCCCTTACTCAGCGTGTAATTACAGCATTCTGCAGCAGCAGTCTGAACAGTCCTTCCTCAAACAGCTAGTGTGCAGAGGGCCAGGCGATTACTAAATTAGTGTCTGTATGAGAGACTTCATAAGAGACCACGTAGATGGAGAAGGGACACAGTCTGTGTAATCAGGCTCTGCTGCACTGTGAATCGCAGAGTATTTTAAATAGAGATCTCTAATCCCAACCCCTGCTCAAAGCAGAGCTAACCTCAAATTTAGATCAGGTTGCTCAGGGTCTTCTTCGGATGAAATTGTCTCCAGTGGAGAAGGTTTCTTCAGCAATCTGTTCCAACACTTCATTACCTGCACAGTGAAGAGTTTTTCCTGATGACAAATTTGAAGTTCACCTCCTGCAGCCTGTGGTCATGATGGGTGACTTTTCCTGAGAAATGCCTGTATGGTAGATGTACACAGTATCCAATTTTGGACACTCCTATTCATGCTATTCATGAGATGCTCTGTAATGTTGTATTTAGTAAGCAGATCTACTCTCACAGCAACTTTGTGTGTAGAAATTGGTTTTTAAGGGCTTTTCATACTGTCAGGTTTCCAAGGCTTTGGGGCGGGGGGGCAGGGGACTGCAACCTCAACCTTAGAGGCTTTGCAGTTTCTCTCTCCTTGGGAGCAGCATCATGCATTTCTGATGTCCAAGGGAAGTCCGCCCAGTTGGCCTCCCTGTCTGGAAGGGCTGGTGAGAGCATTTGCTCTACCCCTTCACTGATCTGGAGGACTGGGTATGGAAGAGTGCAAAGCTTCTGCCTGCTGCACTCCTAACCTCAGCTGCACCGTGGAGCTGGCAAACTCTGGTTTCCTGCATGGTAATTAAGTAGTTATTTAAAAACCAAAAGGCTCAATTCTCATCCTGCTCTCACTAGCTTCTTACTAACTCCAGGTAGGGTTACTCCAGATTTACTCCCACGTGCATAGCGGCAGAATCAGGGCCAGTAAATAGAGCTATGAATCTTTTTAAGAGAAGCTGTTAAGCGGTAGCACATAGATTTATTGTAGCATCATGTGTGTGCAATTGTTGATGAACATCTTCTGTTGGAGGCTGAATACCTGCTGTGTTACAGCCTTGCTTTTAATGTTGAGATAGCATCTCTGCCAGCATCTAGCTGACGCAGAGACAGATACCCATAAAAGAGCCGGATCTCACATGGTGTTAAATGCCTTCATGTTTCATTAAGGTTGATGACAGTGGAAGGCACGCGGTGCTTTGCAGGATGAGCGAGTCATGGCGAGCCACTTGCCCTGTGTGGTTTTTGCAGCAGAATTGTTTTCCTAGTGTATACATAGCTCCTGTTGCACCCTGGGGTAACAGCCTCTCCCGTTTGCAGGCTAGCTGCTTGGAAAGCATGGGTGCTGGGATTGTCTCCAGTTGCTTCATGCCCAGGAAAAATTTAGAGAAGGATCTGGCTGTTGGCTTATGACGAGTGGTGAGTGCTCAGACATTTCAGCCTGTGCTGCTCCAAGTCCCAAGGCTTGCAGCTTACCTTTTAATCTTCCTAGGCAGGAATATGCCTGATAGAGAAAGCAGCACTGTCCACAATGGACATCACAGCAAAAGAGAGGAAGGTCTGAAAGTGCCAGGTATTAGCCTCGCTGCTTAGCCTGGGTTTTTTGGCCTCATTACCCTAATCCAATTAAAGATTGATGGAAAAAGATAACGCACACTCCAGTGAAGAGGTTTGTGTGGAGACTGCGTTCCTTCCTGGGCAGCTGGAGTGGCCCTGGTTATGTTGTGCATCACCACACCTCCCCGGGCCCTGGTGCCTCCACATGCCGTGGTGTGTGCTCTTCTCCTGCATCATGTCTCGCTTATTACTAATGGAGCATGGATGCATTTTAGCTGCTGGTCAGCCCTCATTAATATCCAGAGATGACAGGTTGACATTTGTAAAGAAGACTTGCGTTGACCTTCATGTTGTGCATCGGTGCGGTTGCCATGCGGTGCCCTGTGCTGGATGCTTCTTCCTGCGCTGCCTCGGGAGTGAGTTTGTGTGAGCAGAGGGACAGGCTGCTCTGTAACCTTTTGCTGCTGCCGGGGATGCAGGCAGCATGTCTGGATGTCTCTGCATCCCTCTGCCCATCCCAAAGATCGTTCCCTGCAAAGCCTCCATCCATCCCAGTGGACGCAACTGGGGGGTGTTGGGGTTGCACTCATGGCTCCTTATGGTGGTTGTTATTTGGATAGTGGGACCTTAATGGAAGACAGCTTCCTGCCAACGGCAGTGTCCCACCTGCTTCCTTTTCCTGGCTGCTATCTGAGGATGCAGCAGAAGAAAAGGCTGTGCTGCCCAGGCATCCTGAGTGCTGTCAGTCGCCTGTCTCTCCCCCAACCCACTCCATCCCAGCTTGAGGATGGCTGCAGCCCGCTTGGCAATGACATTTATTAGCAGAGGGGGCTTTGAAAAAAAGGCAGGCTGCTCCTGCAAAGGCTCCTCACTGTAACTCCGTCTCCTCCTCTTGCCAGCCCGTCTGAGGCAATGGCTGCTGGTGTTGAAATTCATTAGTGCTTCCTGACAGGCGATGGAGGCTTGCTCTGTCTGTTCCCACTTCCCTGCTCTCATGTCCCCGCTTCACGCACGCTGATATTTAAAGCTGATGTGCAGCTCGTAGGCTTGTTGCTCTGTGACAAGTTTGGGGGTGGTTGAGAGAACTGAGAGGGTGGAAGGAAAGCAAAGGAGGGAGATGGGACCTGTCTCAGGGTTTCTGTGAAAGCCCAGGGCTTTTCAGACCCTCTCTAAAGGTATTGTCTTTCCACAGCTACTGCTTGTGAATTTTAAGTACAGGCATTCTGCGGTGGTTTGGCCTGCAGTGATGGGGTACAGAGAGGGATGATGCCGTGGGTGTGCTTGGTGAGAGTGGGGTGCAGTCACCCAGCAAGGGTTCATCCATTGGGAAGCAAGGGTGGATGGGCTTCTCAAGCTCCTTGGCAGGTCTGTGGGGTGTGTGAGTGGGGTGCCAGAGGTTTGGCAAGGGGTTCATCTCTTTGTCCTTCACTTAAAACTGGAGCGTGAGCGGAGACTGGCTCTGCTTTGCCTCTTTACACTGAGTGGTGTGATGACTTCAGTGCTGGGGAGGAGATGTCTACCTGCCAACACCTTGGGTTACACAGGAAACCTGCTTCACTCTAACTTGAATTATTGGGATGAGCGAGTTGGGTCTTGGGGTTTTTTTTGGAGGTGTGGGTCAGCATGCTTCAATTTCCACAGGCCATGACGTGGCTTAGGCTGTGCTGTGTGACGAGGATGCTGTGGTATCACGCCATCAGAGCCGTTCTGGCTCAGCATGGTGGGTTTTGCAAAGTCCAGCCAGCCTTTCTATGCCTCCATGGGGAGCTCCAGCAGCCTCATTGCTGTGGAGCAGGGTCTCATCCCTTTGTACCCCCAGGCCATTGAACCCTGCAGCCTGGGGCTTAACTGTTTTAACCAAGTTTGGGTCAACATAAGGCTGCCTCTTTGGGAAGGTGTGGTTTTACCTAAACTGCTTTAAATTTCTAACTGGGCTCCAGCACACATGAGGTTCAGTATACACAAATGTGGCTTTGCTTGTCATGGTCCTGTTTCTCTGCTAAAACCTCGCAGGTGCCTTAGCACAGGATATTATTTTCTCATTAGCTTTCTCTGTTAGGAGAGGACACCAAGCTTTCCTCTTGGCCTAGCAGACATCCCATCTTACATCTCAACAGAGCAGCACCAACAAGGGTGGCAAGGCTGAGATGGCTTGACAGCTCCTCTCTTTGGCTATTCCCTTGTTGCTGTTGTGTGCTGCAGCATTCAAGCAGCTTCCTTCAGCAAAGGATTTCCAGGGTAGGAGCATGCTTGCACTCTCCTTTGCAGCTTGGTGCAGTGGGGTTGGCCAGGACACAAATTAAAATGTTCTGCATCTCTTACCACTCAGGGTTTCCAGGGCATGGATGTTTTGGAGGGCTGAGACCGGGTCTATAAAAACCAAGATTTAATGTCCCTTTATCTTTCTCGTAGAGGGACTTGTTCTTTTAACTGGCTGAATATCAACACACCCAGCGTGTAGAAAGTGGCCCAATTTCTTTGTCTTCTGACATCCTGAACCCAGAAGCAGATGGACGTTAACCAGCTCTGATTAGTTGGGAGAATCAAGCATTAATTTTTTATACGCCAGGACCACCTGAGTGACGGAAATCAATTACGGCTGCCCCTCCCCCTTCCATATTAATGTGGTGGCTCCGAGCGGAGACGGAGGAACCTGTTGAAATGAGAAACCCCTATTTCTTAGTTTGACCCCCTAGATAATTAGGGTTAAATTGATACGCTATCGCACTGGTGACACATTTTATCTGCCTCTGTTTGTACAAGAGGATACAATAGTGGAGGAAGGACCAATTTGTGCCCTGCTTTAGCTAACCAGACTGAGATAAAAGGTGTCACTAGTACGATAACGTTCTTGTCTCATGCTCCTTTATTGTTGCTCAATTTGCCTTTTCTTTTTTTTTTTT
>VZTM01032509.1:403177-459911 GCA_013400555.1 Jacana jacana
TTTTTTTTTTAATCCTGTTCTTTTTCTTTCAATACCTTTGGTCATATTTTAACTCCATGCCATCGCATAATGACGCCCTGCTAAATGTGTGTGGAGATAGGCAACTCTGGCTGACAGCCTTCCCTGATAACCGAATTCCAGCCCATCCATCACTAGGCTGCTCTCCTTAACTTAAGGAAAGTGATAACTAAAGCAAGGCCGTTTATCACCGCTGAGCTGTGCGCTCCCTGCCGCCTCGCAGAGAGCCGGCTTCGACAGGAGAAATGCAGCCGTGTCACCTCGCCTCCCATTTGCATCCCCTTCATCTCTAGGCTCCATTTACCCTGTGGAGCGGAGGAACAGGGCTTGGTGGAAATCAGAGCCTGGAGTGGTGAAGCTCTCTGAAAATGGTGCAGAGCTGCCACTGCTGACCACAGTCCAAGGAAGACTTGGTCTTGCTTGAATCATAGAATCATAGAATCATTTTGGTTGGAAGAGACCCTTTGGATCATCGAGTCCAACCATTGACTGGCAGAGAAGATGCTACCTGCTGTCACTTGTTCTTCTGTCCCAGGGTGACCTGTATTTTGAGAATGGGCTGAGGTTACGTGCTTGCATCTCTGCTTCTGGGAGGACAAACTTTACCAGAGCTGCATTGGAGGCTGGCAAATCCCACAGCCGTTTTCAGGTTTCTTGCTATCAATTTACTCTCTACAACTACTTGAAAGGGCATTGTAGAGAGGTTGGTGCTGGTCTCTTCTCACAGGTAATCAGCGATAGAACAAGAGGGAATGGCTGCAAGCTGCAGCAGGGTAGGTTTAGGCTTGATATTAGGAAAAAATTCTTCACAGAAAGAGTGGTCAGTCACTGGAATTGGCTGCCCAGGGAGGGGGTGGAATCACCATCCCTGACTGTGTTTAAGAGTAGATTGGATGTGGTGTTGAGGGATATGGTGTAGGGGAGAACTTGTAGAGTAGGGCAGATGGTTGGACTCCATCATCCCAAGGGTCTCTTCCAACCTGAATGGTTCTATGATTCTGTGAATTACAGTCATACCTGAAGCCACGGTGTTTGACTGAGATGGGTGATGGTGGCAGTGGTTTTAAGAGCCAGCTTCCTTCCCAAGGAGTGACATCATCATGGTGGGGGAGGCAGTGAGACCTTGTTGAAAAGCTGGAAGGATCATGGGCTGTTGAATGCAGTGAAATGTGGCATCATTTCTCTTCTCCCTTATCTGAGGGGGGGCTGAGACACAAGCTCTTTGTTCAGGCAAAGCTACCCTCGGTGATCAAGGCTGAATTTTGTGAGAGTGAGGAGCCATACTGAGCATAAGAGCACATGTACCAAATGAACTGCTCAAATGAAAAAACTCTCAAAAACCTGGTAATTTGAATGACCCTGGAGATACTTCCTTATAGGCTCTGGCACTTCTGGTCCCAGGAGAGCTGCAGGTGTGCCTTGTTCACTCCAACCAGGAGAAGATGCTGGAGAAAGTCCTGCTTGGTCACCAGGTTGAGGAATGGGGCACTGCTGGAGGTGACAAGCTTGGAGCTGGGAAAAAGACAGTGCAGGGGTGTTTTCCTTCCCAAAAGTTACATGGGGACCTGGTTTCTCTGCAGTGAGAGCCCCTGCTTCCCTGTGCTGGGAGCGCTGTACACCCACACTAGACCAAAACCATAGGACAACCTGGAACAGCTTGTCCTTAGAAGTTGTGGATGCCCCATCCCTGGAAGTGTTCAAGGCCAGGTCTAGTGGGAGGTTTCCCTGCCCATGGCGATGGTCCTTAAGATCCTTTCCAACCTGAACCATTCTGTGATTCTATGACAGTTCTTCCTAAAGGCAAGTGCATTGAGTGACCTGATCCATGCTGGTCTGGAGCTATCAGACTTGCACCTTCCAGCTCAGGAAGTAGACTGATGCTTTGATCCATGCTGCTGACAGCCCACCCAGCTTACAGCATGAACATAGGTCTTCTCGTGCTTGAAAAACTAGGTGAAGTCTCTCTGGTGCTAACGTGAAATGAGGGGAGCATAAGTGGGGAGGGGGAGGAGGAATGTCCTCAGGTCACACAGCTTCACAGGCAGTTTCTGGGGTTGTTACTTGTTTGCAAAAATGGGTCATTTATTTAGTTGACATATTTATTTAGAGCATTTATTTTCTCCAATTAAAGACCCACTGTCCAGCGCCCAGGGCATACTGCCATCAGTCTCAGGGTGGAAGTAGAACCAGACTGCCCGGTTTGCTGGTTCTTTTGGTCCCACAGGGATGGAAATGCTTTAGATGTCGTTCATTGCACTGGGTGGTTAGCTGTCAATTCCTGTGACTAAGAAGAACGATGCTGTACTTGCTTCTTCTGGGCTCTGTCCAAATATTAAGGAAGATGATGATTATTCCTCCAACTGGAGCTGGGCTGAGACCTGTATTAATGAAAACCTCTTGGACTGGGAGGAGAAACCCAGCTTTTAGTAACATACCTTTTGCTAAGTGCTGTCATCATCCTCTCTAGCTAAATGTGAGCAGTGTAAGGAGACGTTAAGCTGATTACATGGCTGTATTAGACCAGTCATTTCTTTTAGATGGTTCCTTTCAATTTTTCTGCCAATTTTTTTTTTTTTTTTTAATTTGGGCACCAGCAGAAAGCAGTTTTCTTGGAGGAAGAGCTTTCTTAGTGCGCTGCTTGGGCCTGGTGGGGTCTGTTCAGTTAGAGGATGTCATGGACATATTACAGAATCACAGAATTGTTACTGGGTTGAAAGGACCTCTGAGATCACTGAATCCAACCATACACAGACACACACAGAGGAAAAAAAAACAACTGAGCAACCAAAAACAGCAAAAAGAACCCCGCAACAGACAACTCACACCTTACAGTCTTGGCCACTAGAGCACCCCCTGAAGCGCCACATCTACACGTTTCTTAAATACCTCCAGGGATGGTGACTCAACCACCTCCCTGGGCAGGCTGTTCCAGTGCCTGACCACTCTTCCAGTAAAGCAATTCTTCCTAATATCCAGTCTAAACCTCCCCTGTCACAACTTCATACGATTTCCTCTGGTCCTGTCATTATTCCCTTGGTTGAAGAGGCCAGCACCCACCTCTCTACAACCGCCTTTCAGGTTGCTGTAGAGGGCAATGGGGTTTCCCCTCAGCCTCCTCTTCGCCAAACTAAACATACCCAATTCCCTCAGGCTCTCCTCATATGACTTGTTCTCCAGACCCCTCACCAGCTTGGTAGGCCTCCTCTGGACACACTCCAGCATTTCAATGTCCTTTTTGTAGCAAGGGGCCCAGAACTGAACACAGGACTGGAGGTGAGGCCTCATCAGTGCCAAGTACAGGGGCACGATCACCTCCCTAATGCTGCTGGCCACGCTATTCCTGATACAAGCCAGGAAGCTGTTGGCCTTCTTGGCCACCTGGGCACACTGCTGGCTCATGTTAAGCTGGCTGTCCACCAGCACTGCTAGGTCCTTTTCTGCTGGGCAGCTTTCCAGCTGCTCTTCCTCAAGTCTGTAGTGTTGCCTGGGGTTTTTGTGACTGAAATGCAGGACCCGGCACTTGGCCTTATTGAACCTCATCCCATTGGCCTTGGCTCATCAATCCAACCTGTCCAGGTGCCTCTGTAGAGCCTTCCTACCCTTAAGCAGATCAACCCTCCCACCTAGTTTGGTGTCATCTGCAAACTTACTGAGGGTGCACTCAATCCCCTCATCCAGATCATCGATAAAGATATTAAATACGTGGACCAGGCTGCTATTTATGTGATGGCTGTGTAATTGTGAGGAGTGAGTCCAGGTTTTTTACTTCAGAGTGATGGTGCTAGCATCAGATGAGCCGTGCACAGAGATGAGACCATGCTGTCAAGTCGCATTGCTTACCCTGCAAATTGCCACAGCCCTGCTGCTTGCAAGCTCATTCTTTTGACAGGCTTTCCTGCTTATTCAAATGTGTTTGTATGATTTAAATTACTGCTCCTAAATGATGATATATGCATCTTCTGGGGACCAGGAATTTTGGTTTAAGCACAGAGAGTCTACTCCTTTCTTAGCCCAAGCAGAGCTCACGAAGCTGGTATGCTACTGGGGCCCAGTTCGTGCTGGCTTCTTTGGCCATGTATTCCCAGGAGATTCCCCTGGATATGTTTGCCAGCTTCCTTTTCTTCCTATAGAAAGGGAGGCAGCACCGAGACCAAACTACTCTGGTGCTGTACTAGTCTGCCTGCCTCTCACGTTATCTGCAAGTACATTATCTGTGTGGCCCCATCTCATTATGTGGGAAACTGCTTATAGGGTTGAAGACATGCTGCCCTGTTCACCGGAGGGTTTGGAGCTGGGCTGAGCCCTTGGGTTCTGCACGAGGTGCTGATGGTGCATCCCAGCTCAAGGCACTGTATCTGGCTTATAACCCCCATCTGACCAGAGCTTGTTCCTGAATTTCAGCCTGGAGCCTGAAGTCCAGGCTGGATTATTCACTCTTTCCCCTATGGAGAGTGGGAGAAGACTTTGCCCTGGACATGGTCTGAGTTGGGATGTTTGAGCAGTGATGCTGGCACTTGCAGCTCTTCCCTCCTCCTCTAAAACCTCCCTCGACAGCCCCCAGATGCCTGAGGAATTTGTGAGATTCTCCACCCCCCCTCTGTTTGTAAAAGCCTGATTCTGGGGTTGTGGCTTTTAACATGCACAAACGGCTCTAATTTAGTCATTTATTTAGTTGACATATTTATTTGGGATGTTCCTTTGCTTCAGTTAAAGATCCTGTGACCAGTGCCCCAGGCATGCTCAGTAGCACATGAATGAGCAAGATCCATCAATTACTCTTGATCAGATCAAACCGGGGCCGGGGAAAACTCCCGTAACTCATCTCCCTGCAGAGGCTTGGCTGGAGCCACACTCAGCGGCTTTGCCACTCAGCCTTCCCATGTCTGCTGATGGAGAGGAGGGCCACGTCGTTTCTCCCTCCTGCAAAGGCAACTGGGCTGGGCAGAACATGGGAGAAACAGCTTTCCTAATCCTGGGGTCCTGCTGTCCCTTCAGGCAGTTCGCCTCCTTGCTTTGTAAGCCCTAGTCCAGCTGCCCCCTGTAGCGGGGAGAGGTTGCATACGTGTCCTTGGAGCTCCGGCTGCTGAGGAGCACCTCACATCTTCAGTGTTGGGACTGATCTCTTCTCCCAGACACCTACTTGGAAAACAGCCTCTGTGTTTTAGCCTTAAAACGTTGGTCCTGCAGCATTATTATCCCCAAAACCAAGTGCATTGGTGCCTCCTTCTCTCCCTCATGTGCCGAGGTATCACGCTGCCACACTCAGTGTTTTAGCTGCAAAGGCCAAGTGGAAAAGCACCAGGGCATGACAAGTGAATTGTCAGTCCTTCCGTCTGCCCTGTGAGCCGCTGGCTGAGCAGGATGGTTTTGTGGGGATTTGTGATGAGTTCATTTAGCTCAGGACAGCCTGGATGCTCCAGTCGTGTCTGTGTGTTAACCCTGGTGGAGAAGAGCCATGTGCTGCACTTGCACACAGCTCCTGTTCAGAATGTTCAGCCTGAAAGGTGTCAGCAGCCTGATTGTGGCTGGCTGGCTGTAAGTTTCCAGCCAAGCTCTGCTCTCGTGAGATTTTTGTAGTTTATTTGGTTTGGGTTTTTTTTTTTTGCCCAGAGCTACAGTCCTGATGTGCAGCGTGTTACAGCAGACTTGAGGGTCTCTTCCATCTCTGAACGAAATGTAGTTAAGAAAACAGAGTTTGTGTTGTCAGGACACTGATTGAATCAAACCTGCTCTCTCTTCTCTCTTACAGGTTACCAGGACAATGCCAGTACTTAGGGCTGCCGGTTGCTGATTACTTCAAACAGTGGATTAATCTGAAAAAGGTACTTTTGTGCAAACTGCCATGGCCCCCACCTCCCTCTCTCCCCCCTCCCCTTGTCCTTCTCCTTTCCTCTTGAAGGAGGTGTCTAATAACTACTGCTGTTTTGCATTGAAATGAGTTATTTTCTCAGAAGCTGGGCTGAGTGAGTCCTCCGGCTCCCTATTGTATCTCCTCTAATAGAGTCTTACTGTACTTGATGGGATGTGTTCTGCAGCTGGGGAGAATCCCATTGTGGCAGGCACAGTGCAGGGTCTTGGCATAATAGTGGGACACTGCGAGGCCCCTCTTGAGTGAAGGCTGTGTTCACCCCAGTGTTGCTGACTCTGTTTTGTTCTGCAGCCATGTGAGGCTTGTTAGGAGCAAAGTTCCCTTGAGATCAAATCCTGATTGATAAACATATGGAATTATTCCAGTATAAAATCAGCATTTTCCTTTGTGGTATGGGGAAGGGGGGAGATGTCTCAGAAGCACGTTCACCAGCGGTCACTTTGCAAAGCAAAAAGCCTTGCACTTCAGTGTCTGGTGTTTT
Source organism: Jacana jacana (assembly GCA_013400555.1). Classification (NCBI taxonomy): domain Eukaryota; kingdom Metazoa; phylum Chordata; class Aves; order Charadriiformes; family Jacanidae; genus Jacana; species Jacana jacana. Next base: position 409,546 of record VZTM01032509.1, read on the forward strand.
GTGTCGCTCCACACCTTCTGTGGCTGGTTAAGGAGCAGACTGCTGTGCATCCAAAAGGTCTCCTGGCACAGCTACTCCATCTGCCCAGCAAAATGTGGTGATGGCATAAGTCATGAATCAGTGAGAAGAAAATAAGTGTGAATGCAAGCAGGGTGCAGTGGAGGCTGGGGTCTATGCACAAGAGAAACTGGGGTGACCCCCCGGATTGAACCTTTGGATGGGTAAGGTTCCCTTCCCCCATCCAATTTAATGTTTTATTTGGGTTTCTGTGCCTTCTCCTTATAATTAGGGGTCTTGATAAGTGGAATTTGCTTGTAAACAGCTGGTTGTACTTGTGGGCTTTTCTTTTGTTCTTTTATTTATTTATTGTTTTAAATGGAAACGTGAGTGACAGGCTGAGCAGCCACAGAAGGACAATTTGCATGATCTGTTCCGTCAAATAGGGTAGAACATGAACTTAACAAGGGATGCTGGCAGCACATTCCCGGCTGAACTTGTCAAAGGGTCTTGTATTTCCCTGCTGTCAGAGCAAATCTTTTGGCTGATTGCTGGTCCTTGGTAAATGAAATCTGAAAGCACATTGGGGCATTCTGCAGTTCAGTGACCATTAATGATTGCCATTTGAAGTTCACTAAACTTCCGGTGAATGGATAGCAGCTATATAACCAGCAGGTTGATGGCTGCAGAATAATAATATTTAAAAAAAAATACCCCTATGCACCGTGGTGTTCACTAAGAAGTAGGTTGATCCAACTGTGCTCCTCCTCTGGGCCTCAGGATGAATGACTTATGGCTCTTTCCCATAGTTTGAGGCTCCTGGATTTAGCGTGTTAGGAGTTGGGATTCATACTGACGTGGACATCCAGGCAAGTGACTGTTTTTCAAGATGGGTCCTAATGTATTGGGCATCAGCAGATTCTGTGATACTGAGGGCTGGTGAGCATCCGTGAAGTACCAAGCACAGGCCTAGAGGCAGGAGGAGGAGGAGGAAGGCACTCTGCTGCCAGCTCTCTGGAGGGATTGCAGAGTGTATGGGATAGGGGCGTGTGGGTTGGAGCCTGTGTCCTCGTGTCCCTCTCTTCAAGTATGTTACTCAGAAAGTAAGTCTTCAGTCTCCTTCAGAAAATGGGGGGGCGGGGGGGAAGGANCTTCCTCCAGCCCCTCTAATCCCTTAAAAATCTGAAGCTTTTCTGACTCCACTGTCTGATGCCCTGTGACTCAGGGTGGTTACAGGGTCCTTGCGCCCCTCTGGGAAGTGACCCAGGTTGAAAACTTCTGTCCTGTGGGTAGAGCTGCCTCCCCTGGGTCTTGCTCTTACCTCAGGGTGAGGATCTTTCAGTGCCACTCGCTGCCCTGCTCTCTGGGGGTGCTTGGAGGGGAACCGCCTGCGTGTTTTCACAAGATAGAATTTCCAGCCTAGATAAGTAATTCTGGCCAAGCAACCAGACCCAATGGGACCTCTGTCTCTTTTGAGTGAGCTCCCAATTGTGAGAAAAATAATGTTGGACAGGTATCTAGCCCCCCTCCCTGCTTTTCACTGCGTAGCTCAGGTGGCCCCTCTTCCCCTCCCTCTGGCATGTTCCTGACTTAAAAATACCTCCTAGGCTGAGTCTGCCTCTGACCTGATCCATGAAGTGAAGGTGTTGGGGAACGGGTGGTGTGAAACTGCTAATTTCTAGGTCATGGATAATGCAAAGACTTCAATGTTTCAGATGTCAAGAAAACAGTTCGTGTGAGTGTAAATGGCATTTGTGAACAAGAGCAGTTTCCTGCAGCATGGTCCCACCAGTATCTGCTGTCTGTCCTTCTGGTCTCTACTTGTGAGCAGTGATACTAAGAGGACTCTGCTGAGTTAGAACTCTAGAGGATGCTACTGACTTGACAGGCTGAGAGAGTTGGGGTGGTTCAGCCATGAGAAAAGAAGACTCTGGGGAGACCTTATCTCAGCTTCCCAGTACCTAAAGGGAGATACAGGAAAAATGGTGATAGGACAAGGGATGATGGTTTGAAACTGAAAGGGGGTAGATTTCTATTATGTATTAGGAAGAAATTTTTCACTATGAGAGTGGTGAGGCGCTGGAACAGGTTGCCCAGAGAAGCTGTGGATGCCCCATCTCTGGAAGCGTTCAAGGCAAGGCTGGATGGAGCTTTGAGCAACCTGGTCTTGTGGGAGGTGTCCCTGCCCATGGCAGGGGGTTGGAACAAGATGGTCTTTAAGCTCTCTTCCAACCCAAACCATTCTATAATTCTGACTGCTGCTGCAAATACAAGGCAATTCAAAAGAGTGGGATTACATATGGAAGGGTGTGTGCACGGGACAGATGTGTTTGTGTACTTGTGTGCAGTACGGTAGCAATGAAATATATTCCAGATTTCCTCTGCCCATATGGCTTCAGTTCCTCTTTGTCTCCTTTTTGTTTCATTTGAAGAAGCAGTGGCTGCCTGTACCAGAGAGTGGAGACGCTCCACATCTCAGCAGTCCCTCTTCCCAAGGTGGAGATGGTCTTTCTCAGGGTTCATTCTCCAATAAACTCCTTCCTTTGTCATTCTGTGCTGTAGGAGCAGTTGAGGCAAGCGCTGAGCAGCCTTGCAGAGTTTCCAAGGCTCGCCCCGCTGGCTGCCATGCTTGTATGCCCTCAGGAAACCTTTTTGGATTGATCTGGCTCTGCAGGTGGTGGTGAGCTCCAAGCCTGACTGCTGTGATGGTGGATACATACATCCACACAGCATCTTGGGACTCATGAAAAAGCCTTCTGTGGGGGACAAAGGGAGAAAACCTGCCTGTGCACCTGACCGCGTTAGCTGAAGTTTTACCTTGCCCTTTGCCCCCCCAGCCTGCTACGTATCCCTTCCGTCAAGCCCTATCAGTGCTGGCTGATGTTTTTAATGTCACTGAGCGATCTTGTATCTCAAGTGAACTGTCAGTGTAGAGCTGACTCGGGGCAGAGAGTTTATCATGTTCTTCACTTCGATTAGCTCAGCCTTGTGGGAGGGCAGCAGAAAGCAGAGGAGGCTTCTTCTGAATGCTGCAACATTTCTGATATCCCCCTAAACCATCTTGATAGAGAGCCACCGTCCCAGCTGCCAGTTCTTCTTATGTGCCTGTCTTGCTGATGTGCAGAGGCCCCATGGGTTAGGACTGAGGTGCAGAACCTGAGCTACATCATTGGAGCTGGATGTTCAGGATGGAAATCGCAGAGAGTGCTCAATGCCAGGAGCGAGGGGCCCCAGTGGAGCAATAGGTGCAGAAAGTAGGAAGCTGTGGGTCAAGACTTACTTGAAAAGGAGGGCTGCTGCAGCTAATGAGCTACAACCAGGCTTCTGCCCCAAGAGTATCCTCAGGTAGCCTGGATAAATTCATTAGTGCTTACTCTAATGCAAGGATCAGCTCTTATTTGTGTTCCCTTTGCTCTTTCAGGAGCCTCTGTGGTTGTGGTTTATTGTTCCAGATCCTGCTTGAGTTAGCAACAAGGTTGATCCTGTGATGGATCCTCCCCCTGTGGGGATGGAGCCGTGTTAGGCTGAGGCTATAGTGGCTGTGATTGCAGGCTGGGCAGGAGCCTGTGAATGGGAAACCTGGTGGGCAGTGGGAGTGCCAGCACACTCTGCTTGGGATCACATCATGGAGTGGAGAGTGATTTGATGGAGGGAGGTGGAAGAAGGGAGGGGTGAAACTATATTTTCTTATAATTAGTTTGCACAAGAAAAACATTAGAAGGATGATGAAGGTGTCAAAATGGCCAGACCACAGGTCTAACCCAGATCCGCTCTGTGCCAAAGGCCAGTAGCCGATGCTTGCAGGAGGAACAAGGAGAGCATGGGGCTCGAGTCAGCTTTCTCTGGTTCCCACCTATTGTCTCTTTAAGGACCGTGAGCAGACAGCTGCCCCTGGACCACTGTGGCCAGGACCCACTGGTTTTGTCGCATCTGTCTTCCAGAAACTTGTACATCCTTTTCTGAATCTGCTCATGCTTTTGATTTCTACAACATCCTGCAGCAATGAGTTTTGCTATTTAATTATGCATTAATTGTCCTCTGTTTATTCATACGTTGTGTGAAGACACAGGTCTTCTTGTTTCTTTTAAACCTACTGTCAGATCATTTTCTTGTGCATTGTGCAAAAGAGCAAGTAAGTGTTTCCAGTTCTTCCCCCTTGTGTTATTCTTGGTTTGAGACCCTCTGCCGTACTCTTGCTTAGTTGTCCCTCTTCCAGCGCAGCATCACTTGTCAGAGGGCTGGCACAAAGGCGTTTGCAGGCTCTGTGACTCTAGAACTCGGTTGTAGAAGCTATTTTTAACATTGTTTACAATGTCCTGATCTTCCATTTCTTCTCTGGACATTATGCAGTTAAAAGATAAGAGAGGAGTGTTTGATGTAACCACTAAGGGTTTGGTTTATTCCTTGTTTTTCAAATGATTTTATTATCATTAAAAAAATAAATAAATAAGACAACCAGACAATCTTCATACCCATCACAGAGCTGCAGCTTTCTCAGGACAGCTGTCCTGGCACGTCTGACCATCTGTGATTTCTGTTCACAGAGGGCAGCGAGTCTTTAGATGCAGTAATAGCGGTTACTTTAGAAACGACAGAAAACTGGTCCTAGTTTGACATCGTCCTACAGTCCAGAAGAGGTTTTTATGGAAGGCAAGGGTTGAATGATGTGTGTGGATGAATGCAGCTTTCCTTCTCTGTGTGTGATGAAACAGAGGTTGAGAGAGCCTTGGGGAGCCCAGTGTGACCATGCTGGGGGTGCCATGGCTGTGTGCAGAGCTGGCCTTTTCCAGGCCCACCATTTATTGATCTGTAAATACTCATAGCCTGGATGCAAACTATTAATACACATGCAGAAATGTTTTAAGGTCACCCACTCACTTTGTAAAATCTGACAGAGGAAGCATGTAATAGGATGTTTTTGTTAATATGTGGCAACTAAAAATAAACACAACCTAAGCAAACAAAGGTTGCTAACAGCTTTTGTCTCTCCTCTGAATTAACAATTCCTTCTGCCTTTGGGGTGGGAGGAGGAGCTCTGAGAGCTTCTCAGACGCTTGGTGCTGAAGTGTCTGTCGTGGGTGCTTTGGACAAGGAACGTGTAAATGGGTGCAGTTGAGAAATGGTTTATTTTTTTGCCTGTGTGCCTGAAGTTGCTTTCCTGGGGTCTAATTTCAGGACTTACTGTGATTGTTACCAATTGCCTGTTCATTGAGTTACTGGCTATAGGGAACATAAAATTCCTAGGAAGGTTAGAAATAGTGGAGGAGGACTCCAGGCAGAGTGCTTAGTGGCCAAAGTATCCAGCATGTGAGTAGCTGTTGCCACTTAACTGTGAAGAGCTGCTCGTATTCCCACAGTGCTCAGTGCTTTGCTGGTGCTGAGACCCTCTCAGACCTTCCTCCAGTGGGAGCTTTGCTTTCCAGGGCTCCTCACCCCCAGCCGCGGAGCTGTTTGGCTGCGGAAAGTCTCTCTAAGAAGGCAGGAACGGGAGAGGTTGTGAAAGGAAACAAAAGGAGAGATGTGACTTCAGGGTTAAGGAGACTTAAGAGTGTCTCTTCCATGGAGATGAAGAAAGAAAAGTGCTTGTGCAATGGCATAGGCTCACAGTTGGAAGGAAGTGGAAGAATTGCTTGTACCAGCAAAAAGACCCATTTTAATAAATACTTTGCTCCACATTTGCAGAAAGGCAGAGGATGATGTCGCTGAGCAAGAGGTTTGCTGTTACAACACAGTTTTCTGATGGAGTTAAGTGGTGGCTTTCACTTGGCATTTTGCATGGCTGGTTTACAGGAGTTTTGAAGGAGCTGGCTGAGAAGCCCTGGACTGTTAATAAGTCTTTGAACATGGGGGAAGTTCTGGAGGACTGGAAGAAAGCTAATGTTGTACCAGTAATTTAGAAGGGCAAATGGGATGACCGATGAAGTAATTATAGCCCTATCAGCTTGACATTAATTCTGGGCAAAGTAATGAAAAGCCAGATATCATAGTTGATTAATAAAGAATGAAAAGAGGGTAATATAATGCCAATCAATGTGGATTTATGGAAACTAGATCTTTTTCAGACTAACTTGATATTTTTTTTATGAGACTACATGTTTGGTTGATAAAGGTAACCATGTCAATGTAATATACTTCAAGAAGGCATTTGACTTGGTACCTTATGACATTTTGATTAAGAAACAAGAGTGATACAAAATCAACATGGCACACATTACATTGATTAAGAACGAGCAAACTGACAGCTCCTAGCATTTAATTGTAAATGGGTAATCATCATGGAGTGCATGTCTTTCTAGTGGGGTCCCACAGGGATCTATTTCTCAGACCTCTTGTATTTAACACTTTTACCAGTGCCCTGAAAGAAAACACAGAATCATTTTCGATAAAATGTGCAGATACCGCATCCAGGAGGTGCCTGCTGTTGGGTTTATAAACAGGCAATGGTGAGTAGGAGCAGAGGGGCTGCATCATTTCTTGCTTTGGGACTGGTTTGACCGGTGTGGGATGCTGGGTCCCGTCACTGCACTGGAAAGGATTCTGGAAACGAAGAATGGATGAGAACTGCAAGACCCATGGGAACACTCGCCACGCAGTAAAGACCGTGGGAGCCATTTAGGGTGCTGGAGGGAAGGGTAAGGGAGACTTGGCTAAGTATCTAAAGGGAGAGCCAAAATGTGGTGAAAGGCTCCTTCAGCCTAGCAGCCAAAAGCATACGCAGCTCCAGTGCCTGGAAGCCAAAGCGAGATAATTCAGGTGCAGATTCTTACAGGGAGGGTAATTAACCATTGGAACAACTTACCGAGGGCTGTGGTGGATTCTCCAGTTCAGCAGGGAAAGTTTTTTCCTAAAAAGATCAGCTCAGGTTCAAACAGGAATTAATTTGGGGCAGCTTCGTGGCCTGTGCGGGTCAGACCAGCCGATGGCGGCAGTTTCTTCTGCCGTGATAATCTTTGACTGTCGGTCTCGGCGTAGCTCTGGCTGCTCCGGTCCTTTGCGGTGAGAGCACCCTTGAAGGCTCCTGACTTGGGGGAACAGACGCAGGTGGCACCAAGGCCAGGAGGCTGGGGATGGAGGGGACGCCGTGGCGGGGATCACGGCACTGCTGGCACGGGCAGGGGGACCCTCCTGCTCCGGGGGCTGGAGCGCAGCAGCCGCCCAGGACTTCTCCTTTAAATCTGTCGTGCGGCTGTCTGAACTCTGAAATTTCTTTCACTCTCTCCCTCGCCTTGTTAACATGTGTTGCCTTTGGGGTAATCAGGGAAAAAATATTATGTCCTTTTACAATTACCGGGTTTTGGAATATTAAAATGTCTCTCTGCATCGGCAGTGTTATTTTGATTGGTATTCTAACCTTTGACTAGCCCATAAAGCGAGCCGCTCTTCAAGCCAATATTGCAGGACTGAAATTTAATTCCGAAATGATTCCAGATAATAGGGAGACAGATAATATATGCATGAAGGATATTATGTTTGGACTAAATGCAGCAGGGCCAGGGCTTGGGAGTTGAATAATAGCCCAGAGTGAGTTATAATCTGTGGGACAGAAATACCTTACTGTCAGGGCCAGGAGAGGAACTCTTAAATCAAAGGGAGGGAGATGAGGAGGGAGTCGAGGATAGTCATCTCAAAGGGAAAGGGCATCCAGGAGGGGCCTTAAAGGAGCAGCCCTCTCTGTCCCACTGCAGAGGGACGTGTCCTCCTTTTCTTGTTTAACAAGGACTGCTGAGTAAAAACACAGTTCCCAGGAAAACCAACAAGCAGACCCTTGTGTGAAAGAGAGGGTGAGCGCCTGCAAGTTCTTGACAGTCCTTTCCCTTTCCTCTTCCTGGTCTCGTTAGAAAGGGATACAGCATGGGTTGATGCATTGGACTTTTTGCCTTGGTTTCGCTAGAAGCAGATGGACCGAGGGGTTGTTGATGTGGGTTTGTGATACGTGCTAAGGTACAGTGCTCACATAACGCAGGGAGATGATTGGGGTTGGGTTTAGTATCCACTTTCACATAAAACAAAGGAGAGGGAGGCATATGGGCTGCATGGCCAGTAGTTGTTTAGGGCTCTGCTTTCCCCTCCTTGACCTGGGATTCACTGGTGAGTAGGGTTATCTCCCTCCCTCAGAGCTGCTGCCCAGGCTGGTGACTGGAGGTACAAAGCAGGAGCATCCTATGTGACAGCTGGGTACAGATTCAGTGTGGTTTAAATACTGGAGGCTTTAAGAAGCAACACCCCCCCCTCTGGGCTCTCTTCCCCAGGGAAAGAAACTTGGGGTTTTTTGCTGTTTGCTTCTCTGCAAGTGGCACTTTGTGCTTTGCTGGCAGCTTCCCAAACGTGGTAGAGCAGTCAGCAGGGTACTTTTCACTCTGCAGTTGCTCAGCCCTGTAACTTTAGCCTGCTGGGCAAGGCTTTGGGCGTTTTTCTGTAGCTCAACTTTGCAGAGCATTGCGGAATTCTGCTGTCCCGGGAGGAGGGGAGCCGAGCAAGCAGAGACGGAGAACAATCTCTGCTGCTGGGGTGACACAAACCCATGTCGATATAACAGGCTCTGGCTCAGTGGCACGAGCTTATAGTTTCAAAGTAATGATCCCAGCCTTGCATTTCATTTCCTTTTCTTGCAGTCTCAGGAGCTGGTCTTGCTACAGCTGAGAGGGGCTCTAGATGCAGCCTGGAGGCTTCAGTGGTTTTGGATGACTTAAGCGATAACACACATGCCCATCCCAGGAGGGCAGAAAAGAGCAGTGTCCGTCTTCATCTGAATCATTTGATTTTGTGTGTTTCCCTCTCCTTTGGCTTTTGTTGGTGGTTTCTTTATTGCATCCTAAAAGCCCAGTAGCAATTTTCCGTGAAGCATATGCCTGTATGAACTGTTCTGGGAGCAGGCAGGAAAGATGAGATCCTCAGAGGGTTAATATAAGTTCTTGGGCTTGATTCATCAGAAGGTAGCTAGGTTTCCTGGCTTGCAAAATAGCAGATTGGTTTAGTAATTCCTTCTGGCCATAAAATCCACAAGTATGTGAAAGAGCACCCTTCTAACTGCCAAAGCAGAAGGTTGTGGACTGAGCACAGGCAGCCAGTTCCACTCTCTAACTGCTAGTTAGACTCGGCTGGGTGGGTAAAGACAACCTCTGACAAGGTCCTGTTACGTGGAAGCCGTTCAGAACAGCTATGTCAGTGCAAAGGGGATGTGTCAGTATGTTGGTCCTATTAATAGGAAGATCTTCCTTCCCATAGCTATCATTTGTGTGCTTTAGTGTGTGGTCATCTCACACACTAATTAACTTCTTTACCATCAGGGCTTCTCCTACACTCTCTTTTGTTAATACATGTAAAAATTGCTCTGGGCCCATGTTAAAATCTCAAGTCTTTTCATAGGCAAGATGTTTTGGAGCCTAGTTTTACCCTTTGGGCAAACCAGTTTTGCGTACTGCACTTGGGGAGGACCTGGCACAAGTGGAGAAAGCCCAGAAGATAAGAAGAATCAGAGAGCTGGAAGACATGACCTCTAGGGGAAGATTTAGGGATCTGGGATGTTCAGCTTAGAGAAGACTAAACAGAAATTGGTTTTGTAGGAATGAAAGTGCTCAGAGGATGAGCAAAGTTTATTCTGGATGGCTGCAGCGGACAGCTTTAAGTCATGGCCTTACCTGCTGCAAGGAGATCAGTAAACAGTCTCTGGGTGGGGAGAGAAATGCAGGACCTTTAGCTCTTAAGATTGTCAGAGTTTAGAAGAATACGGTGGGGATGGTTTGGATAGAGCTGGTCCTGCCTTCAAACAGTGTTGGGTCATCACTTCTCCCTTCCTACCCTGTTTGCTGTGGTACTTCCTGCTGCCTTGCACTTGGGCACAGGCTGTCTGCTTTCCTTGGGACACATCCATCAAACTCGGAGTACCTGAGCAGGGAAAGAAGGGGTGGTCACCTTGGGTGCCACAGTCTCCACTCCTCTCCTGATGTCATCTGCCCGGGTCAGGATGTTTGTACTTGGGAAATTCAAGGCAGCCTTTATCATTTGACAGCACCTTCAGGCTCCAGCAAGGACCAGGACCTCATGGTGCCACGTGTATGTACAGAGGGCTCTAGGGTAAGGCGGGAAGGTGATGATTCAAGAGAGGAACTGAGGAACACAATTCTCTTACTGGGTCCCACGCAGCCTGTAGGCACTGAACAAAGCAGAGAGTGGACTTTGTTCCTTTTGTGCTCTTTTTTAACCAGTGCAAAAGCTTTGCCTTCCAGATGAAATTGTAATTGTTTGCCGAGTGCACTGCAATGGTTGCTTTACCGAAAGCATCCTTGTCTATGGAAGTGGCTGGAGGCAAGTTGGCATTTGTGGTTCTTCCCACATGCACGTCCCTGCAGCCTGCAGGCGAAAGGAGAGAGGCAGCTGCTCAGACCTCGCGTGCTGCTCTTCCTGCTGAGTGCCATATTGCTCTGCTGCACCTCGCTCTGCCTGCGCTCCCCTTGCTGGGGGACTGGAACATCTGTCCCCTGCTCCAAGAAGCCTCCTGGTTCCCATCTGGCTGTGTGTGTTGCTGCTGCTGAGGTTAAACACACTGCTCAGACCTTTACACCATGAGTCTGGTTGCTGCTTGCAGGTTGAGGAAGGAGCCACGCTGGCTCTTCAGGTCTTGCCTCTTTGGGGGGCAGTGTGCTGTAGGGTGCTTGCCAAAGACAAATTTCTGGCAAGAAGCACTGGAAAGCAAGCAAAATAATCCACAATGAAATCTCAGCAACTTGTGCTTTTGGTAAGAAATCTTTCTGCAACGTCAAGGTTACGCAGGCTGAAGTGGCCTGTTGGTCCCCACAGTGGGGCCTGGACGGGCAGGGAGTTGCTGCAGGGCTGGTCATGGTGTGACTGGGACCCGTCAGCTGGATCTTGCTGTAGCTGGGGTATCAGTGTGTACAGCATGACCGCAGCATGGCTGATGCACCACATGCATCCAGACTTGCCCTGCAATATGCCCTCAGCATCGGCAGCTCAGGATCAAAGCAGGGAAACCCTAAGCATGGTCAGAATCAGGCCTGGGTGGTGGGTGTCTGTCTGGCACAGCTCTGGTGTTTCACCTGTGTGCAGGACCATGGCTGTGCTGGTGGGGCACCAGTGCTGTGGGCAGAAGCTGTGGGCCTCCAATCTCACATTCCCTCTTACGTGACGGTGTGGGGCAGCCCATGTTTTCGGGTGGTCAGCCAGAGAGGCTGGAGCCTTCTGCGTGCCCTGGTACTGCGACAAGCAAGCCTGACCCTGGGCCTGACACAGCTCCCCGCAGTCAATACCAGAGCAAGGCAAGAGGAGAAGGGATTAGAGGCAGGGCATGTTTTACAATAATCCTGCAACGTGTGCTGCATTCCAGGCCAGGAGGAGCTGGGAGGCAAAGGTACAGTGTGTGAAAGATGGCCTTTCCCAAAGTCCCGTGGGTCAGGCAAGGGGCAGAGTATCCCTGCATCCCAGCCCTTCAGTTGGAGTTTTATGTGGGTAATTCTGCCCCACTGCACAGAGACCTACCGTGGCTTGGCTTTTGCTTCTCATGGGCTCAGTGTAAAGTGGCAAGAGGTGCTGAACTGGGAGATAGGAGATACAGCAGTGGAATCTGTATATTAATAACTTACAGTGCTTCACACTCATTAAATTAATTAATTAAATCTCTCAGAACCCCAGGGCTACTGAGCAAGTTGATTTCAGAGTTGGGATTAGAAGTCTCCTGCCACCCTTCCCCTATGTTGGCACAGCACTTCTGGCTCCATCCTGGCTTTTGCTCTCTCCACATGCAATTTTCCTTGCTTGAGCTCTTAGCCTTTAGTCTGTGGATCGGATCTATCACAGTGGCTTGCTAAGAACCAGTGGAGAAGTCTGCAATGTGGTCTGCTTTTGTTTAGGAAACACCCCATCTCTCTTCTACAGACCGGGACCATCTTCTCCTTCAGTGCTCTGGCATGGATGTTACTGCCAGCTCTCTAGGCCATCAAAGCTCCTGAGCAAATGACTGTCCTGAAGTCATGTTCTGGATTGCTGCACTGCAGCCTCCTCAAGCTTGCTCAGTACCCATCCAGTTCTCAGCAGTGACCTTCTGGATGTCAGCAGGTGTGGGCAAGATACTCATATTTGCTGACAACATGCATCTTCCTTCCTGGTGTTGAATCTTGTGTTGGAAAAGCTCATAGTGATGTTGTTTGACCCCAGGCATCCTATCCACAGATGAATATGCAGGTCTCACTCATGGCTGATGGATCACCTTTCTTTGAGCCAAGATACTCTAGCATTNCGATTGAGGGAGTTGGGGTTGTTTAGTCTGAGGAAGAGGAGGCTGAGGGGAGACCTCATCACTCTCTACAACTGCTTGAAAGGGCACTGTAGAGATATTGGTGCTGGTCTCTTCTCACGGGCAATGAGCGACAGGACAAGAGGGAATGGCTGCAAGCTGCAGCAGGGTAGGGTTAGGCTAGACATTAGGAAAAAATTTTTCACGGAGAGAGTGGTCAGCCAGTGGAATCAGCTGCCCAGGGAGGTGGTGGAGTCACCCTCCCTGACTGTGTTTAAGAGCAGATTAGATGTGGTGTTGAGAGATCTAGTGTAGGGGGGAACTTGTAGAGTAGGGCTGATGGTTGGACTTGATGATCCCAGGGGTCTCTTCCAACCTAAATGATTCTATGATTCTATGATTCTATGATTCTATGATTTCTGCATTGCACTCATTGTACCCCAACACCACCAATTTCTATTAAGCTGCCTAGGATGGAGCATAGCTGAGCTGGTATCTCTCCTGTGTGCAGTGGTGGGCTTCCCCAGTGGGCTTCAGTGGCATGGAGGTGAAACCTCAGTACACTATTCTACCACTGCTGCTCCTGCTTGCATCCTGCAGATGCATTTTTAAACAAACTCTGGATATTCAGTGTATGGTCTTGTGCCAGCTGCAGGAAAGCCTGATCTCTGTGCTCTCCCAGTGTTGTAACCTCTGTCAGCCTGGCTCTGATTAATGCTATTAATATTTTAGAGATCATTTAGGATCTCCGCCTTGGCTGTGCTACTCGCTCAGGGAAGAGCTGTCCTGTGTGGATGCCTGCAGCTGCCAGAGGAGCAGTCTTGCTGTCTGCCAGTGTGTTTTGGAGGGGGCAGGTCTGTAGGGTTAGCAGGGCCACCAGAACTAATGAGAGCACAAAGCCTTCAATGACTCAATTGCTTGCCAAACTGGCCCTTTCTGTAGGTGAGGGTCTCCTCTATAGGTGAGGCTCTTTCAGCCTCCCTGAGACATTGCCTTCCATCCTTGCCTTTTGGCGAAGGGGACGACATCCCTCTGGATATTTTCACACTGAATGCATTTGGCCAAGATCCTTGTTGTGCACCCCATGCCTCCGCTCAGCCCTTCCAGTTCCTGAAACTGGCCTCAGCAGAGCTGCCAAACCCAAAAGAGAGAGCTCTGCATCTCTCGTGTCTTGGGCCTCCCTTTGCCATGGCACCCACTATGGCTTGACCACATGCACTTGGTTCTTCTGCTGCCCCATCTGAGGGGTCAGTCTTGAAGCTCAAGTTGCAGAGTTCACACATGCCCTGGTGGCTCCCAGATGCCTCTCTGATGCTGAGTGGGAGGTGACTGACATCCTCTGTCACTGCTCTGCAGTGCACCATCTCCAGCTGCCTCTTAGGAGCTGCACGTGGACCCACCCTGCACCTCCCAGCCTTGTGTGCTGACCGAAGGAGCAGCGTGGTCATTGCTCTCTGTGCAGTAGAGCTCTGGTGATGCTCTGCTTGCTCAGCCTTCCCCACGGGGCCCAGCTAAATCCAGCTGTGGGAATGGGGCTGACGTGCTGCAGGGACGGGGGCTCTGGCAGATCCAGGAGACAGTGAAGCCGTGTGGCTGAATCCCAGACTGTGTTTGCTCTGCCTAATTATCAAAAGTATGAGTTTGTTCTGCTAGGTGCACATTATGCCTTTATTGTGGTGTAATTATGCCAGCTGCCTATGTTTAGTGTCATAAAAAGGAATAAAATGCCCATTACCCGCCTAAAGAATTCTTCTTGTGGTTTTTTTTTTTATTTTTATTGCTCTGGAGTACACAGTGGGGATATCTTTGATCGGCAATTCTCCATGTAAAATAGCTGGTGAAATACTGTGCCTTTCGGAGAGCTCCTCCAGCCAGCAGCCTGCGAAGGCAGCTGGCCCACCAGCCTCACCTGGCGCTGCCTCTGCTGCTTCCTGCCAGCCCGATCTGCTGGTCAAGATGGTGAAGCCACCACACTGCCACCACACTGTCCTCCCTTGGGGGAGCTTTTCCAGCAGCGTTTCTCTGCTGCCCTCCAGGTCCCAAAGCTCCCTTCTGCTGACACAGCACCCAGGAGAGACGCAGGGTGCTTTGCAGGCTTGAGAGAGGACACAGCCTCTCTGCCTGCAGGAGCTCTTCAGGGAGACGCAACAGGGGTCTGGCAGAGCTATTTTTTGGACAGAACAATATGTCAAGAAGTCCTGTGCCCAGGGGAAGCCCATAAGGTGGTTGAGGAAGCAGTGCAGAGCAATGTACAGGTGGGAGTGGTGTGCTCCATCATCCTGCTTCATCTGGAGTGCTGAAAACACAAGCCAAGCAGTATGAGCCTACCAACTGGTGGTGCTTTCGCAAGAGCAAGGATACTAGCCTCATCCCCCAGCCAGCCTGTGGCTCCTGTGGTTGGGCTGTGGCTGCCTTGGGGTTGCTTGTGACGTCTGAATACCTGCGGCGGTGAGAGGTGCCTCATAGGAGCTGTGTCCTCCAAGGGCTGAGGTTCTGTGCAAACATCAATTACCAGAACACGTGCCCTGCCAGGGAAGAGCAGTGGAAGTCTTGCTTTGTGTGTGGAAATGCAATGCTAGGGGCATTTTGGTGATGTTAAATAATTTCTGACAGAAAAAAAATAATGCTGAAAACCCCAAATCCAAACCCCACGTCTTTAGAGGTTGTTAAAAGCTGCCTCTCTGCTTTTCCTTCTTCTAATAGTTCCAGTCTCTAATTGGAAATGGACTTTATTAGTCTCATTAGGAGCAGTTAGTGCTGGCTATAGATAGCTGTTAAATATACGGTTTCAGTAGATGGTAAATCTCTTGGTTTAGTCGGCTTATTTTTCAACTCGACAATATTTTCCGCAGGTCCCTGGTCCCCCCAGCCCGGCTGTGCCACAGATACCTCCCACAACGTCCCTTTCAATTCCCTCCACTTATTTTTTACGTCAGGTGTTCCTTGAAGTGGCCTTCACAGCTCTCCACCCTTTCAGCCGACGACTACGTCAGGGGAAGATGGACTTGCACCCTCCCCGCAGCTTCATTGCATATGCACACGCTGTCTGCCCCGGCGGCACGATTGCCTTGGTGAAGAATCCAAGGGGCTGCTGATAGCAATCATTGATTAAGAGGGTAATTGTCCTGAAAATTCAGATTGATCAAAAGGCAGAAATGATAACTTGTGTAACTGTGTTTAAAACCACGTCCTGTCAATAGGGGAGACTGAGACGTGGCGAGCAGAGAGCAGGGAGAATTGGATGTGCGAGCAGGTGAGTGTGCCTGTGGTTCGGGGAGGAGGGGGAGCCATTCTTCCTTGGGGTCCGTAGCAGGATGTTTCTTGTCACTGACGCTGGGCTATTGGAGATTCAATCACTTTTATCTTCCCCTCTCTCTCAATCCAAATGCCTTTTCATATTAGAAAATTAGAATCAGCTCTGCTCATGCAAGATTTATTAGCTCTGCTGAGCAATACCACAGAAGAGTAAATGATGTCGCATTTCAGGGGCTTTTTACACATTATGACCAAACTTGCAACTTCTTAAGTATTCTTCCATTGAGCCACTGCAGGGTGTGAAAGGGCTGGGAAGGCAAACTTCTCTCTGGAAATAGTTCTGCACCGGTCCGGATGTTTCTTCTTTATTACTGGAATGATTGGATTTGGTTGCTAATACAGATCTTTTCTTTGGGCTCAGTTTCTGCACTTATTGCTCTGGAAATCAAACTCGAAGAATCGAGCCTGTTCATTGCATTTTTTCTTGGTTCCCTTTGTAGAAACACTTTTCAGTGCTAAAATCTATGTCTTGGGAGCTCTGCTTCTAGCTGGCACTCATTTACATCTGAAGAAGAGAAATCTTGTTTCCTGCTCAGATTTTTTCCCTTGTGTTTTGTGCTGGGTGGCTGCTTTTTAAATGCCCTCTGACTGTATCTTGTACACAGCTCGTGTTTTGCGTAGTGATGGCCCTTTGGTCTTCAGGCAGTAGGTGCTAACGCTCTTTAAAGACACAGAACCATAGAATTGTCTAGGTTGGAAGGGACCTTTAAGATCATTGAGTCCAGCCGTCAACCTAATACTGCCTAAACCTCACTGTAGAGAGGTTGGTGCTGGTCTCTTCTCACAGGCAATGAGCGACAGGACAAGAGGGAATGGCTGCAAGCTGCAGCAGGGTAGGGTTAGGCTGGACATTAGGAAAAAATTTTTCACAGAAAGAGTAGTCAGTCAGTGGAATGGGCTGCCCAGGGAGGTGGTGGAGTCCCCATCCCTGACTGTGTTTAAGAGTAGATTAGATGTGGTGTTGAGGGATATGGTGTAGGGGAGAACTTGTAGAGTAGGGCTGATGGTTGGACTGGATGATCCCAGGGGTCTCTTCCAACCTAAATGATTCTATGATTCTAAACCGTGTCACTCAGCACCACATCTACTCATCTTTTAAATACCTCCAGGACCAGTGATTCCCCCACTTCCCTGGGCAGCCTGTTCCAACGCTTGGTGAAGAAATGTTTCCATCCCTTTCAGTGAAGAAATTTTTCCTGATACCCAAATCTAAACCTTCTCTGGTGCAACTTGAGACCATTTCCTTTTGTCCTCTCACTTGTTACTTGAATGAATGAATTCAGGCTCCTAACACTCAATATATAATATTCTGGGGATACTAAGGCACAAGTGATTTGGGAAATTTTCCTGTGAGTCGGCACCAGAGATTGGAATAGGAATTAGGTCTCACCTCTCCTGCTCCCAGAGACCACAGGGCTCGTTGGTGAGTCTTTTCATTTTCAGATTGCTTTGCAGGTGTTAAATCCGTGCAGCATCTTCGTGGGCTGGCTGCACAGGAGGGTCACTCAGTGGCAAGAGTCAGAACGGCTGACTGTTGGGAGCCTCTGCCTGAGATCCTGCTCAGAGTCTTTCTTCCCCTCTCAAAAAGGAAGGCATTTGAGATTCACAGTATTTCACTGATGATACACAAACCTCTGGTGCTCTGCAGCACTCCACCCCTCTCGCACTGGGCTTTGTGTATGTAGCCCCTATAGGAAAATAGTGGCTCTTCTTAAGGTAAACACCATTTTTCTGCTAGTTCTGGTTTGGAATTTTCCCAAAAGGGAGCAAATTTTTCTCCAGCTATCGTTATTTAGGAAAGTAGAGAGCACCACACAGAGATGCTGATACCACTGCTCAGTGTCTCGCCCCAAAATCAGCATCAAACAACAGAAGCTGGGATCAGGCTGTGGAAGGGAACAGTCCATTTGTAGCTTCATTGTCCTGCCGTGGAGTGCAGCGCCTGCAGCTGAGTGTTTGCCAACCTCTTGTCTGTTTAGGTCTGACTTTTCCTCGATGTGGCCGAGCTGCTGGGAGGATTCAGTGCAGACAGGGCGGAGGAGAGGCTGGGGGGGCCTCGGGGTAAGATCCTCTCTCTCATCCATCAGCGTAGCCAACATGGGGCATCCGCATGGCTCATCAATGTGGGCTCCAAATGCTCAGCATCATCTTCTGCTTGGCAGATTTAAAGGGGCTTTATTAACAGGCGGTGCTAATTACATTTAAAACTACACCAATCCTTGGACCTGTCCAAATGACTGTCTCACTTGGCGCAAAGTTTTGCCGTTCATCTTAGCAAAAGGCATTTGTGAAGAGCTGCTTAAGGCTGTGGCTGGCTGGCAGGGAGGTTTCTTGTCAAGTGTTGGTGCTTGGGAGGCGGATACACTTGACAAGCAGAAGGACTTGACTTTTTTCCCCTTCCGTGTACAAGCACTATGTATTATTCAAGGTCTTCTTAAGTCAATGCTGGGTTATTAATCGGTCGCTTCTCTGCATGTTAAATTTGCCTGCTAATTTCGAGGCTCTGGAAGAGGACTGCAGCTATGAGCTTGCACAGTATTTTCCCTCCATGAGCCTCCGTACACAATTGTGTGCGATCTGGGACTGCAGCGTCCCCTCGCCTTGGGTTCAGGTGACGCGGTGCTGCCTGTGTGCCAGCTGCACGGGGAGGTGAGCTCCGGGTTATGGGCTTAACACTCCTATTTCCAAATAGTCCCTGGTGGTGGGGGGGGGAGCCAGGGCAGAGCCAGAGCAGTAAAAGCCTTGCCGATACTTGAGGAGCCAGGCAAGACCACACCAACCAACCACTTCCTAAGGACTATGGGATACTACAGTCCCAGGTGATACTAGAGGGAGATACAGTGGTGTCCAGGTCTGGGGCAGGCATTGTGCACAGCCCAGGACAGATTTGTTCCACGAGACAGGGGCCACCCACCTCGCCTTGGCTCCTGCTCAGTTTGCAGGCTGATGTAATGAGTTATTTGCAGCTGGTTTGGAAACCTCTGCATCTTGGGGCTCTTCCTCCCCTCTCCCCCAGCAGGGCTCCATGCTCCCATCTCCTCTCCTTCCACAAACTGGCAGTGGTAGGCAAGGCACGCAGGCCAGCAGCGCCTGCACGTTCCAGGAATCACGTCAGCTGTCATTACTTACATTACCTTGATTGGGAACAGTCAGTTATGTCACCGTCCATCATCGTGTCTCTCCCGGGAGACGCTGAGGAAGGAGGAGAGGAGCAGGAATTATAAAGCGCTTCTGTGGTGCTCCGCCAATCCCACCGCTCCGTTGGCTAAACATCTGTCATCAGACAGCTTGAAGAGAAGGTGCTTTGTCTGATGGATCTTCCCATTGTAGCTCCACAGGGAGGAGTTTTCTGTGACACCAGAACTACCCCGAGAGAAGAGCACTGGGGGCTTTTGTGGAATTTAACATGAAGGGAATGATGTTGCTGCCTGGAAAGCTCTTGTGTGGAGAGCTTTCCCTGGGAGAGCCTTCCCTGGGAGAGCCCGCTGGGCAGCTGGGGCTTCAAGGTGGGCTCTCCCAGCTGAGGGCTGCTTTGTAGCCAGGAAGAGTTACCAAAACCATCTCCTACATGAGTGAGGCGGAGCTTGGACTTGCACGTTGTCCCCGCTCGTGACTGCGGAGGATTCCTGGCCATGTCTCAGGTGGGAGTTCATCCTCCCTTTGGCTGGGAGCTCCAAATTCTCCTAATGAGAATGAGATTTGGCTACTGATGAAGGAAAATACTTATTTCTAATGGAAAATGATGTAGAAAGCTTCCAGCACTCTGTGCCCCGATTGATTTGGGACTCTGGCTCCACTTCCAGCAGCAAGTCTCTTCAGCTGGGGTCCCCCTTGCAAGCTGGGGGACAACATGTGGCAGTGGCTGTGTCCATCTCTGATGGAAGAGCCCATGATGCCATGTAAGGACATCTCATCTGTCTAGCAGCGTCCTGTGAATAAATTTACACCTGAACTCAAGGTGGGTTTGAGCGTAAGAGGGAACAGGAACTCTGTGGCTGTGGCTGGGAGGTGCTCCCTCCAGGTTTCCCAAGGTGTGTGTGACCAAGTCCATCAAGTCTGAAAGTGAGAATGGTTCAAGAAGTACATGGTGCTTGGCAGGACACTCTGGGAGGTGGTGAATCCAGTAGTGCCTCCTCTGTGGGTTTCTTGCTATGTCCATGTTGATCCTAGCACTGTTACTTTGGGAGAAACCCTAACCCTATGCTGTTAAGCACAGTGCTCACATTTTAATTTATGTTAGCTGGGCGAGGAGCGAGGGTGATCTGGCAGCAGCTGGACCACAGCAAGTTACAGGGAGGTGGGGGTTCAACCCAGTTGGGACCTGGCAGGGCCCCTCCAGAGATCAGGCAACTGGAGGGGAGGAAAACCAGGTCAGGAGAGGGCTGCACCCAGGGACTGAAGTGGGGAAGAGAAGTAGTGTCATGGTTCTGATGTTTCTCCTTGGAGCGGCTCCATTGAAGGCAGGAGGATGGTTCAAAAGGAGATCTTAAAACACCCAGAGGAGCTGGCTGGTGCCAGCAGTGGCACACGGGTGCTACATGTGGGTATGTCATGGGTGGCTGAAGCAGCCTAGTCTCAGCCAGAGCTATTCAAGGCATCTTATGCGAGTACAGCCAGCAAGGTCTGACCTGTAATCCATCCTGTCACTTAAAGAACTCGCACTATACAGAAGCAATGCTTTATGTGAGTCAGGGGCATCGCTGCCGTTACTCTTAGCTGAGCCTGAAGAGCTCTTGCTGTCCCCAGCTTTAGGTGTAGGCTTTGTTGTGCTGGATGGCCCAGGTGCATGGAGCTTGCTAAGCAAAGAAAAGATTGCAAGAGGGTACATGGAGCAGAGGAGAGTTGTTCTGGAGGTGGGTTTCCATGGTGGGGGCATAGCTAGTGAAGTGAGTAAATACATGCTATAAACATGTTCAGAGCAGCTCTGCGTGAAGAACCCAGCGCAGCCTTTTTGAGTAAATAGAAAGAGAGCCTGGGTTCAGTTCATATGTCTGTTTTCTTTTCTTTTCTTCTTCTGGTCAACTGTGGCTGTAGATAAGAGTTTTCTATTTGAAGTTCAGAAGGGAAGGGGAATCCATTGTTAGAAGAGGAGACTTTCTTTTTGCTTGATATCTATCTCCAGCGACACAGCAGAGAAGGAAAAGATTTGCTATGATAAAGGTAGCTTTAAAAAAAAAAAAAAAAAAAGAAAAGAGGCACATTGAGTGTTGCTTTTCTCTGTACTTCAAAGCCTGGAGTAATACAGGAAGAGTGTAAAAGAAGAGGAAAAAAACCAACCCAGCCCAGTCTCTGCACAGGGGCTGTGAATGCAGGGCCGTAACAGAGCACCCTCCTGGCCAGAAATCCAGCCCTCTGCCCCAGCCGTTCCTGTGGGCCTGCCGTAGTGCTATCCAGTGGGCGCAGCAGCCACCGGGAGACCATGGGGATGGGCTCGAAGGGGGTGCTCAGTGTGGGGGGAGCAGAGGAAATGTTTTGCAGGTGTGCATCCCATGGAAGGACGGAACCAAGGGAAGTCACTCACTGGAAGGAAATGCAGGCAAGTCTGGAAGCTGTATGGGAAAAAGCGTGCCAATAAACATTTAATTATTAAAATAACTCGGAGATTGCATGGAGTGTTCAATACGGCGTGGCAGGGTGAGAAAGCTCAGCAGTGCAGCTCCAGTGAGGGCTGTGAGTGGGAAATGGCTAAGCATCTCTGGGGCTGGCTTCCTGGGGTCTTGGGCTGTGACATCAGCTTTCCCTGGGGCTCAGGTTTTTTGGAACAAACCAGAGCAGAGGAGTGCTGGGGAGGGGCTGCCTGTGGCTGCCACCCCCTTTGCTTGGAGCAGGCATGGCTGAGATCCATGAGCATACAGGGGGGCTCCAGCCTTCACGATTGCCAGTGGGACTTCTGTGGCCCAAATGTGGTCCAAGCTGTGCAGCATGAGCAGGGATGGGAGCTCCTGCTGGGGGACAAGGCAGGGGTCAAAGAGGTGCAGCCCAGGGAGCTAGCACTTGTAATGCCCACGTTGCAGCGCAGCTGTGTTCACCCAGGCTTCCCCTTTCACCTGCCCCATCCACCCGTGGGTGCCATCCAGCCAGCCTGGTGGTGTGGGTCCCCACATCTTCTCTGCTGCTCTTACGGTTTTGGTCTTCATCCCTTCTGGGCTTCTGGAACAGCCCTTGCCATGCCAGTTCCCTGCTGCTCTGCCAGCATGTCTTGGGCTTGCTGAGCTGCTGGGGCACCCCTGCTGAGACCCCCCATTCCCCTCTGAGAAGCTGGAGTAAGTAAAGGAGAGAGCAAGCAGGAGAAGCTGGAGGCTTAGCCTCTGCAGGAGCCTGGAGAGAAACAGGACGAGAAACCAACAAACTCATTTTCAGCGCTGACCTGAGTGGAGGCTGGAAGTGAAAAGATTTCCAGCAAACCTGGGCTGGTCAGGGTTGCTAACGAGCCTCTCCTTTGAGCAATGTTTTACATTCTTTAAAGATCGCAGGGAGCTCTTGGGGAGAATCTGCTAAAGTAAATGGCAGAGTCAAGTGTGCCGGCTCCTTTCTTTCCCTTTTCTTTTCCCTTTTTTTTTCCTTTCCCCTTTCTTGGTTCTCTTTATTATGTGGAGTTGCTCTGGCTCTTTCTCTCACTTCTGTTTCTCCTTTTGTTCTCTCTTTGTCTATTTATCACACTGTGAAGGTTGAAAGAGATGTTATTAATCTGGGAGAATGAAGGCAGGATTAGTGGTATGAATCGGATTTTGAGAGCTGTAATGATAGAAAGACTCGCTCTGCTGGCGGGCTGCGTGAGTTTGATAAATGGGGAGCACTCCAAACTGACTCGCGCCTTCCTCCGCACTGCTCGCTTTGCCCGCTGGGGCGTGCCATGCTCTCAGATCTGCCAGCCATCCCACACCGCTCCTACCTGAACCAGAGCAAAAAGCCAAGGGTAAATCAGAGACAAATATCTCCCATTGCACTTAAAGAGATCATTTCTTTCAACATCTTTTTCAAACAGAGTCCTGTCAAGTTCTTGGACAGCCTCGTGTGGAGGTGGGATCCTTCCTTGGAGGATGGCTGGGAGCTGCGGCCATGCATTATTGTCTCCTGCCGTGGCTTTGCAGAGAGCAGCGGGGAGGTGGTGTGGCCACAGCAGAGCTCCTGTCCTGCACGGCACAAAGAAGCAGGATCATCTCTGTAGGGCTGCACCCTGCTCTTGTTTGCGTCCTGCAGGTTGCACCAGGCTTCAGAGCCCCGTGGGGCTGGGGGAGAAGGCAGAGGATATTTCCTCAAAAGTTGCTTTGGGGTCTTTGCCCTCAAATGGGAATGAGGAGTCCTGCCCTTGCATAATGTGAGTCAGGTCCCCTTGTTACCAAGCTTTGTGGAGGCAGAGCAGGTTTGAGGAACAGGCAGGCACAGCAACATCCCTCAGCTGTGGGGCAAAGCTGTCTGAACCAGCTTCTTTAGCAAGTAGGGTCCTCTCTTGAGATCACCCAACTGCATGTTCACCCACTTGAACCCTTCCTCATTCCCACCCTTGAGTGAGTGCTGGTCCATATTGCACCCTACAGAGCCAGAAAAGCTAGGGACAGACTCGTAGGGTACACAGCAAGTTGGAGCTGGTTTGTGAGCGCAGGGCTCACTACCTTTGTGGTTGTACCACCAGGCACAGCGCCATTGTCGTAGGTCCCTCTAGGTGGTCTTCACCCCAGTCTGTGCTATGGCTTTTTCTGTGGACATACTGGGTTTGCTGCTGTCATGGCTAAGTTTGGGTCTTGTGGGCCAGCCCAGTAGTGTGCATTTGCTGATGTGAGATGTGGTCACCTGAAGGCCATGTGCAACGTGTTGAGAAGGTGCATGGTGCTGTGTGCTCAGTGCCCTTTGCCCCAGGGACAGTGGACATGGTCTTGGCCCTTGCAGCTCAGCCAGGGAAACACAGAGCATCTGGTGGTGGGTGCAGGACCACGCACCACCACAAGGTCTAAATTTCACCTGGGTTGAGCAGGGGATTATTGCTCAGCAGAGGGGGAACAACAGTGGGTGGGAAGGACCCCTCTTTGAAGTGGAAGTCAGACCATGAGCAGCCCAGAGTTGTCAATGTCCCTTTAACTACAAGGTAATGGACTCCCCCACGCTCGGGCTGAGCTCTTCTCCTGCCTTTGCAGGAACGGTAATGATTGTCAAGGTAGAGCTAATGAGACGTGCACATCTTTAAAGGATCGTGGCTTCTGAGACAAAATTATAAAAAAAAAAAAAAAGGAAGGGATGGAGGAAGGAGAGAAAGTCCAAGTGCACTGCTTTGTCCAGCGAGGGGTCTGTCTGTCCGTCCTGCCAGCCCCTCAGCAGGATCACCCCTAAATGACTAGCAGGGTTTCTTTGCTGCTGCAACTCCCATTTGGCCCTGGAGCCTTGTTGTCTCCCCAAGGCCCTGCCTGGTCCCTCTATGGGCTCTGGTCCCCAGGATGAGGGACCAGGACACTGCTGGGTGTGCAGAGTGTGGCCAGCAATGCCTTTGCTGGGCAATAGAAAGAGGAGGAGAGACAGCCCAGCCACTGTGGGGACAGCAGAGCTGGAAAGCAGAATGGAATGAAGGCATGCAAAGAGATGAAGGAAAACAGGAATGTCCTCTCCTGGGTTGGTTGAAGATGTGGGGATGATGGTGCTCTCAATCCTGGCTGGCTCATCCCTCTCTCCATCCCTTGCTCCTGCGTTTGGGAAGCTGCCCATGGCACTTCCAGGCCTTTGTAAAGGTGCTGTCTGGATGCCAGGGAGTTAATGATCCCCTCCCAGAAGCCTGCCCTGTGCCAGAGAGGAAGAGGTGGCTCCCCTTTGGTGTTGGTATCAGCTCCATGGGCACTCCTGGCTCAGGACAGGCTGTGTGGCCCAAGCTGAGCCAGGATCTGGCCCTTTGGGAAGAGCTGGTGGGAGAGCTGGGACGTTGTGTGCGGTGTGCGTGGTGTGACTCCCGGCACACACGTCTCCTCCCGTTCTCACTATTTCAACTTCACAGGTTGAATCAGTTCAGAGCAGCCAAACCAAATGGCGAGAGAAATGATCAGTCAAATATTTCTTAAATCCTGTCTTTAAGAGCTAAGTGCTTGGCTGGAACTTTACGGCGGGTAATGAGGCTCTCTTCAGATCAGCTTCTGATGTGGAAACCGCTAGATTGACCAGGCTGCGACTGGAAGAAAGCCCTGTCACAGCCAGGAACGGTGCAGCACAGGAGACACCCCATGTCCCAGCGCTCTGCTCCAGCCTGATGCCACCCACAGCTCCCTGCCACCTACACCCGTCTTCACCCTCACCCTGCAAGGAATAAAATACAGGGGGAGGCTGGGGCAAGCGACCTGGTTGCACAAAAACGTGTGATTCCCTTCCACATTGGGGAGAACGTGTGTCAGCCAGTGCTTAGGAGTTCAGCCCCAGCTTGCCCCTGGCATGTGGATGAGAGCTTGGGGCAGAGGTGGCGACCCAGAGGACCCCTGTCCCTACAAAAAGGATTCTCAGTGATCTTCAGTTTTAAGCCAACAGATTTGTTTTGCTGCAAAAATCTGAGTGACCTCAAGCCTTACAGTAGCTCCAGGGAGTGTGGGGCCTTCGCCTCTAGCTAGTGGAGACGGAGAAAGAAAGTAATGTCATTCTTCCAGCAGCCTGGTAAGGAGGTGTTGGTAGGATTGGTCCTTCCTTTTCAAGGCACTGTCCTTCCCTCTGCAGTGGGGCACCAGCAGTGCTTGTCAGCAGCAGGACGGTACCTTTACAAGGCTCTTAATGTTGGTTTGCTGAAGGAAAAGTGGCAGTGCAGGAGCCGCAGAGGAGAAGGGAGCAATGCCTGCCAAGATGGGATGTGTCAAGTGTCTCTTCCCAGCTCCAAAGTTCTTTCATCTGGGGCTGAGGAAGAATCTGGTTGTTCTGCGCAATGTTGCTTGTGCAAAACTTCTGTGCCCTTGCACCTTGTCATGCCATGCCTGCCTGGCAGCACCTTGCCATCCTGTTCTCCTTTGAGCCTCTCCCGGGCAGAAGCTGGGGACCCTCTGAGTTTTCTGCTTTGTATCCAGGTTTTTTAGGCCTTCTGTTGTTAATTATTGAGATGTAATAATGTGATTAGTGCACTATTAAAAAAATCGCTGATATGATTACCATGGATTTAATATCACATGATATATCATTACATTGTTACATGGTGACAGATGTAATTGAAATACACTTATTGGAGCCTGGGGTCGTGTTTCATTCAATCACAGCAGCACCTCCGGGAAGCAGAGCAGAAATGGCTAAAAAAAAAGGTATCAGGATTGGAAATTGTAATGAAAACAAAGAAACTTGCAGCCTGTTCAAGTCCAGGGCAACTGCTGCTTTGCCTCTTTCTCCATAGGAATTTAGAAAGCACTGCCTTGCAGGTCAGCTGGAGGAGATAGGTCAGGGGACAAGTAAGAGGACTTGCATCATGGACCTGTACCCAGAAGGCTTGCAGCCATCTTGCAGCATATGAGCCTGGGTGCTAGGGATGCTATACCACGTCACTTGGCAGTTCCACTTGGCTCCTTCTTAAAAGGCAGGTAGACCCTAGGGATTGCCTAGAGCACATCACTCAGGACTCACCTGGATGCAGTCCTGAGTAATGTGCTCTGGGCAATCCTGCTTTAGCAGGGGAGTTGGACTAGATGATCTCTGGAGGTCCCTTCCAACTCTGACAATCCTGTGATTCCATGACCCAAAGATGGTACCCGTTGTGTTTGAGGAATCCAGCCAGCTGCTGCCCACCTTCTGCCTAACTGCCTTTTTTTGGAGACAGGAAGGCAGCAGTGAGCTTGCCTGCGGGACTGCCACCCAGGTCACGTTTCTTTCCATGTCAGTGAGAAGAGGTGACATCTGTCTCTGCCACGTTATCCTTGGGAGGATCTGCACGTGGACTGCAGGCAGCAGGGGTGAGGAGAGGAGCAGCTATCACTTACCCTTTGGAGAGGCACAGCTAAACCAGAGCCTGGGCAGGGAAGGGACTCTGTGCTGTCTGCCTGTGGGGCTGGAACAAGGCTTGGGCTAGAGAAATGTGCCTGCAGGAGAAGCATGAAGGCCTTATCTGCTGCTGGCACAAACTTGCTATTGGTCCTTCTCAACATGATGGTCAACAAGAAGCTGATGGTCAACATGGAGGTCTCCTTTTCCTCCGTCTACTCCCCTTGCAGGGAAACAACCATCACCCATCTTCCCAGTCCCCCTCAGGGCAAGCAGTAATGTAGGATTGTTACCTTGGTCAGGATGGGGCTGTGGCAAGACCTCAGAGGCACAGCATGACATGGTTAATGTGCATTAATTGCTCTGATCATCACTGGCTGCTAAGTTTGCTTTTCCTGCAAAGATGACCAGTGAGGGGATGTGGCATCCCCAAGCTTTGATTAGGACTTGGCTACACCTGTCCCCAACCCTACTGCAGGTCCCCATGGTTACTTTATCCCTGCGAGGCAGTGTGTAGGTGCCTTTGAAACTGAAGGTGAGGTGTTTAATCTCAACCTCATCCAAAACAAAGGAAGAAAGAAGCATTTCTGGATGGACCGAAGACTGACTCTTGCAACCAAGAGGGGAATGGCAGTGTGGTGAGCTTGAGACATCTGGATGTTTGCATAATGATGCTCCAGCATCTGGCCCAGCGTTGCTATCTCAGCATTCACACGCTCAGTACGGCATCACGCCCTGCTCCAACTCATCTGTCCCAGGAGCTGGGTGACAAACCATGCTGGTGCTGAGGTGTCATTTCTATTTCAGGCTTTCGATTCTGTGCCTTCCCTCCTAAGACTGCTCCCACCCTACTTTTGTGGAGCCAGCATGCCCCACTGGAAATTTTCCTCATTGCCATTGTAAGCCCTTGTTTTGCTGGGAGCTGTGGAAATTCATTTCCAGCTGGTGTGGGAGTGCTCTGGCTGCAAAGGCTCTGGCAAGCATCTTTCTTTCGAGGTTAAAAACATAATTTCAGTCTGACCTCTGAGTTTCGGAGCTTTTGTTGGTTTTCTCCACCCCCAGATGGTTTTTGTGTGTGATTTTAAAATAGCCTTCTTCTCTTGGTTGAAGCTAGCTGATGCGTCCGCTTCTCATTCGAGGATTGTTGTGTTTTATTAATGCTGTTATTATTCCATTACTGTCATTGTGCTCTTTTATAGCAAATAGCTTAATTTAGTTGAGATACACAGATGCTGGGAGTTTAAGTGAAATCTTCAGCACTTGGTATGCTGGGCACTGAGCAGATATTCCCTAAGCACTTTGGTATAAACCTTTCACTTAAAAACAAATGGGCTGCTGGGGGAGTGCTGGGTGGCAGGAGTGTGGGAGAGGAGAGAAGGGGAGGGGGGGGGTGGGCGTACCTGTTTAGCACCCTGGGGAGGGCCTTGTAGACAAAAGTGACTATGGGTGTTTAGGAATAAAGCTGCCACTGAGGGTTTCACTCCCAAGATGGGCTGCAATGGGGCCTTCTTCCCACTGCAGGACAAGGGGAATTACACCACCAGCATTGCTGAGTCGCTTTGAGTTGGGTTTTTTTAGGGGCGGGTGGGGAGATGGTGCTGCATTTTCTGCCTCTGAAGCTACATGGCTCCTGGGAGAGGTGGAGACTGGTCACTTTGTCACCCCAGGGTGACAATGCCATTGAAACCAAGTTAGTCTGTTTGAAGAGCATCGTGGCTGCTGGAAAGCTGTGCTGTGTTGTAAGTAGTTCTTGGGATAGAGAGAAGGGTTGAGAAGTAGCATTGGTTCCCAGATGACTTAGGGTCCAAGGGTCTGGTTGTTAGAAACAGCTTGGGTGCTTAAGCCTCCCGGGAAGTTGGTGCAATTGAGGCTTCAAAGTACCTTAGCTACTTTTGGAATTTTACCTCTTATTGTTGACAGATGTTCATCTGAAATGGATGCTTCTTCCTCAGCGCCTCTGGGCATTCATTAATGTTAGTGATAACAATTCCAGATTGTCTCCTACACCTCTCTCCCTGCCTCCATCCTTTAAAAATTACAAAGGTAAACCCAAAATCCTTTTAGTGCCACATTATTTGTGCACTTAACTCTTACTGCCCTGACAAAACCTGTTGGTCTTGGTGCTATCAGTGCCAAAATTACTTCATGTCAGGCAAGGAAAGCCAATAAGGAAGTAAAATGGCTCAAGTGGGTGCCATGCAGGTTGAGGTGGTGCTGATGGTAGAATCATAGAATCATTTAGGTTGGAAGAGACCCCTGGGATCATCAAGTCCAACCATCAGCCCTACTCTACAAGTTCTCCCCTACACCATATCCCTCAACACCACATCTAATCTACTCTTAAACACAGCCAGTGTCAGCTCAAGTAAAAGCATCCTCTCCACCTGGCCATGGTGGGGAGGAGGCTGTGTCCCTGCCAGGCAGTCCTTTGGGGAGCAGCCCTGGGCCTTCCCCCTCTCCCACCCACGGTTCTAGGACACTCTAGTCTTCCTGGGGAGGGCTCTCCCTGTCTCTCAAGCTCCCCACGGGCAGCCTCTTTGGGGTGCAGTTGGCAAAGACCCGTTTCCCTCCCTTTTCCCATGGCTGAACCAGGGGAGCAGCTCCCTGTGGTGTGGTGACAGGATGAGGAGGAGGAACGTGCTGGCCCATGCTGCCTGTCCCTGGTGTGCACCCATAATAGCTTGGGGATCCGTGGGAAGTTGTTGGGATCGTTTTATCTGCCTGCCTTGTGGCAGCTCTGTGGCTTTATCTGGCTTTGGAGGCGACTGGGGTAGCTAACAACATGCACGGAGCATCCTCTGCGGAGGAGGCCCAGCGCCCGGTTTTGCTAGAGGTCTGCTTTGCCACTTATGAGAAACGAGTTAACCTCCCTTTGATCTCAGTTCACGGCTAACCCTTTAACAAAGTCCGGGATGTGCGAGGAAATCAATACTCAAGGCATTGAATTTAACACCAGCCATCAACTCAAGCGTAACGCACACACTGACTGACTCCGATTACAAGGAGCGGGGCTGGTTGGAAGCTCGTTTGCCGTCTCTCTGGGGTGGTGCGGGGCGGCAGCGGGGAGGGCAGGCGCGCTCGCACGGCTTGCTGTCACTCGGGGAGGGGGGGGTGGCGCGCTCTGACATGTCCTCCCCATCAGCTCTGCCTCCCGGTGCCCCTTCCCTCTCTCTCCTCGTGCCTCTGGTTTGCAACCCCGGCGGCTGTTCCCCAACAGAGGAGCGGAGAGCTTGGATGCCGGGCGCGGTGGCCGAACGCCTGTTTGTGTACACACATAATTGCTCTTCGCTGGTGAGGAGCTGCGGCAGGACTCAAGGCAGGGCAGGTTCCGCTGAGACGGACAGAAAAGGTGGTACTGCAAGTTAAAAATGTGAACAATAAAATGCTGCAGGAGGGAAAGGTTGAGTGTCTGGTCAAGGAGGCAGCTGCGTCGTTTCTCCAGCTCCAGTCCTCCCCACAGAGGTCTAATTAGATCAGCGGAGGGCTAATTGGGACACCTTGTTCCATACCAGCCGCTCACTTTTTGCTGGCACGTTGGCAGGAGGCATTGGGTAGGCTGCCTGGCACGGCTCTGTGGCCAGGAAAGCCAGGCAGTCTGTGGCCAAGTGCTTTTAAGACAGCCCATGAACCTCCTCATCACATCTCAGCCCTCCAGCTCTCTGCTGCAGACCAGCTGCCCCCCCATGGGGGGACATTCCTCTCACTTGCTTTTCTTGTTTCCACCAGCCATAGCCAGAGCTGAGACAGCACATGTAGGTTAGAGACAGGTTCATGGGGCAGCTGAAGGGTGCTGAGAGGGACGAGATGAACGTTACGTGGCCCCATAACTCTGTTCCTGTACCATGATTGCCTTTGGGGCCTTCCCTCTGCTACCCACACTGTTGCATATGTACTCCTGGGACCTGCTCCTGCTCCTGATCATCAGCAGGCAACAGCTAAGCAAATCCTAATGGCATTTCCCTGGAATGCTGGCAGGGAAGGGCCTGGATCCAGCCCTCTGCAGCAGCGGCATAGTGATGATTCCTCCTTCTACAGGGAATGGGGCGTGGGAGCATCCATGTGGCTGGGTGTCAGAGACCTGCCCAGCACCTTACAACAGGCAGATCTGCAGGCAAAACTAAAAGCCATAACCAGAGAGTGTCCCAGCTTGCCCAGTAAGAATAGCCTGGCTATTAGCTGCAAGAGAGGGTGGTTGCTGTCTGTGTCCTCGCAGGAGCCCTGGCTGGCGGTCAGTGAGCCTGGTAGCACCAAAGTGCAGTGGAGATTCCTTTCGCTCCCCTGGAAGATGTGAGTTGAGGCCTTGCAGACCTGAAGCCTTTAATTTTCTATCATC
Organism: Jacana jacana; assembly: GCA_013400555.1. NCBI lineage: Eukaryota > Metazoa > Chordata > Aves > Charadriiformes > Jacanidae > Jacana > Jacana jacana. The sequence continues at coordinate 440,358 of VZTM01032509.1, forward strand.
ATCCATGTCACGGTCTCCCCTGTGACCTTCTCAGCACCATACACAGCACTGGTTCTGTCGTCCTAGTCCAGTTAGCCAGTCCTGCCCCCAGCTCCTGCCTGGCTGTAGCTGCTGCAGTTCTTCCCCCCCTGCCAGCCCCCATCCTTTAATACCCTCCTCTCAGGACCTTGCCGCATCCTCTTCTCGGATCCCTTTATTTTCTGCTTTCCTGACCTGTCTCCAGATCAATCCTCTTGGGGCGTGCTGCCTGGTCCCTTGGACCATCTCCTTCTGTTTGCTCTTCCATCAAAACTGGGGAGCCTCAGTTTTGCCACCTGCTGCCTGGGCGGCTGGGCAGGCTGGGCAGGCGTGCCTTGCCTGCTTGCCTGGTGTTTGCATCCATCACAGCTCTTAGAGGCACCTCTGCTTTAACCTCCTCAGTCTTAACCCTGACCTGAGTCAACAGTCGTGAGGAAGAGCTGCTGCTTAGATGATCCAGTGTAAACTCTACCTTTGATTAGACAGGTATCATCCCCAGGCACCGGCGCAGCAGCGCCTCGTTAAGTTTCCTTGGTGTTCCCTCACTGTAGCCATAAGAGCCTCCAACGTGGGCAAGGGACACGGCCGCTGCCCTCGTAATCTTTATTGATCTTTTTCCCTGGTGCCTTGTGCATTGTATTCTCCTGCCTTTCTCTTGCTCTGCCAGCTGCCTTGCTCTCTGAGCGGCTTTGCATCTTGTGGGAGTGCTGAGAAACTCGGGTTTTTTCAACTCTCGCAGAGCAGTAATACTCGGACAGCCCTGTTGGGTTGGTGCTTTGTCAAATACAAAAGGTCTGGGTTTTGCACCTGAGAGTCTACTGTATGGGAAGAGGAGGTAAGAGGGAGTAGGGCACATCTTTCCATGGCCCTCTGGTCTGTCCTTGATGGCCAGTGTCTTCTGCATTGTGCCAGAGCTGAGTTTTGGAGGTCATATATCTTGTCCCAGGAAGGCGTGGTGGACATGGGAGCTGTAGGATGTGAGCAGAGGGAGAGACGAATGCGATAAGACATGCAGGCAAGTGGTGAGAAGGTCCTACAGGATCATCCTCTGTTTTCTTTCTGATCTTCCAGAGCCTGGGTTATAGGAACAGGTTAGGAAACTGAGACATGAACCTGCTGGTCACTCAGCACCCCTCCCGTGCTGCCACCTTGCAAGCACCTGACCTTGACAATGCCAGATAGTGGAAACCTTGGAAGGGAAAGGCTTGGATTCCCTTGTCTCACACCTGCCATGTGAAGGAGCGTGCAGTCGTGCAGCACCTCCCCTTAGCTTTTCTCTCGGTAACCTGTCCCTGGGTCTTTGCCCTCCGTGGTCCCATCCTCCCCCTGTCTGGCATCTTTGTGCACAGCAGCCAAACTGTCCCCAGACGTGTCCCTTCCAAAAATGTCCAGAGCACCCTGTGCTGAGACATGCCACATGTGGTGCAAAGGAGCAGTGTGTCTGCTCTGGACAAATGGCTTTGCTGTGCACTGGAAAAAATGGAGTCAAAATGTCACAGCAGTGTTTCACACAGGGATAGATTGCTCCTTTCCAGAGGGCAGCAGCTCTGTCGCTGGGTTTTACTTTGTGGTTCCCAAGCAGAACTCTTCCCGCACAGTGAAACACAACAGTGTTTTGGCTTTTCCATCCTGAAAGGATGAAAGGCAATGTCAGAGCATCAGTTTCAGTGGGGTGGATGTGTTTTCCCAGCCTGTTACAGCAAGAGCACGCTCCCTGCCAGGAGGCGAGGATGAGTCCCGGGGATACGCTGCTTCTGCTTCCAGCACGTTTGATCCAGCCCGGCTCTTTCAAGGTGTGTGGAAATGAGCTACAATCTCATCATTCCTGCAGAGGCTTCTCGGAGGAGATAGCGGAAGGGTCACAGCGCCTCTGGAAATCTCCCTTCAGGCGATGTGCCGTCGCATTTCACAGCAGACAGACAGAATAACCTTTAGGGCATGGTAAGAGGCAGCGGTTTGAACTCTGAGCTGGGGAGCTCGGGAGCTCATTTCTCTGACACATCCTCTGTGTCCCTGCCGCTTCCTGCATCCCCCTGAAATACCTTTGTCCTAATCCATCCCTTCCTTAGCTGGAATGAAAAATAATTTTAAAAAATCTGGGGAGTCAGTCCCTTGTGTGCCAGCCACACAGAAAACAGCCTTCCCTGCAGGAACACACCCAGGCCCTCTCCCATGGTCAGTTTTGCCTTAATTTGAGCCTCTCTTCAGCCTGCGTGGAGGTAGGGGGCTGCCCTGCCAGCTCAGCCCCCAGCAGTGGCAAGGCTCCCTCACCTTCTCTCGCCTTCCCTGCGTCACAGCCTCCCTGGAGACGTGCTGTACTTGGATCCTGAGGTGGCTTTTCCCCCCAGATTTCTCCGAGGGGATGCATGTGCAGGCTGGTACTGGCTGCCCTTCTGAACCGGTGGCTCCCACAGCAGCTCCGTGCCGTGCCCTGTGCGGCACTGGGAGGAAAGCACTGGCTCTCCCTCCTCCCCTCTCCGGAGTAAATAATGGTGCTTTTTATTTAGCTATTATTTCCCAGTGGCAGATATCTCCTCGGCTGTCTGTTTAACTATCTTTATCTCGCCCTCCTTCTCTGTTTGATATAGTTATAGATAAACAGATAGCTACCTTAGTAAATAACATGTTTTTAAGAGACCGGTGGTATGGTTAACATAGTGCAGCAGCTGTTGATTTGTCTTTCACTGTTGGGTTGGTTTTTTTTTCTTAAGGAAATGCTTTAAATAAGGGATACTTCATCTATTAAAAAAAAAATACACTTGTAGCAGCTGCTAAGCCCATCCATAAGCCTGCTTTACGTTGTATTTGTGATGGGACTGACAGTGCATGGAGGAGCCTGATTATACACAATTCCATTTTAGCAAGCCCTGCGATGTAATTTCACAGGGCGATCAGTGTTTGAATGTAATAGCAGCCTGTGCTAAGGTGTCAGAATATTAAAGGCGCTAATGGAAAAGCTCCCTGGTACACAAGGGGGACAGCATTACAGGAGACGTCGCAGATGGCTGGGCACTAAACTAATGGGGCAGGATCCAAGAAGGGAAAAAAAACCTCGAGAAGGGAGAGCTCACGGGAGCACGGGCACCTGCTTCCCTCTCACACGGAAATTAAACAGCGAGCGAGGGAGAGGCGAGCGTGTGTGTGTGTAAAAATAGAAATCGAGGGGGGAAAATACCCCCTTTGGAAGGGCTTGCAGGTTTTGACAGCGAGCCCAGCACTGGCTTTTCTTGGGAAAGGCATGGGCTTGGATTAAAGGGGAACATGTTTGGGGGACTGTGGAGCAATGTCTGAGCATCACAGCCATCGCTGGTGGCCCTGGAAAGAGAAGGGTGTGATCAGTGGATACCATTGCCCATCCTCACGTAATACGGCAAAACCACACCTCACTCTGGTGGTTGTTAATCTGCAGCTGAACCCAAGGAGGGGGAGATGTGTCCTCCTCAGTGGCTCAGCTCTGCAGCACATCTGCTGGGGCCCTGTCTTGCCATTTTCTGTCCTCATGTACCATGATGTTGATAGGAGGTCTGATTTCAGGACAGTACCAACATTGGCCTGTTTTCCAGCACCACTGGAGGCATCTTCCTTTTCCCTCTGAACCCCCAGTTTGCCCAGGAGCAGCCAGAATTATACCATGGCGGCAGTGAATCCTCCATGAAGCATGTTTGTGAGTTTTCTGTGGTTTCATACCTGGCTTCCCCACTCTGCTGACCATAGTGCTGTGCTGAGAAAAGGCTTAGTGCCACTTTCCTGCTTGAATTGACCCCACAGGGGCCGGTGTGGTTGCTGGGAGATGGCACTGCAGGATGTGAGCCCATCCTTTCCAGTCCTTCCCAGGGCTGGAGGGGTCAGTCAACCACGTGTAGTTACTCCCAGGTAGTTGTCTGCCATGTCCTTGTGTGTCTCTGCCTTTCATGCACTGATCAGGAGCAGCTTGTGAATCTCTGCATTGAGAACTGATGGAATACATCACTGCAACCCACCCTGGGTCTCGGTCACCCTGTGGTGCCACTGGAAACGCCAGGACACCACCGGAAAGGCAGCCCCTTTCAAAGACGTGTGACCTGTGGCTGAGGCGAGGGCAGGGCTTCTTGTCCTGGACCAGGAAAGGTGCTGAGCATGTGTCCTCCAGCTCCTTGTCTCTGCTACAGCTTCCCTGCAGTGCTCTGGGGGGACCCCGAGCCCAGACCCCCAAGTCCTGCCAGCAGCCCCCATCTTAGAGCTGCTGTCTTGGTGGTTTACAGCTCTGCTTGTCCCTTCTCCTGGGCCAACGCTGGCTTGTGCAGGCTCCAGCTGTATTTCCCAGCCTTCCAGGGAGCCAGACCTGTAGCTTTGTTGTGCTTGTGACCAAACCCAAGGCTTGGACCCAGGTCTCCACGGCATTAACCTGGTGTGTCGCCAGCCGCAGAGCACACAGCAGTTGAGAACATTTTATCCAGGATAATCCCTAGCCTGGGAGCAAGGCAGAGACTGTTCTTGTTCAAACACAGGGAAATGTGAAGCCTAAACCGCTTGGCACTTTGACACTCCGGAGTCAGGCACACCAGCGTGTTCCTGTTGCTGCTAAAGCTCATACCACTCCTGTGCGGTGGCAGGGCCACCTCCTGACTGCCCAGTGGGGTCACAGCATCCAAATGCACCCCCCAAAAGGGCTGTTATTGGCTGCAGGGTCCATCCTGACCCTCCTGAAGTTCAGAGGAGTTTTGACAGCAAATTTGCACAGCTGTGGCTGACTGGGGGTATTGCTGGGACGTGAGGAGGCTGAGGCTGCTCAGGCGCGTGTCTGGGTGGGGAGAAGGGACAGACATGAGATTGTCATGTGCCTCAGTTTCCCTTTTGCAGTGCCGCTGTGGACAGAGATCCAATGACATGGCCTGCTTATTTTAATAAGTTAGGCTGCATCCTGTGCATTTAGTCTGATACCTTGCAGCCTTCCCTTAAGTCTGACCTCTCCTTCTCCCATGGGCTGGGGGCACCTTGTCTCTGTGAAGCACTTGCCAAAGGTCAGCAGGGCCAGGTGGCTCCTGTGTGCCCAGTGCTCACCTTTCCAAAAATAAGACTGTTCATCTTCTTACTTGTTCAATTTACTGCCTGATGTGAGGCATAAAGATGTGGCTGTTTTAACAAGCAGATTGCAAATGGACTGAGGTGGACACCAGCTGGGCTTGCCAAAGGTTTCTCAGCAAGGTGGATCGTGCACTGAGGGCTCCCTGCTCGTCCAGGACATGTGAGAAGGTGGCTATGTGGCAGTGTTCTCTGAAAAACCTTCACATGCCATCGCTTGAAGAGGGCAGAGGACCAGGCAGGGTGCCAGCACCTTTTTGGCAACGTGGGAGGATTGTGTCCAGATCCTGCCCTCCCACTGCAGGGTGCTGGCAATGGCAGGAATTTCCAAGGACAGCACTTGCTTCCACCTAAGTTGGGCCAGACCTGTTTGTGGTGACCCCACATTTGGTGTGTCAGCCCCTCTCCTTCCCCTCACAGCTCTCGGGGGGGTTGTGCACTGGAGAGGAACATTCTTTGGCAAAGGGCACCACTTGCATCTTCTCCTGTGTCCTCCCATGTCCAAGCACCAGCCAGACCACCTCCTGCTTGGTGGCACTCTGGATTTATTTGGCAGAAGACCTCTTTATTTGGCCCTCTACTTTCATCACCCCCACCTCAATAGCACAGATCTTTAACCCGAAGCTTCGGTGGGTGCCACGTTGGGCAGAAGTTGGTTTTGTGCACCCGGTGCCACTCAGGAGTGTTCAGGGAGCTCGGTGCACCAAGAAAAACCAACTAGACGTGACCAGTGTTAATGCTGTACCTGGTCAGTCTGGAGGCCCCTGTTGCTGCTGCGTTTGTAAAAATTAAATGCCTCTTATTAGCGGCGCGGCAGAGATCTGTAATACGCCTGGACAGAAAGGCAGGGATGGATGGAGTTGGTGTCAGGGCAGCAATTGCTTATCATGCCTTATCTGGGAATATGAAACTGTATTGCATGACATCCAGAGGCAGGCTGAATAGATATGCCAATTCATCTCGAGCCCGGGCTTTGACAAGCTAGACTGCCCTTGTTGAAAGGCATCAGTCAAACAAGAGCTGCTGGCTGCTTTTCCCTTTCTTATACTTTCTCTCGCTCCCGCGCTCCCTCTCCCTCTCTCGCCGCCTCCCCTCCCTCCGCCTTTCTTTTCCTAAGCTTTTTGCTCGCAAAATTGAAAAGCTTTGGAAATAATAATAATAAAAGCCCCCCAAACTAATACCGTTTTAAGTACCCCCCCCTCCCTCCCCAAATGGGAGTGATAAGGAACCCCAGTGTATGAAGGCATGTTTAGATAACATTGAGAATATTATAGCGAGTGAGAGAAAGTAGGGGGAAAAGCTTCCTGCCGCCTCTAAGCCGGGAAAGGCGACGGCACCCTGGCTAATACGAGTGTTTAATATTTGATGTGTTGGGATAAAGCAGGATCACCTTCGAATTGAATTGAGTGTCAGAATGAGAATCTATTACTGAAATTCTTGTGTGATTTGACAGCAAAGCAGACGATGTTATTCTTCACTAGTTACTGCAATCTTCTCCCCTACATCACTTAAATATTTTTTTCTTTGCTTGAGTAAACACACATTACCCTCTTTTTTTTTTCACCCCCCTTTCCTTTTTATTCTCCCTCTTTTATACTTATTTTTTTATTTTTTTTTTCCTTAAATCAAACCTGCTTTTCGCAGGGCTGATGGAGTAGATTGTTATTTCTTTATTTGTCCTATTAAATGGAATTCCTGATCGTTTAATCCTGCTTTTGTAAGTGATTTAAAAATACTTGAAAAGCTGTGAATGCGGCAGCACTTCTGACTAAACTGCTTAAAAGGGACATGTTACACCTGGATTTAGCTCCTGCCTCCCAGCAGCCAGCCGGGGCAGCCAGCTCCAGCGCTGCCGGGGCTGAAGCACCCCAGGCTCCGTGCCTCCATCCCTCTGTCCTGCCGGACCAGCTTCCCTCCGTGCCTCCCCTGCGGCAAAGCAGCTCTGCCGTTGTCAGCCGGGGCTTGGCAAGCTGCTCATTCATTACCTGCCTCTTCCTTAATTGCATCCAGCCCCCATCCAGCAGCCTTGCTACTAAATGATTTGGCGGTGGGGTCAAGCCTTAATTGTCATTAGATTTGCCTTGTGTCGCCCCAGAAAGTCTGGATGGCAAGCAAGCCCAGCAAGAAATGTCCATGTCCCATCCTTGAAGTAGGCTTCAGGTGGCATGCCGTTAAAATGAGGGACCACCGTGGAGTCCCTGGTCCTGGGTGCCATGTGCAGTTGCTACTGGCTGGCACTGGAAATGTTCTAATCTGTGTTTAAAAGCCCACCCAGTTGAGACATGACCTCTTTTCTTCTTCCCACCATAGTAAGTAATATTAAACGTTGACACCTCATCGTGGTAGCAGCGGAATGAGGGGAGTTAGAAGAAAATGCTTATTTTGGGAGGATGCGACGCACAGCTGACATGACAAGAGGAGGAAGATGCTTTTGCTGTCACAAAGCCATTTTCTCCATTGCAAAACTGTCAGGGGAGTTGACTCTGATCGGATGGCTGCTGTGCCTGGCCTCATCCTGGGGGAGCACCACCAGTACCCACCAGTTGCCCAAGCTGAGGGCAGCTGGAGAGATCTCGTAGACGCTTTTTGCTATTTATAAAAATGCTTTTCTCAGGAGTCTTTCTGAAATACTTAATGGAAACTATCAGCAAAAACCACCACTTTTTTTTATTATTATTCCTTAGTACCCACACATCAGCATTCACTGACTTCTCAAACTGCTGAGTCCTTGGTCTTCTGGGAGGATTTTTTTCCAAAAGGAAATATTTTCTCCCTGCCTGAAAGTGTCTGTATTAATATTAAAATTACAATTAGTGGGTAAAATATTTAAAACCTCTTGATGGGACATGAAAAATGACAGGGTTACCAGGCTGGGCAGGGCAGGAGGGCGTTCTGTGCCAGTAACTTTGGTGGAGGGCAGAGGGGCTGGGGGCTGGCCGAGCAGGTCACAGCACCACCACGAGTGGAAAGGACAGGGCTGTCTGTTGCTGTCAGCATGTTGCCCTAGCAGAGATCCAGCAGCTCTGTGAGGACCAGCCCAGTCCCTCCTCATGTGTACAGGAAGGATTTGTAGGGCTCCCCATGGAAGTGAACATCCTGACCTCTGCCCAGGTGCCCTGTTTGCATGATGTGAGACGTTAAATCTTGCCTTAATGTGACTGCCAAACACCAGTTTTTGTGAAGTGTACCGGGCACTTCCCCATAAATAAATGATGGAGCATTATTCAGTCCACTTAGATCAATACATCAGCTTGACAAGTTCCAGTTCTGGGAATTTTCTGACCCCCCGGAACATCTTCTCTGTAGCTGTGCTGCTTATAAACCACGGTGTGTAGCCCAAACAAGCTGCAGGGAGTGGAGCATCAGGACCTGGCTGTATTGGTACTGCCACCTTGCTGGCCCCAGCACTGCTGGGGACGGAGGCTGGTTTGCACTGGGACTGCAGCAAGGGCAGGCAGGATGAACTCGGTGCCATACTGGACACTGTTTTTACAAGAACTGGACAAATCCTATGTTCTTCCCACTGCAAGCAGCACCATGGCACTGCCCAGCCTGAGGTTGGTGTGCTCTCTGTGCACTCCTGTCCTGGCACAGAGGACCACCTTTGACCCCTAGTACTACTAGAAGTGGTCCGTGGAGCTCTTGTTTCAGGCTCTTTGCAAATTGGGGTGGATGCAGCATGGCCACCAGGACATTTTTGTGACCCAGTGCAACAGGAGAATGATCACAGACCCTCTTTGCTTATTATAAAGCCAGCCCTAGGTGCTGTGATTCTGTGCACGCAGCATCTCCCTGCCTCAAGCCTCTGTACCCCCGTGTCTTATTCCCTAATAGCTCCTCACCTTTATTTTTTTCAGATTTTCTGCAGGTTATGTGAGGTATGGGTTACCTGAGGACTTGCCTCCATAAACCGACAGTTTTAACAGGATGTGGATTGGTGGATTGTCTGCGGTGCTGGCTCTATGCGTGGAAACACAGTGTGTTCCTAACCTCCTGCTGCTGTTAGCTCACATTTATCACAGGAGTATCTGCTTACCTTTGATTCGAGATCCCTACATCAGGGACCCAGGGCGGTATTTGGCTGTGAACTGCTGCGTATGGCTGTGGGATTGTATAAGTAAATAAATATAATTAATAATCATCTGACTTCAGAGCAGCATTGGCAGGGAGGTAAATGCAGCCTTCATAGAATTACAAACAAAATCAGGAAAAAAAGGGAGACCTTTTTAGGAGCTGGGATGAATGGAAATAATGGTGTTCAAGCTGCTTGGAAATCATTCTGCAAACATAGTTTGGGTGGCTTTTAGCAGATCAGAGGCACGGAGTTTGTCTCTAAATCAGAATTTTGTCCAAAACCATTTTAAAATAGCTTTTTAAAAAGATGCCTGCATTTTTTGTAAATTAAAATGCAGATGAAAATAGAATGCCGTGGGGTTCTGGCCCTGATTCAGTGTCTGACCTAGAAAGGAGCAACCCAGTCCCTGCAACACCAGGACTGAACCAGGTGGAGGGACAAATTAGTGTGATTTCCTCGCACACGCAAAAAAGGGCGTCGTGGCATTTTTTAAAAATCCTTCTGCTCGCGAGCGAACCGGGGCCGTCCATCTCTGGCTTTCTCATGGTTTGTCGCAGGAATAAGCGCTGCAAGGTGAGGGGTCTGGGCAGCTGCTGGCAGCTCTGTGGGACTGGAGCGGTGGCAGAGCTGGTGGGACAGAGGCTGCGGTCGTCACCGGTGTCCCGGTGGCTGCGGTGAGCCAGCAGCGAGCCGGTGGCCACAACCAGCCTGGCAGACTGGGGAGCCCCTGCGTCTGGGAGCCTCCGGCACTTTCTGCCTCGCTTTAACAGTCAGCAGAAGAACTTTCCTGTTTAAAGATTAAACATTCTCTTTAAATATTAAACAGCAAAGCTCCTCGCTTTTGATTGCGTGGCTGCTGCCAGCAGGCGGCTCAGAATTGCCGGTTTTAATTAAAAAACTTTATTTTCCACCACAGCCCAGCAATGGCTCCTCCTCCTGTCTGAGGCTGGCTGGCTGGCTGGCCGCTCCCCTGGCCTGCCTTCATCTTTGCCTCTTCGCCCACATGTCCCTCCGCCTGCAGCCAAGTGACGGTTCCTGCCAGCCCTGAGGTGTGAGCGGCCTCGACTGGGACTGATCAATGCCCCCGGCACTTCCTTCCAAAACCCCAGGAAAAAACAATTAAAACCCGATCGATCCTGCAGGCAGCTTTGAATATGCATAAGTGCACACTTGACCTTCAGTGGTCAGGCCAACTTCCACCCCGGCTGCTTAGCTAGTTTGCTCAGGTATTGCTGCTGTACCGAATGACCTTGATGAGGAAACCAAAACGCCGTGCAAAGATGGGCCCGGTGCTGATCCCAGGGCCAGGACGTGTGCCACCGGCTCCCTGACGTTGCTGCTGCTGCAGGGCTGGGGTTGGCACTAGCATCCTGCTGTCAGGAGCCTTCCAGAGCTGTCCCCACGGCTTTCCCAGGATCCTGCCAGCCTCCTGCTGTGCTCCTTTCATTGCTCCTGGGGATGTGTCTGGGCTGTGATATGGTAGCTTGGAGCCTGCTTTGCCCTGCTCCCTTCCTGTCCCATGCATTCTCCCTCCAAAACATGCGGGGACACCCCTTCCCCAGGGATGCCCCCTTGCTGCTGGCACTCCTGGGCTTGGATCCTCTGGTGCTGAGTGCAGGGACCTTCCTGCACTGTGCCTGGGCTTGCTCTTTGGGACGGAGCCCAGGAGAGGGAGCCACACGCAGAGCTGCTGCCACCGTCACCCAGGGCCGCCCGGCAGGTGGGTGGTGGGGTCCCGTTCTGCACCCCAACCCCACAACTCTCCCCTGCCCCACGGCCAGCCAGCCTGCATCCTGGCCCCAGTGATGAAGATGCCAGGGCATGTTTGTTGAAGGCAAAGGAAACCTCCCCTGTTGTGTACACAAAGTGTAATTTCAGTGAATTATGCATAGACTTAATTAGGAGTTTTAATTGCTAATCATCTCCCAACAGGATTAGCGATGCTGTCTATTAATTATCTGTGGAGCCCTCTGTTTTGCTAAGGCAGGAGTAACAATGCAGCATGAATGGTTACGTAGGCCTGTAATAAATTACCTCCCCCGAGCCCCGTAGCTCCCAGGGGGCTGCTGGCAGCGGGGGCTGCTCAGGGCAGAGCAGCAGGTCCTTGTGGCAGGGACTGCTCAGCTCTTCTTGCCCGGTTTGTCTCCTCTCACATTGCCGAGAGCATCTCCCCCAGCATCCCCAGACCGCGGAGGGTGTTGGTGATGCCCCGCTACGCCGTGGCCATGGTTAGCGATGATCCCCGCTGCAGGAGGGAGATAGGGGCTGCTGGATTGACCTGATCTCATCTGGGGACAATGGCCCTCACGGCAGCAGAGATAGTGCTGGCGTGAGCGACGCTAAGCCCACGCGCCCTTCTTACTGCTCACAATGCGGCGCTGAGCTTAATTCCCCAAGATGAAGAAGATACGTGGCTGTCAGACTGTAATTACAGCTGTGCCTGTGACACAGAGGCCCAGCTTCTTTCACGTTCACATTGTCCGGCGGGTTTTTCTGCTGCCGGGACTCCTGCCCACCTCAGTCCTGCTGGGGGATGCGGTGGAGATGGAGCAGGCTCCCTCCGGCCAGGCTGTGGGCTCTGTGCATTGGGGTGAGCAGTGCTGGCTCTCAGTGGGGTTTCTCCCCATGATGGAGAACCCCAAGGCAACTGGTGCTCTGGGAACAGAAAGGAGAGGGGAGGCTGGGAGGGCTGTGCTTGTCAGAGGGGAAGGGGACTGCTAGCTGGGCCACCCTCGGAATGAGCACCCCTTTCCAGACCCCCTTGACTCATGCTGCTGACCCCATCCTTGATGAGGCAGGAATGAGGGAATGGTGTTGGATCAGCCCAGGGACATGCAGGATGAGCTCACAGCCCCCAGCTTGCTTCAGTGTTGTGAAGGTGGCATCAGATAATGCCAAGCCAGCACAGTGCCCAGCAAACCTCATGAAGGTTGTCACCCGTACAAGAAACTTCATGAGGGTTGTCACCTGTACAAGGTCAGGCCCTGGACACCTCTTCTCTGAGGAGCATTGGGACAGGCCAGTGGGAGGGTGCTTTGTGCAGGTGACACCAGGAGAGCTGCTGTGGTGGGCATACACACTGAACGTGGCGAACACAGACCCAGGCCATCCCCGGGAGCAGCCAGGCCTGGGTGAGTATAAAACATGTCTGTCCTGTGTGCTGGTCTGACCCTCTGCTTCTCTCTTGCAGGCGTACAGCTTTGCCATGGGGAGTTGGCCAAAGAACGGACTCTTAGACATGAACAAAGGACTGAACCTACAGCACATAGGGAGGCCTCACAGCGGGATAGGTGAGTGCTGCCGCCCTGCACCCTTCCCGTCCCCGCGGCTGCTGCTCCGGGTGCGCGGGATGTGCCTTGGCTCTGAGAGCCGGTCCGGGCTGTGGTGCTGTGTGCCAGCCAAAGGGCTGCAAGGTCTGCTGGAAGGAACAAAGATATGTTAGGACTGGCATACGGGAGGAGCTCTTCTTGGTCTCTGGCACATCCCAGTGTGGCAAACACAGGCTGTCCCTCTGGCCAAGGAGCTGCTCCTCTCCTTGGCTGTTCACAGTGTTCTGGCTGGGGGTGGATGTGGGCAGCACCAGGGCTCATACGGTGCCTGGAGTGCAGGGCAGGGTTCCCCAGGCTGGGTGGGACGCTTTCCCTGTCAGGCCAGTCCTCCAGCTGCTCTGGATGCTGTATCTGTCCTTGGAAAGGAGGCTCTGCCAGGCAGCACAGCTTCAGGAGCTGGCTGGAAACTGGCTGTGGAGTGAAGATGTGTGGCCCCAGCTGGAAAACTGAATCACCGTCCCATTTGCTTGCACGTGTGATGAGTTTCATGGTCCTGCAGCCTGCTCCAAGATAAACAACTGAGACTACCATGCACAGTGGCAGAGCTCCATGTTTCCCCTTGCTCCTCTGCACTAGGCTTCACAGTGGTACGAAGATGGGGACCTGGCCCAGGACCCTGAGGCCATATATCTGCCTCCTGCTTAACGCAGGCAGCGCAGAGCTGGGGCAGCAGCCAGCTGTGATATGGGCAGGAGCTCTGATTTACTAGGCTGTAGGCAGGGCTGTAACTCAGGGCTGCATCGCTCTTGCCTGTCTTGTTCCTCTGCTGGGTGTTGGATCACCTCTTGGAGACCAGTGGTTGGGTGTTCCCTCTCCCTCCCAGCCCGTCATCCATGATGACTTGTGAGCATTAAAGTTTGCAAGGAGGTAAGATTTACTTGGAAAAGTCACCTGCTACCTGGGCCTTGAGGAGGCTGTTTAATATTGTTTCAAGACACTAACCATTAAACTCTCCAATCAATCCAAGTTAAGGAGATGAATTATTTAAAGCTCACCAGCTTTTAATTAGCAAGCTCCTTTTGAACTATGGATCTGGTTGCATTATTGACAGAGGTAGCATTAAAATTTGCTTCCTTGCCTGGGAGCAGATTTGCCTTGCTTGTGTGCCATGTTGGGGGATCACAGGGAGGGAGCAGAGACTGCAGGAGTTGCATGTGTGTGTCCTGCTCTGGGGGCTGGGCTTTTCCTAGGGTTTCCTAGGGGATGCAGGGTTGGTTTGTATCTTGTCCTTCCTCATTTTATTTATGGCAAGAGCTCTCTGTTGCTGTCATCTCTGACAAAGCGTCCCCAGCTCTGGAGTATCATCTGTCTGCTGATGGTTTCTGCCTGTGTTTATATCAGTGCTGTTGTCTTGCACAGGTGTCCCTGCCTGAGAGATGCTGTTCATGTCCTTCCCTGCTCCAGTCCTTTAGGAAGGCTTTGTTTCTTCCTTTCTGTCGAACTCCCTCCATGGGGGAGCACTCCCAGCTCTCCCCGGTCCAGGGTGAGCCATGGACGGGTTGCCCACAGAGAAGTAGCATGTCAAGGCCCACCAGCCAAGCTCCCTTCTTGCATTCGCTCCGTCTGAATGGCAAACCTGCCTTTCACACACTGTTGGGTGTATGTGGGTGCTGTGAAGGAGGCCAGGCCAGCAATGTGATGGTCTCTATCTCCCTGGCACAGCCAGTGCTGCACACATGCCCTGTGTGTCACAGCCCTGCTGGCTGCTCCATTTGGGCTGGGTCCAGAGCAGCTATGCCCTGGGTGTCTGTGATCTTGTGTCTGCTTGCAGAGGTGGCAGCTGCTGGCACCCCATGTCTGCTGGCTTTACAGCAGGCTGAGCTCCTGGGAGTTAGCTGGAGGCACGTCTCATTGAATGGCTTCTCCTCCTGGCCAGCCTGGGAGCCCCAGGCACAGCTGCTGCCTGCAGCATCAGGACTGTTTGCTTTAGGGTTCAGTAACGCAGTGTCCCTCCTGGGAAAAGGCTTGGGGTGATTCTGGTGTTTGGAGACATGCCTTGCCTGGCATTTTGTCAGGGCACCAGCCTCCTGGACCTCTGGGCACTTCATTTCCCAGCCTGCTGGCTTTTCATGGATGAAGCATTAGCTCTAGTGACAGCCCAAAAGATCCCCAGGCCAAGGGCTGAGGAGGGGCTGCTCACTGCAGAGGCAAGCTGGGCTGGCTTCCTTGGGTCTGGCTTTGCTGCCTCATCCTGGAGCAAGTGTCGGTCATCCACAGCCAAGTCCCTCCTTATTGGCCACTGGGAGTGGACACAGCCATCCCAATTGCCAACAGTCTTCCTGTGACCTGAGCTGTCCTCACCACTCTCCTTCATGCCCCAAACTGGTTTTACTTCAGGACTGGGAGGAGCCATCCCTTTCCCTGCCTGAGGCTGCCCTCCCCTTCCCTTGCTCCTGACACAGCCCTGCTCACTCAGCTGGATAAATGACCCCTTCTCATGGGCTGCTGCTGGAGAAAACAATGGAGATTGTTGGAGGATGCTGCCTTCCCACGGTGAGATGGGAGCTGGCTCTGGCTCTGGGGATGCTCCCACATGATCTAGAGCCTCCTTCTCTTCATGGCTGGTCCTGGGGTGCAGCAAGGTTGAGAAAAGCTGGGGAGCTGAGAGTGTGGTTGCCAGGGCTGTCCAAGGCAGCTGGCTGTCATGGGGCTCAGCCTTTGATTTTCATGTACCTCGTGGGTCACTGATGCCCAGAAGTCTGCAAACCAAAGAGGGCTGAGGAGGGAGCAGCAAGGCAATGTGTTTGCCAGGCACAGTGGTTTCACAGGTACCGTGCCGTGCAGGACAGCCTCCGCAAAGCCCCTTTCCCGGCAGCATGGGGAGCAGTCCGGGGGGATGCAAGCAGTCCTGTGAAGCCTCAGCTCGCTTATGGAGGGATGTGCAACATGGATGTTTCCCTTCAAATGTGACAGAAAAATTGCAGTGGATGGCCTCTTGTTTTTGCAGACAATTTGCAGGGAATTTTGCCGTCTCGCCTGATGGGTTGTGTATTGCTTTGTTTTCAAATCACTGTGATTCACTGGCTCAGCAGATACCTGCTTCAAATCCCTGCTCTTGACACACACTGGGACCAGTCCTCCATGCTGTATCTCCTCTCCTTTGTCTTCTTCAAAACCCGGGGAGTTCGGGGTGCTCAGTACCCTACAGGGCCAAGGCTGGATTCTGGATGGCAACCTCACCTTTAGTGGCTGGTGTGTGTGGGTTGGAGGGGTTCGTGGTGGAGCGTGGTGGAGTCTTACACCGCATCCCTTGGGACATACATCTGCACATACGGCGAGTTGTTGACCAGAGCTCAAATTGTAGCTTTCATCTGGTTTCTGCTTGCAAGCAAATGAGCTGCAGATTAAGAGTCAATTAGATGTGGTGTTGAAGGATACGGTGTAGGGGAGAACTTTGTAGAGCAGGGCTGATGGTTGGACTCAATGATCCCAAGGGTCTCTTCCAACCTGAATGATTCTATGATTCTATGAAATCTTCCAAGGGGTTAGAAAAGTGGGGTTTGAGACCACATGTATTTGCATACACTGCAAATACAGCTGCCTTGGGGTGTGATGGGTGAAGTTACTTTCTTGGGAGGGAAAAGATAAAGGAAGAGGGAAAGGTCAATACTTCAACTTAGAAGAAGTGCTGGGCAGCATAAGGAGGGAGGGAAGTCCTGCTCCAGAGAGTGAGGATGCAGGAAATCCTTGGGAAATAGAAAAGGAGCAAAAGAGGAGTAAAACCTTGTCTTTCATGCCTTTCCTTGGATTGGTATTTCAGCTCTAAGGTTTCCCTCTGGGCTGAATGTAGCCCTGAGGACCAGAGAGGAC
Organism: Jacana jacana; assembly: GCA_013400555.1. Lineage (NCBI taxonomy): Eukaryota > Metazoa > Chordata > Aves > Charadriiformes > Jacanidae > Jacana > Jacana jacana. The sequence goes on from VZTM01032509.1 coordinate 456,651, forward strand.
TTTTTTCTGCAGCTTCCATCTCTCCTCAAACATGGATTACATGCGTGTCAGCTCTAGTGTGGGCAGTAGCATCTTGGGGTGAGGAACTTCTTTTTGTCTGTTGTTTTCTTGGCCCCCAACAAAACAAGGTTGAGTCCTGCCAAGAAGTTACTCATCTTACACACATGTGCACATTGGGGTTCTTAAAATATGTGTTTGAGGCACTGCTTGCCAAAAAAGAGCTGCAGCTCGTAATACGGGGGTCTTGGCACTCTCCTGCAAAGCCCAACTTCACAGGCTCCACACCAGTGAAACTGTGTTCTCGTACTGGGATCTCTCCACTGAGTTTCAGAGACTGAAACAAATCAGAAGGATTAAAATCCCAGGCTTTAGTTATCATTTAAATCAAGCAGGAGGTCACCTGGATTCAGTAACTGATCTTTTTTGTCTGGTTTTGCATTTCTTTTTTCATTTTTTTAACTTTTTCCCTAAAAAGATCAAGTTTTACTGACCAGCACCCATCAAACCAGGTGCAGCTTTCCCTACCACTGCCCAATTATTAAATCTGATTATTCTTTTTTGCACCAAATGCCCTGTATTTGCTACATTTATTTTGATTGTTATGTAATATAATACACCTTTAGTCTTAGTCTTTACATGTTTGTTACATTAGAAGAGCAGTGAGTTATTATTTGCTATTAAGGAGATGGTGATTACATTATTACTCATGATTGGAGTTGTTATGCTTTTGAATCCAAACTGGAATGCCATGCTAGAGTACCACTGCAGTAATTTGAATGGTTTTACTTGTAAAACCCCGTTTCCCTTGCATATACTCAATACAGAAGGGAAAGTAAACTCCAGAATACACTGAAGTTAAAAACACCTGGTGCATGAAACCGAAGTGAGAAGTGATTGGTGAGCTGAAGGAGTGTTTCTGGAAACCATCCTTTCAAGATTTTAGAATTAGCACATGTCATCCTCTCCCAGGTTAGTTTGTTGGGTTTTTTGTTTCCCTGATTATGGAAAAGATAAAAGGCACACCTTCTTGGTTTTCTTCAGTCCTTTGTGGTTTCTCTGAACAAGCCAGTTATTGAACTGAAAATACACCGAAAAAAAGGAGCAAGTTTCCAAATCTGCAGAAGAAGCTGCTGCTGGGAAAAGTTTTAGTCTCATTTGTCATCTCTGCTTCCACCTCCAGTGCATTGACTGTCTTTTTAAGACATGTTTTACATGTTACCCCTTGCTACTGGTCTTTTTTGAATCTAATTGCATTTAATTGATTCTTTAGCACACAGTTTATTGTGATTTTAGATTTAGTTCTAAATACCTGGTTTGGGTGTTTCGGGTTTTTTTTAGGGGGGGCGGGGGAAGAAGTTAGCCTGGCTGCTGTGTCTCTTGCTAAGGAACCCTCAGTACCCATCCCAAGTGACCAGGAGATGCTGGTCCCATAGTAGCAGCTGTCCTGACATGAGGCCCTTGCTGGTCTCTTTTACATCAGGTGGTGTAATCCTGTGTGCTGGGAGCCCCTGCATGGGGCTTCCCCATCTTCCCTATGCCTGTGGTCGCCCTGGAGGGAGCTGTGCCATGCTCCTTCCATGGGGATCTCTACCTTGCCGAATGGACAAGCCCTTCCTGCCTGGGCAGGTCAGCAGCCCATGCGGTGGGCGACCCAGCAAGCCACCGTGCCTTCCCGGCTCCATCTCTCTCTTTTCATTTACTGATTGGAAATCTCGGAAGGTTAGGGTGTGATATTGTTCCTGATCCAGAGCATTAATTAGGCCTCAGAAAGAAGAAGAGGAATTGCGTGTTTTTAACAGTGAGGTTAATGGGATGCTCGCAGAGTAGACAGTTTTAATGAGCTTCAACTCGATGTGCAGTGAGTTTACTCTTTGTGTTAAAAGGGTCACACTGCAGTAGTTTGATGTGGATTGTCTCCTGGCCCCGGGTGTCATAGGTGAGCGTCTGTCAGAGTCCAGTCAGAGCGCATTTACTTAGTGACACGATTCTAATTAACTACCACGAGCTGCCACCGCTGTGGGGAGCGGGGCCAGCGCCTGCTGGGGGTGCCTCCAGCCCGGGAGAGCCATCCCTCTCCCCGCATCGCTCTGCCTGCTCCTGTCCCAGCGGCTCCGGGCTGCTCTCCCCGCTGACATTGAAGGAGAGGGCGGCGAGGGCCACGTTGGCTAAGTGCGGTGGCAGGCGGCAGGCCACCCGCCGTCATGGGTGCCTTTGGCTGTCAGCACTGGCTCTCCCTCTGGGAGCTCGGGGTCAGGGAGGGGGGGCTGCTGATGAGTTTTCACCTCATCCTGCAAAGGTGCTGGGAGCCTGTGATCCTGGCAGCTTGCTGGCTTTATTTCTCTCATTCTTCCCTGCTTTCCTTTCCCCTCTTTTGTTTTCCTGGCTCCGCCATGGGTGCAGGGAAGCCTGCAGCCCCCCAGCATCTGCAGGGTCCCTGGTCACCATTGGTGCCCACCAGCCTCCTCTGCAATGGGGTAGGGGGAGCAAGGGGGCAGGGACAGCGTTTTGTGAAACTGCCCTCTGTTGTTTTTTTACCACTTTCCATCCCAACCCATATCATCCCAGCTGAGCAGAGCTGGTCCCATCCTCCTTGTCCTTCCCAGGGGACAGGAGAAACCTTGGAAAGCTCCATGCTCTCTGAGAGCAGGCAAACCTCGTTCTTTGGCACTTTGTGGTGGCACTTAGCTGGTGCCATGCCCAGGGTTTGCACCACACCATCCTTTTCCCAGGGGATGCCAAGAGCGAGAGCCAAGCACGGGGCTCGCTGCTGCAGAGCTGGGCACTGGGCTGCCCTGCGGCCTGTGCCCCACATGCAGCATCCCCAGCCCAAGGCAGGAGGGGAAAGACTCCAAGTTAAATAATTAAAAGAGACTTAAGTAAAAATCAACAGAAATGTCATCAAATGAGCAGTGTCATTTTGAATTAGTGCTCGTAAAGGTCAGGCGGATCCAGAACAGGTGGAGCGGCTGCGTGCCGGGTGGCACAGCCGGGCGGCAGGGTGTGGGCACCAGCACCCGCCGGACTGTGGGAACAGGGTGGCAGGCGGGTGGCAGGGGTCCCTCATCCCGAGGAGGGGTGGGGAGGGAAGGCTGGCCAGGGTGGCCGGGTAGAGGACGCGTGTCTGTCAGAGTCCAGTCAGAGCACATTAACGCGGTGACATGATTCTAATTAACTACCGTGAGAGGTGTCACAGCTGGAAAAGCAGTGAGCGGAGACGAGCTTTTAAAAAAAGAAAAAAGCAATGTGACAGTCTCTTTTTTT
>VZTM01032509.1:459992-492660 GCA_013400555.1 Jacana jacana
TTTTTTTTTTTTTTTTTTACTCTTGTGTGCTCTCTCCCCTCTGTGTGGGAGTGGATCTAAAGATAATTAGGATGTCTGGCTGCCTGGGAACCTGAGCCGGGGCTCTTTTGCTTTCAGTCATTTAAGTTTTCGACATCTCTCTGAAGGGACTTGGTGGCGCAGTGGATTACTGCGCGCCAGAGTGACAGAACACTCTTCTAATCGTAAACCCTTTTTAGAAAGGATTCTGCTCTCCCTTTTTCCCCGGGAGCAGCGGGGGGTATGTTCTGATCACTGCAGCTCTGTTCCCATACATGCTACAATGGGAAACTCAAGGTCTTTCAGCTGTTTCCTGCAGTTAACAAAGGAGGCACAGAAGAAAGAAAGGAAGGATGATTGAGTGTTTGTGTTGACTGCACTCACCCCTCCGTCCTACCCTGCCGAAAGTTGGTCCCTCGCCCGACCCCACTGCCTGCCTGGGGGTGCGATGGGTTCTGCCTGCCTGGGGGTGCAATGGGTTCCTCACACCTTGCCCCTCTCCTGAGGGCTCCTGGTCCCCAGATAGAGTGGCCTTTGGAGGGCAAGGCAAGATGGGCTGCTGGGCTGAGAAATGTTGGGTTGCCACCATGCCCTCCTCCCACCCCTGGGGTGGGCAGCAGTAGTGCCTGCTCACTGGGGATGCACAGAAGGTAGGAGTGAGCCTCTCTCTTCTGGCTGGGAGCAGCTACATTTGCAGCACCTGTGTCAGGCTGTGAAGATTTAAGAGGGATTTGTGGATTATCTGCTGTTTGCCGTGTCTGGGCCCAGCTGCAGATGGGGACAGGTTTGTCTCAGGCCCCAGACCTGGCCTGACTCCCAGCAGGACAGTGCTGCTGTCAAACTGGAGCCACCCACAAAGATGATTAAGGGAGCGGAGCATCTCCCATACGCGGCCATATGCAGAACAGCTGAGGGAGCTGGGTCTCTCTAGCTTGGAGAAGAGGAGACTGAGGGGTGACCTTATTAATGTTTATAAATATGTAAAGGGTGTCAGGAGGATGGAGCCAGGCTCTTCTTAGTGATGTCCAATGATAGGACAAGGGGAAATGAGTGCAAGCTGGGATATAGGGGGTTCCACTTAAATATTAGGAAAAACTTCTTCACAGTGAGAGTGACGGAACACTGGAAGGGGCTGCCCAGGGAGGTTGTGGACTCTCCTTCTCTGGAGACATTCAAAACCCACCTGGATGCGTTCCTGTGTGACCTGATCCAGGTGTTCCTGCTCCAGCAGGGGGGTTGGACCAGATGATCTTTCAAGGTCTGTTCCAATCCCCAATATTGTGTGATTCTCTGTTGTACCCCCTCTGGCTTCTGGTTTTAGTCTTTCCCCAGGCTCATTCCACCAGTGCTGGGGACTTGGCAAGAAGAGCAGATCTGCTGTCCCTCCCTCCCGAGCCAGTTGTGATCTGCAGCCCAACATCTGGCCCAATTCCTTTCCCTAGCAACAGATGAGAAACCTCTTAAATATGTTTTTTTCATCAGTCTATAATGTTCTTGGCATACAAGGAGCACGAAGAGAGGCTGGTGGTTTGTATTATGTGTGCTCTGTCTTACCTGTCAGCCGGTCTCAAACCTAGGAGTTTGCAAGCGTGAATCGATCTGTACTAGAGAGACCCTCACACTGCCTTGGACCCATCCTGCTGCTGGCTATTTGTCCACTTGTGTCACTGAGCCTTGCAAAATATCCACCCACCCACCCTGCTGGAACCCTTGCACTGACCAAGCCCTGTCCTGTCTTGTGCTGGGTGGGTAAAACGTGTTTGCTTGTGCTTGCTCTCCAGCCCCTCTAACAAGCAACCTTTCCCATGCACCGTGATGAATCCTCCAACACAGCAAGACACACGTTAGGTGAGAGGCCTTGGAAGGTGATTAACTTTCTAGAGAGCTTTTTCTGTAGAAAGTGGTGATGTAAAACACCAAGTGACATTTTGATTTCCCTGTGGATTCTTTTGGTGCCTTGGTGTCTCTGCAATGTGTCTCAGACGAGGCTAAATGGATGTGCATCTTTCTTTACCTGTGGGGAGGGGAAGAGTTTCCTGTTAATGAACATAAGCATCTCAATTAAGAGCTTGGATTGCCTGCTCTGTTCTATGCTGGACTCCAGTGGAAGGTGTCTTATAACATCATGCTGTCTTGCAACAGCAATGTGTCCCCAAACCTGCCCTTCTGCACCTGCATCCGCAGATCACAAGGATGCTGCTGTCCCTCTCGGGTTAGCCCTTATCCCCAAGGGTCAGGGATCTGTGTTGTCCTGGCTCTGGCCTCCTTAGGCAGCACAGGGCAGGTGGCTGTGGTCACCATGGCCCCTCTCTGCGAGGAGGAGAGACTCCTGCCCAAGTTTTACCAAAGATCTGCTGTTAATGAGAGCGGTGGCCAGGGTATGGAGGCGAGGCTGCGTCAGTGAGGGACACCAGGTTTAAAGCTGCTCCTTGATTGCGAGGTGCAGGAGGGGAAGGGGTAGCAGCCAACCAGAGAGACTCCACCGCAATTTAACAAGTTTCCCTTCCCCTGAGTTCCCTGACAAGACCCCCCTCTAAGTCTGTACAGGAATTCATAAGAATAGGATAATTAGGATGTTTCAAAGCTGCGACCCTCAGAGGAGTCCTTGGATTAATCTGTTTTTTCCCTTAAAGACATCTGTAACTACAATCTTTGTTTCTCTCCTCTTCTTCGCCCCCCCCCCCCACCTTCTTTTCCCCCCTTGTCTGTCTCTGTATCTCCTGTCAAACCGTTGCAGACGTAAATGACAAAGAAATCAGAAAGAGAGATCAATGCAGTCCAAATTAGCACTTGGAGATAGACTGTGCTGGAGATGTCAGAGCCTGACCCCGGTTGATCTGCCAGCCTCTGCCGGTGATATTATGCAAATTGCATCCATCTGGCAAAGCCCAGCAAAGGACTAATGGGGCAGGGAGGGGGCCGTGGCCGGGCGCCTTTGGGAAGGGGAGAGAGCTGGGGGTCTTTGGGGAGGGAGGTGGTGGTGTCCGTGATCGGTGGGGGAGATAAGGCACTGCATTGGCTTCGTTTGCGCTCCTGGGCGGATTAAAAACCAAACTCCAGATAAGAGATAACCAAACTTCATTTCGCTTTTTATTTTATTCCTTATTGCTCCCCCCCCTCCAGAAGGTAGTACCAAAAAGAAAGGGGAAAAAAAAAAGGATGGTTCTTGGCGCTCTTGTTTCCTGCACGTCATTACCACTGATGGCAGTTTTAGGGGAGAGACAAAGTCAGGGAAAGAAAGCAAAAAAAAAAAAAAAAAGGCAGCTGCTTAAAAGACTGGTGTAATAGGAGCATGGATAATAGAAATCTCAAATTACGGTGATCGCCTTGTTAAGAAGTTTGAAAATACGGCCAGATTGTCTTTAATGAGAGAAATATGGCTGTTAGTTAGTGAAGGAGGAGGGAATGGACCTTGTTTCAAGATCTGTAGCTCACCCATCAAAGAGGCACCGGCTGTTTCATTTCAAAATCCTGCTCCTCTGCCTGATATTAAAAATAGTTGTTAAAGGCTTTGACTAGCAAGACAATTCTCTTTGGCTTCCTACTCTCTCTCTCCACCTCCCCCGAAAGACTTCACTAAGAGAGAGAATTTCTGCTTTAAAAAACGGCCAAGCAAAGAAAGAAAGAAAGAAAGAAAGAGAGAAAAGTTTTGGGCTGCGGGGTAATGCTGCCCCTGGCACCCTGGGATGCCCAGGACCCTCTGGACGAGGACCGCTGGTCCCATGGCCATCCCCACTGCTCCATCCATGCCAGGATGAGTGCTGCAACATGGTACCATCTCCGCTCTCCTTCTCCTGAGAGCCCTGTCCCAGGCATGGGGTAGAAGAGGCTTTTTTGGCATCTGGAGCCCAGTTAAGCACCTCCGAGCCGCTTTCCTTCACTCTCCCCGGTGCCCAGGAAGCGGCGCTGGGCCAGGGCTGAAGCTGCTGAGAAGGACCGTGACAGGAGCCAGGTCTGGCAGCTGCCCACCGGCCCCCGCCTCTCGTTAAGAGCTAACGGGCACCTCGGTGCTGTTAGGCTCTGACCCGTAACTCCTGTCTTGCTGCTGTGCTGACAGTCCCCTTTTCGTTCTCCCCCGAAATCAAAGGATCACATTAATTGGTTTAAGGATCGCTGCCCTGTGTCCTGAGCGGGCTGTTTAAGATAACGAACTTGGATTGTGTTAATAGCCGGTGTAACTCAGCAGAGGATGCAGGGACAAGGCCTGGATGGGGAAGATGCTGCTGGGTAGGAAAGATGGTCGCTGAGGCATCAAAAATCTGCCCACTGCTGTGTTTTCGCCTGTCCTTACACAAACCAGTGTTAATTCCCCCTCTCCCAAGTTGCTAACGTGTTGAAATCCCGGGGCAAAGGGCGCTGGCAGGAGGAGAGGGCAGTGCCACCTGAGCTGCTGCCCTTTCCCTCGCTCACTTTGTGGGTCTGCAGCGGGATCAGAGGGGATCTGCTCTTTTCTGTATCCTCCATAACGCCAGGGTCTTCCCAATCCCGCAGCCTCCACTGCACAGGCTGATCCCGGCTGTGCCATTAACCACCCAAGCTCTGGCTGGTTCCTGGTCCTGTGGGCACTGCACTGGGATGGCAGCATTTCCCTCTGTCCCCAAGAGTCCTCAGCAATTGTGCTCCAGCTCGGAAGCAGGTGCTCAAGGGCTCCAATCAGGCTTTGGCCAGATGGTGGCCCAGGGATGCAGCAGGATCAGCGGGGCTGGGCTGATGCACCGGGTAGGCTACAGGAGTGTCCCATCTTGTCCCCCCATGATGCCAAGCTGATCTTTAACCATGGACAAACCCTTTCCCCATGGCATGATGCAAAATGCCCCAGTGATGGGGAGTGCCTGGCAGCCCTGGGTAAGTTTTCCTGCTCTAGTTAGCCTCGCTGTTAATTACACCGAGGCCTGTAACGTGCCATGGGAGCCACCACCCAGCCTGAGGGGCTGTCTCTGCACAGACCTTCCCGTTGTGCCCCAACTCTGCATTGCCCCTTCCTTTCCTGCCAGCCCCTCGGCAGCTGGCATGGTGCTGACACTGATGGTGGCCTGTGCCTACTGGGACATGCATGTCCCCCTGCCCGCTACCACTTCTCAGCGTCTTCTTGCTGGGAAGCCGGCTCCAGCCATCAGCTGCAGCTCCCCAGGTCCAGCCACCCAGTGCTGGGGGTACCGGGGCCAGGACCCCTCTCGTGTCCTGGGTGTTTCCAACCGAGAACCAGTGATTTGGCTTTACTTGCACGCCCAGGGGACTCAGAGCTTGGCAGCTGGGCCATCTCCAGCACCCACAAAGCCCTCTCCCCTGCCAGAAGTACATATATAACAGCTGAGAGAGGCAGAGAGGGAGAGAAAAAGAGAGACAACGGCTTTGCCTCCACGCTCCCGTCCAGAGCAGTCTCCTAATGAGAAGAATATGGCTGCTAGTTAGCAGAGGGGTGTGTCCTGTAGGCTAAAATGAGATAGTTACACTGCACTGATTGAAGGTTGAGGTTAGAGGGCAGCACAATTATGTTCAGGAGATTCAAGGGCTCTGTTTGATGCGGCAGTTCTAAGCTCCCAGTCAGTGTCAGTAGTTTAGCTCAGGGTTTCTTTTTTTATTTTTTTTTTGTGGGCTAAAGACAGGAAGGATAAAAACTATGGGAATGAGTTGTTACTATTATTATAAAGTGGTGTGAGTTTTTTTTCTCTTTTTTTTTGTTAAACCATCGGTTCACCCCCCTTTTACTTAACTGTTTCCTGATCATTATTTTTTAAGCTTCTCAGAGGGAAGAAGAGAGCATCCCTTTCCCCCTGGAGAGTGGCTCTGGATTCTCTCCCAGACAGGGGAGGTGATTTTTTGGGGCATGTGCTTCGGCTCAGCTCTCTAACTGCAGATCAGGAAAGCAATTAGCAGTTCAAATTATGCCAAGGCCAAATTCTTTGTCTCAAAATCATGGGTTAAGAGTTGCAAAAGAACCTTAATTGCCTGGTGCTGAACTAGGTGGGTTTTTGTTGTGGTTTTTTTTTTTTCTGAGAGCATTTCCAGAGCTTAGGACTGTTTACAGGTAGGGATTCTCTTGTGTTTGAGAAGCCCTGCAGAGGCATTGCCCTTTTCCCAGAGCCTGCAAGAGTATCCAGGCACTGCACCAGTCCCCAGGCACCACACCAGTGTCCAGGCACCACACCAGTCTCCAGGCATACCAGCATCCCTGGCCTCTCCAGCCTCTCTCCCCCCCATCAGCCACCTTGCTGCTTTGCAGGCCACCGTGCATCATCTCATCCATCCAAGACAATCCTGGTCACTGTCACCCTGCTCCACTGTCCTGTCCTCTGCCCCATCTGCAGCTCTGGGTGCAGTCTGCTTGTGGTGACAGCAGAACGTGGCAGCCCCATGCTGCCTGTGCAAGAAGGCTGTCACTTGTTCAGCAGTAGCACCCAGCCTTGCCTGGGTTGAACACAGGATTCCAGCCTGACTCTGATGGCCATCCCACCCCAAGAAACAACTGAAGGGGTGCCTACCCCTTCCTCACCTATCCTGCTCCCCAGAGCCTGTCTCCTCAGTCACATTTGTGTCCCAAGCCCACCCTTGGTGTTGCCTTTTGATCCAAGTGACAGCCTGCTTTATTTACTCTAATGGTTCTCAGTTTTAAATGTTAATTCCTCCCTGAAGAAAACATCTTTTCAGAATGAGTTGCCCATCAGGAGGGCTGGGGAGAGGGTGCTGGCATCCCCAGCCTTTCTGCAGACCCAGGCGGTAACCCAACGGGCAAAGACCCTGGTGGGTACAGGGAGCCGTGATGCCCAGGCAGCACCTCGGTCCTTGCCACCTTCATGGCTGGGCTGTCCCAGGGATGCCGTGTCACCTGAGAGGGCTGACCAGGACGGATCCATCCCGAGCATTGCACCTCATCCCGATGCAGCTTGTTCGGCACAGTGCCACGCGCTGCTGCCCCCTCACCCCCCCGTCATCCTGGCTGCAATTAGGGGTTGATGGATTGTCCCCTGGCCGGGGTCTGGGTATGGTCCCCCCGAAGGGGACATGGCATGCAGGGAGGTGGGCAGCAGCCTGCTGGGCTGCCGCCATCGAACAACAATTTCTAATCTTGATTGGAGAGGAGGGCGGCGGGCTGGGGGGGAGGAATTGGAGATAAATGTTAGCTCATTTCTTAAGTAATTAGTTACCTCCTCATCCCCATGTTGTAATTGTGAACAAGCTGTAATGTTTAATTAGTGTGTAAATGAAACCCCAATTTCATAATGGCTGCGGTGACAGCGCTAAGTGAGACAGGCACAGAAGGGGCCGCATTGTTTCAGCGGGAGATGAAGCTGTCGCCCAGCAAGCCGAGCGTCTCTGGGAGAAAATGGAAATGATAAACGAAGTGAGGCTAATTAGCAAAATCATACAGGCCCCACTGATGGTTCTCATCAAGGGGAGGTAATGAAGCGGGCGGGCCAAGCTGAGGGGGGATTAATTGGAGCCGATTCCTGCACAGAGGCGGCAGACCAGCCGACACAGGGATGCAAACTTTCCTGCTTTGCTTCTCTCACCTTTCCCTAGGACCCAGCCATGGAGAGAGCCTGTGGGGAGCAGGGAACAACCCCGGGAACTTGTCCTGGAGCAGGCAGAACACAGGTGCAGGAGGATATTCCCTGCCCGGGGGGTCTCTGGGCAGGGTGTGAGGGCACAAAAACATCAGAGCTGCTTTATAGCCCAAGGTGGTTATAACCCTCTCTTGGCTTCTTTCAGGTCACTCCACCACTCACTGTATTTTGGGTATAGATGTTTGGAGAGTAAATAAAGTACCTCTGTGTGATGGGTGCTGGGGAAGGGGTGAATCCCCCCCTGCTCACCCTCTGGGCAGGGGTCTCTGCAGCCCTGATGCCAGTGGCAGCATGGTGCGGTGGCCAAGCTGAAGCTCACTGCCTTGGGGGAACCCGGGGCATCGCAGAGCTGAACTTTATCCTTCCGAACCGTGTGAGAAATGCCCTTTCCAGAGCTGCTGGCGCACAACCCTGATCACGTTGCATTTACTTACTGACATTTCAGGGAGTGCATGGAGCCACGCTCCCGGTGGGCTCAGCACCAGCCACCCCATCCCTGCCACGGATGGGGGGAGGCAGTCCCCAAACCTGCTGCCAACTCACCCACGGGGCCCTGGTAATATCGGGAGCGAGCAAAAGCCTTGCCATGCAGAAGAGAGGACAGCAATACCTGTCTGTGTGGGCATGTATCTGACTGTCTGTCCAAGCAGGTTGTTCCTAGCAGTGACAGCCCTGCACATGGAGCTGCGGGACCACAAATGGGTCTTTCCTGTGTTTCAGCTTCCTTTTCTGCCAAAAAAAATGGCAGGGTGAACTGTCTGCATGAGAAGTGCTGGGATGTCCAGTGCCTGGCTAGAGTCACTGCGTCCCCGCTTCATGGCACCTCTGAGCCCCCCGCCACCGCTACTGCTGAGTAATGAGAGACTTCCCTGGGCCTCCAAGGGCTCTAAAGAGGGGCTGGGCAATATTATTTATTCAGTTGTTTACAGAAGCGTTTGATCGGGAATAGTTCTTCACTGCCAGCCCGTTGTGTATTATTCATTGCAATAATCTCTGCAGATTGTGATAAACTGTAACTGCGGCGGGGCAGCGCGGAGCAGGGCTGTGCTGCCACCGCTGCCTGCACCGGCCTCTAAAATATCGGCAGCTGCAATCATAAATCTCAATTTACAAGTGGGACTATTGCACGGGGAGTTATAGTTATACTAATGATTACTTCTCTGTCTTATTTTTCATGTTGCAACGGAGTAATAAATTTTTAAGAACAGCCCGGGCATCCTCTCACTGCGCTTGCCGGCAGAGAGCCGCGTCCCCGGTCTCCCACGGCCATCTCGCCGGCCAGGGCGCCTGCCCCACTTCTCAAGGAGGTGACACAAAGCAGAGGTCCTTTGTGTCCCCACACCAGGAGGGGTGCAGTAGAAACTCCCCACAAGCACAGCGGGGCAGCAGCTGGAGCATCGCTTCAGGGTCAGATCTGACATTTGCTGTCCTGGAGAAGAGACTGCATCTCCCTGCCTCGGTTTCCCTGCTGGGAATGGGGGGCTGAGACCCCTCACTGGTGCTGAGCTAGTTTTTTAAAGTCAGACTCAAGAGATCCTGGGGTTGTTGAGGCCAAAGGTTGGGGATTTGATGGCCAAGAGTAGAGCACTAGAAGAGTATGAGAAGTGCATCCTGTCCTGTACCTCACCACCCTCCTGGCAGGGGGGCTTTCTCAGAGATGGAGGGGTGGGAGCTGCCTTTCCACAGATGTGCCTGTGGTGTGGAAACAGAGCGATGGCTTGGGTTAGCGGGAAGGTCTCTGACTAGAGGAACCCAGACCCTCCTCCCATCCCCATCTCCCACACCACTCCCCCAGAGGAGTCTCCATGGGGGCACCCCCCAAAGACCAAATCTCTTCCCCAGAAGGCAGCAGTGGGACGTGGGGTTCAGCGAGCATTTCCCGAGTGTTTATCACAGCTCCAAGGTCTGTGATGTGAGGCCTCTGATGGATGCCTCCATTCACAGACTTGACATTATGATGTACAGGGAGCCTAGAGACATATAGATTTTCAAAGTGGCCACTTTGAGCATAATTATAAATATCCAGCCTCTTTACATAGTGAATTGCTGCCAGGAAAAGAAGGGCCCTGGGAGGGCTGAAATTCTGGCATCCAGGCTTTCTTGAGAAAAGAACCTTGGCAGAGGTTCCCCACCCATTTCGGGGTGCCAGGAAGAGACGGGGATTAAGGGATGATGCCTTTCCCGTCCTCTGCCCCCCCTGACAGCTCCTCCCCCCCTCCCCCTCAGTGCTGGCAATGTCTCTCACCAGGGGACATCTCCCGGGCACTGTCTAGGGCCCTCTCCTCCCCTGCCTGTCTCCACCAGCATGCTGCAACCTGATTTTAACCACTTCTGAGTGGCTGGCTCCCCTTCCAGATCACAGCACAGAGCATCAGGGGCATCAGGGAGCTGGGGCAAGTGCTCCCAGTCTCTGTGCCTGATCCGTGGCCCCAGGGACACAGCAAAGGAGAGATCTTCTCCTGCCTCACGGCCAGCTCATCTCCTTCCACTTGCATTTGGAGCGTCTCAGCCCACGCAGGGCTGGGACTTGGCACGGAGGGACCAGCTTTCAGATGGGCAGGAGATGATCCCTCCAGCAGGGTGGGTGCTGGATGCCAGCCCTGCAGCTGAGACCTGGGCACAGTCAGGAGCTCTCCCACATGCCAGCTTGGACCCACAGACTCCTAGAAAAAAGGCAACTGTCCTGGAGTAAGCCTTCTGGAAGTCTCTTTATCATGCTTTCTCTGGTGGTATGGATGGCATCAGAGCATGCATCGCCACTGCCCTCTCTGTGCTGGAGCCAGGGTGAGCGTGCCCAGGGGAGGATGTCTGTGTGGGCAGCAGTGTGTCCATCCCTGTGCATGAGCATTTAGGCTCAAACAGGCATTAGTCGTTGCTTTCCCCAACCTGAGACTGGGGCAAACTGGAATATTGCAGGGGAAAATGAAGGGGATGTGTGGGGATTTGTGTTCTGTTTGCGAGCGGGGTCTGGAGGAGAGAAGGTCAAAGAAGAAAATTGGAGCTGAATTGAAATCAATGGCAGGTAGAGATTAAAGCAGTGCCCCAATTAACTGCAAGGGTCTGAGGGGAGGCTGGGGGAGGGCTCTAGCTCTTCAGGTTAGGACACCCCCCCCGCAGCAGACCCTGGTTCTGCTCTGTGGAGATGTGAATGCTTCAGTTGGCCCAGGCAAACTGAGACCGTGACCAGGGGTCTGGGAGGAGGACACTGGGCCAAGGACAGTGCTGGAGCAAGTGCAGAGTAGGGCAACAAAGCTGGTGAAGGGCCTGGAGCATAAATCTTATGAGGAATGATTGAGGGAGTTGGGACTGTTTTGTTTGAGGAAGAGGAGGCTGAGGNCACTGCTGGTGGGCAAGGGCTGAAGTAGTTGGAGGCTGCAGATGGCAGCAGGAGACAGGTGCTTTGTAGTTGGATTGAATCCCACTCCCTCCTTCCTTCTCTGCAGGTCTAGGCTCAGTCTCCCTCCCCATTGCCGTCCCAGCTCTTTGTCCTCATTTCCTTGTCCCTGTCCCTTCCCCTGTTTCTCTGGTATCGTCTCAGCTCCCACCACCACCGTTTCCTCCTTCTTCGCCTGCCCCCCGACTCCAGCTCTTGCTGGCGCAAGTGTTTCAATGGAGCAGTTTCCTCCCTCACGCTTCCTGGGGAAGTCATCAAGCGTCTGGAGAGCTGGGTCCCCGCTCCCCATGCAGGTGCCTGGGGCGAGTGCCAGGGGGGCTGCAGCAGCTGGGAGCAGGGGACCGGTCCCGGAATGGCTGTCAGTACACGTGCATGTCAACAGGCAGGGCTGGCTTTGCCCAAAGTTGGCAAGATTCTGATGGGAAATCCAAAATGCTCCCTGGCCCCAAAGTCACCTTCCCAATAGACTTCGAGGCTTTGTTCCAAAACATCTGGGCACACACAAAAAAACCCCAACCCCAAACAAGAAGTAGCTGGAATTCAAGGGAAATGGCGACATATTTTTCGTTCTTGTTGAGGGCAGTGTATTTACGGTTTGGGCTGGAATTTCCTGGGAAAAAAAATACGTCAGCAGGATCGCTAAACTTTGGGGGAAACAAGTGTAGTTGTGTCAGAGCAAGGGGGAGCCACCAGCTCCTCTTCCCCAACACACACACACACACACACACGTCCCCACCTGCGCCTGGGGATGGGACAGCCAGGAGCCCCGCTCCGATGGCCTCATTCCCACAGGGATCAGGCTGGGCTCTCTCCGGCAGCCCTGTGCACTGCAGCATGTTGCACATCACCCAAGGAACATTAATTAACATTGCTGGAAGATCTTAGGAAAGGTGCAATTTGAATGATCTGGCACTGCAGTCATTCAGATGCTGAGTTAATTCAATCCTTGCACACAGTGCTCCTACAGATTGTTGGCTTTAAACAAACAGCAGTGACAGATTTGTTGCTGCGGAAATGTGGTCATTAAGTCGGGAGCGGGTGTTTGACCTGAAAGCGATTGAGTGATGGATGCAAGTCATTTTAAAGCTGCAGCAGCCAAAAGGAAGCTCCTTTTGGAGAGCAATCTTGCAATCTGAGGAGTGTAAATAATTTAAACAAACAAGTAAAATAAGGTGAAAGCACTACCGTTGGCCGCTCTATTGTATTACGGCACTAAATGCAAAGCGGGGCAGTGCTGCTGGCTGTGGTGGAGAAGCTTCCTTGCGTGGCACTGGCATGAAGAAGTGCAGGGTGCCAGCTTTGGGGCTGCTCCCAGGGAGAAATGGTACCAACCGAGCTTGCATCACTTCATAGTCACTCGTGGGAGCTTCACACCCGCTGCTCTCTTGAGTGGGAGCGCCACAGGATCCCCAAGGAACAGGGACCAAAGCAGCACAGTGGAGGTCACCCTGATGTCCTAATGGAGCAGGACCTAAATGTCCTGCAGTGTGAGACTGTCCCACTCCGGCCACTCTTCTTGAGCCGGGGGATCCCTCCATCCAATTGGCTTACAGATGCCCAGGTCTAACAAGAGTGCTTTGGGGAGCCAGGAGCTGAACTTGCTGTGGGGCTGCTGCTCCGTGCCAGCCTTGCTGTGAGCCATCCTGTCACTGCTGTTGATGATCCTCTCACCCACAGGCTGTGAGCTGGGAAGGGAGCACTGGAGCCGCGCCGGTCACGTCGCATGGGTCTGCGCCTTCCGTCACTGGAATTGGCGTCCCAGTAATGAGGCTGGTAGTTACTGTGCATGGGAAGCAGCCATTGCTTAAGCCTCAATATCTCGGCCATTTAATTTAATGGGGTTTTTTAAATACCAAAAGCAATTAAGTTCACATTGTGAGCTAATCGCCTACAAAATTTCATTTCAAAGATGCTCAGACTGTTTGTGAGAGAATTGCTGGAAAGAGACCCAAATGTGCCACCCTGTCTGTCCATTTGTCCTTCTCTGCCTTTCCTCTTCCCCAGCCAGAGCCAGGCAGACTTCTCGAAAGGAAACAACCACCTTCTCAGTCTCCTACTTTTCTGGCAGGTTTTTCCGTGGTGTGAATTTTAGATGTGTAAGTTAAATGCCAGTGACTGGTGATGGAAACACGGCTGAGCCTGTAGCTCATGAGTTTCTCCAGGGATCTAAGGGCTGGCTGACGGGCAAGAGCCAGGTTGCCGTTGTTGGGGAGCGGGTGTGCCCACAGCTGTGTACCCAGGCCAGGAGGGGATGGTGAGTGCTCTGCCCATCAGCGTGTGCTACCTGCTGCCTTGAGGCCGTGTGCCTGTGCTGCAGACCCCGGGGTTGTAAGTGATGCCCAAGCAGGAACCCTTGCATCCAAACCTTGCCCTTTCATTTTGGGAAGGTGTCCTGGGCGAGCCATTAGCAGCGTGTCTACCCCATCCTTCAGCAGCTCGTCCCACATGTGTGCCTTCCCGCTCCTCCTCTGTCCCCGTCAGCCCCAGCCCATTGGCATCCATCCCGCAGGGGCCAGCTTGCCTGTAGGCTGCAGGGCTTTATCAGATCGGAGAAGAGCCGGAGGTCTTTGCCAGAGATTACTTGTTCTCCTAAACAGCCGTGTTACTGAATATGGAATAATCCCCCCCTCGACAGCCAGCTGGGGCTTTCGTTTCCTGCACTGTGGCTATCGTGTTAACACGCTCTCCTTAAAGCACCTTTGCCGGCTGAGCCCCCCGCCTGCTGCCTGTCACCCCATCGGCACCATGGGCAGAGAGGCTCGCTCTGCATTGGCTGAGCCACGCACCGCCACCCCATTTTGGACACAGGACTGACTAGTCTGGACCTCCCCCCCTTCCCCACCTTGCTGTCCTCCCCGGCTGGTTTCCCTGGCCGGCAGCAGGGAGGTGATTTATGGAGTCCCACACGCACCCGGTGAGTCCGGCTCTCTGCGTTTCAGGGAGATCCATTGCGCAGGGAGGGGAGGTCACCGCGTTGCAGGTTTGCTAACCTTGCCCGCTTATTAAAAATGGTAAAAGCCTCCCTCAGGACTCGTGAAGTATAGATCCAGAGAGCTCCATATGCTGTTCCCCTTAATGAGATGTCTGCCTGAAGAGCAATAGCAAAACACACCATCCAGTTCAGGGTCCCTATAGCTAGATGGCCTGGCTGTAAACAGAGCCGTCCGTCTTAATGGGCTATCGTGTAAAAACTTCTCCCAGTCAATAAATCAAAGGGGCTCCATTTATATCATGTGCTGCCTTCGCTATTAGGCTGCCTCTGGATGGCATGTTCTGATACAGAGCTCCCCAGGACCACCAGAGAGGCCAGAGGCTCTAATGGGCATTTAATTTAGGCTTCCCCTTGCTGACACCCAGGAGAAGCTCAGGAGCTGTGGCTCAGCAGGGGTTCCCCCAACAGTTTGGGATGGCCCTGCCGTGTGGAAGAGGGCACCCATGAATCAGGACCTGGCTGGCATCACCTCCCCTGCCCCGCTGGGTAGGAGCTTCTGGTGTACAGGGGGACACTTGCAGAGCTGCCAGGGATTGCCCCCCTACCCCAGGAAGAGGTTCATGGGGGCTGGCAGGCACCCTTGTTTGTCCAGGAGCAGCAGCAGCAGCCTGGCGCAGGTGTTTATTTTTCATTCCCTCCCTTGTGCTGCTCAGATGCCACTGGAGGGAAGTTCCGCTCCAGCCACCATCCCAGGCAGAGATATTAGTCCTCATTACTAATTAAAGGAAGCAGGAGTAATTGACGGATGGTGGATGGCGGGGGAGCCGATGTGATGAACGGCCCCTGTCCCTGTGCCGGGGACGCATGCTGAGCGCTACCTGTTAGCTACAAATAAACAAACCTGATAAATAATAAATAGTTTGAGAAGAGTGGCCGAGCATTATTTAAATTAATAGGGATTAGAGGGAGAGGCCTGAAAGAGCATTCCTCCGGATGAGCTATCCCCGGACGGGCAGGGACTCATTTGTTGCAGACTGGAGTAAACAAGGAGATGGGGAGGATTCATCACACCGGGGCCTCGCGGTGCAGTTGGGCTTTTTACGGCACAGACACGCTTTTCCTGGCCACCCCTGCACTGGGGCTCCCTCCCTCCCTGCTGCCTCGCCAGTGGCACTGGGCCATCCCACCTCCAGTGCCGGGCTGGGGCATGGCGTGCGATGGGGGAGCCGGGGTGCTGTGCTGGAGCAGTGGGGAGCGGATGCTCGTGGCACAGCTGCCGGGGGGTCCCACGCTGTGGCAGGGCACCCCAAAAGTTTTCCTGGCTGACGGGCATCCAAGCTGCACGGCGGCTGCTGCCTGCCAGTGACCAGGCACTCACTGCCAGCCACGATTGGGTCCCAGCCAGCAAATCCAGCAGCCGGGGGGGTCTCTTCTCCCCCCCTGACATTTGGATAACCCCCCCCCCTCCCGCTCCTGCCCAGAGCTGGGAGGCTGGGGGTGGCAGAGGGAGGAGGGAGGGATGTCAGAGAGCTGGGAGGGCGGGCGCTCTGCTCGCTATCACATCTACTCCATCTTATCGCCACGGTAATTTGATGATAAAAAATAATCCGAGGCTGGAAAGGAAACATGTGTAGTGGAGTAAAGATTGAATGTAGGTGGATTGTGCCCTGGGGCGGCGGCTGGGAGATAGAAGGAAATGTCCTTCTGTTTGACATACTGCGGAGACGCGGCTCCGCGCCCCCCGCCTCGCCTCGCCCTGCCCGCGGCATGGGGAGCCCACCAGCCTGCGTGCTGGGTGGGAGCTTACCTGCTGTATCCCCCGGCCACCTTCTGCCCCTCCGCCTGTACCCTCTGCACCCCTGGCACCCCAAGGGGTGCTGCCCCCCACCCGGCCATCCCACAGCTTGCTCCCAGTACGCTTCTGATTTATTTTTTTTTCCCCTTTGGTTATGCTTCACAACTCATTTTATCAGCTGTCAGTAGCCAAATGTCTTTTTTAAGGAGTGGGTTATAGCCACTAATGTACTGAATGCTATTGCACTGGCTGCAGTTAGTGTTCCACGGCTAAATTACTATAATTAATGTTCCACTAGAACTGTTTGTAACAGGCGGCTGCGGGAACCCCGGGTCTGGGCTTTCACAGCCACTGAATTATCTCTCCTCCCCTGAGAAAGAGCTTCTCGCAAGGGGAGAGCCGAGGTCAGCACCAGGACAGGCAGGCACGAGCCGAGACGGGATCTGGTGAATGGGGGGTCTGAGAGCTGTTCCTGTGGCCCACACCCCCTCTACCCCCCACCCCATCTCAGCTGTTCGGTGGCCGGGCTGTGCCACGGCACCGTCACATCACCCAGCCAGCCCCAGGGCTTCCCTCACCGCCCTCTGCCAGTTGTGTTGTGTGGATGAAATGTCATGCCTAGAGAAAAGCTCCCCAAAACTCGGTGGGCGGAGATGTTTCCCCAGTGCCCCAGCGAGGCAGCACCCCAAACCCTCCCCGCTCCCCCTTCTCCTCCCGGCCAGGCTGGCGATGCAGGGAAGCAACATCTGCTCAGCGGGCAGGGAGGCGCACGCACACCCCTTGTTTCGCTAAATGCATTCGTTCAATACCTGCAACGAACAGATTAGCCGGGGCTTTATCAGGGACAAGAGAAGGGAGAGCAATGTGATAATGGTTTTCAGCAAATCCTCGGGCTGTCACAGATTAGAGCGGCCGCGGCAGGAGCATTATCAGCCCTTTCCTCCTCTCCCCATCGCCTCCCCCTTTGTCTCCTCTCGCCATCGGATTTCTCCAGCCAATCTATCCCGGCAAGAGCCGGGCAGATACAAGGAGAAGTCGGTTTCCATCTGATCCGCGATTGGTTTTTCCCGGCAGCCGATCCGTGTCGCAGCATCGATCCGCAGCCCCTACCCCACCCCCGCCAGCACTCCTCACCTTGCCTGTCTGGAGAGGAAGGTGGCGGAGGGACAGGGGACCGGGGCTGGGGGGGGTGACACACTCTAAACTTGCTGTGTGCCATTGATCCGCAGGCAGGAGCATGGTCAGGCCAGCCTTGCCATGCAAGAGAGGCAGGAGCTGCCTGCCCTCATCAAAGGAGTGTAAATGGCTGTGACCTTCTTGTTAAAGGAGAGGAATGGCTTATGAGGGACAGCAGGAGGAGGGGGATGAGGCCTGGTTCCCAGAGAGGGTTGTTGGGAGCTGCCCAGCCCTCACCATCCCACTGAGGGGCAGCTTGGTCAGTCTGGCACTGGGACCCCATTGGGAGCCCTTCTCTCTCAGAGGGGACACCCACGTCCCCTTTTCTGCTCCCTGGCTGGCTGTCCCACACCGCAGTGCAGCTGGGCACGAGCCGGGTCCCCTGTCCTGGGAGAGGTGCTGTCAGGTGAGAGCTGGTGGGCTAACCCCCATGTGTGTGTGGCTTTCTCAAGAGACCTGAAGCTGCAGGGGGTTGCTTTTTCTTTCTGGAGGCTGGGGACGAGGCTGCCCTTGGTTCTGGTGGCCACAGCCCTGGCCTGCTGAGGGCAGCCTGCAGGCAGCCGGTGGCACCAGGCACAGGAGTCTGAGACACCTGGAGATGCTCCGAAGCCATTGCCCAATGGGCTGGGCAGCGGTGCTGTAATGGGCAGGGCCCTGCATCCTTGGCATCAAGCTGGAAAGTCCCAGTGTGACTGTCTGTGCTGCCTGCCACCTCCCTGTACCCTCCTGTTGGGGTCCTGCCAGGGTAGAGCTGTGGCAGCTCTGCCTCATCTCACCTTCCCGGGCTCACCCAAGGGACGGCGTGTGGGTGGGTGGGAGGGCCAGAGGGGATATAACAAGTAATGGCCCCGAGTGTGGAAACAGTGTTAATAAAGTGTATTTCACTTTTAATTTTGGCATATAATGTAATGATCTTTTTTAAGGCCCTATCATATTATCTGCATGACTAGATTATTGAGTCTTCATCATCTGCAGATAAATTTATGACCAGGATGATGCTTGGAATTTATTATCAGTCAATAGAGCTCAATACTGTAACAAGGCGTGTAATAAGATATACATATTTAATGATCCGGAGTAAAACAGCCCCGCTAATGGGCAGGATGAGACGGAGGCTGGAGCGTTAATTTCCATCCCCTGCCCCTTTCCGCGGGAGCCTGCGCTGTTCAGACAGGACACAAGCCCCAGTGTCCCACACGTCACCCATCACTGCAGGTGACGTCTATCTCACACACAGCGCACGGGTCTCTCTGAGGTGGCCTTGTAGGGCTGGTGACATCCCCGACTTCCATCAGGTATGGGCCCAGCAGGCGTCTGCCTCCTTCCAGGCTGGGTGAGCAGAGCATGAAGCTGCCACCAAGATGGCTGGCAAAGGCCACACGGCGCTTTCCACGTCTTGGAGGAAAACCTGAAATCCTGCCTCCAGAATGGTGCAGGGCTCCTCCACAGTGCCAAGGCAGGTGGGCAGTCTCCATCCTTGTCGTGCCTCCAGTACAGCAATCTTGGTGCAAAGCCCTTGTCAGGGGGACATTCCTACGCAAGTTGTGCTGGCAGTGCCATAGGGGCAGGGTCCCTCACGCTTCTGCTCACCGGTGGCATCTCTAGGATGAGGACAGGGTGGTGACACCATGGGGAGCAGGCCAGGTCTACGTGACGAAGCACACTGGCCCTGCACGCAGCCACCCGCAGATGGGAGTCGTGTCACACAGGGGCCCATCTCCCTCACCAGGTTAGGTTTTGAGCTGCTGGTGCTGATTTTTCCAGCCCTTTGGGATGTTATTAAATTAGTTTCCTAGGACTTTTAATAAGCACTTTTGATGCCTTTGAAGCATGTGGCTTTGTGGGAAGATTACAGTCCCGCATCCATCTCGCTGGGAGAGAAACAATGGCAGCAGGGCTGGCGTTTGATCTCTCCTCCAGAAGGCGAGAGAGGGTTTGTGTGAGACAAAGAGGTGAGCTGCTGATTTGGAGCTAATGTTTAAAAATAGGTAGGTCTCCCTCCAAGATAAAGAGACCTGCCCTTCTCTGTGTAATCGCCTGCCTCTGCCTTGCTGGACCTGCAGAAACACAGCTCGCTTTATTTGAAGGCTTCGAGTGCGGCGCCGCAGTTTGATTCTGGGTCCTTTTAAAGCAATAACTAGGCCATCTGACCAAGCTTTAAAGAGCAGGAGAACTTTCCATTAGGACTCGCCACACACTCTCGGCGGCACTGGAATTGCATCCTTGCCTTTTATTTCCTTTCTCTGACACCTCATGTCACTCACAGGCAGGAGAAACTCAGCTTTATAAACTCTCTCATTTCTCCCTTGAAATTTCTCCCTAATTAGGGTCCCAATCCCAGTGGTGGGACTGGGTGACAGGAGCTGGACATGGAATGAAGCCAAAAGGTAGGTGGGGCAGGGTTTGGAGGGGGCTAGTGGGGCTTGACATGCCCTGCAGACCCCAGAGTGATTTGGCCTTTATCTGCCCTAAATAAACCCTCCATCAGAGCAGGGCATGGCAGAGGCATGGCAGCACGTGGAGGAGATACGGTTATATCGGGGACACCTGCACCAGTGCTGAGGACCAGTGGGAAGGCACGCCAAAATGGGGTACCTCCTGGTCCTCAGCAGAATCACTCAGGGGCAGGGACACAGCATCTCCCATGTCTGTCCCCACAGCTCCCATGGAGCAGAACCAGAGCCACTGTCCCAGCTGTGCTGTAGCTGCAGCATCTGCGTGTCTGACCCCAGAGCTGGCTCTGGCAGGGGGCCACAGGGCCAGTTACGCACCATGGGCACCTGGCTCCATCCAGGCATGCCTTCACTGTGGGGAGAAAAGGCATCGAGGGAGCCGAATTCCCTTTATCTGTGGATAACTACTGCTGCCTTTAACAGCTTGGAATAAACTAGACATAGATATCTTGATCATAATTGCTTAGATATGGCAACTTTACACTGAACAGAGGTTTTAACCTTCCTTGCAAAGGGTATCACTGGCTGTTTCCATCCAGCTGCATGGCCAAAGACAAGCTCTAGGTGAGCTGCTCAGAGCGGCCGCACCAGCTACCAGCTGTCTCTCAGCCCAGTCCAGCCCCAGTGCTTACCCCAGTTCTGGGCTAGGACCTCACTCGTGCTCTCAGGGCCTGGCTGCTGCAGTCGTGTGTCCTGCTGGAGGGACCCATCTCATTACAGACTGCTTGCCAGGCCCCTGCTCGCTCTGGGGTGTGCACCAGAAAAAGGGGCCACAGGGCAGACCCTGGTGTTGTGCCTGTGCCTGGCAGGGCTGCCATCTCCCAGCAGTGCCCCCTAAGGCCCTCAGGGACCCATACCAGCAGCAGTGACAGTCCCAGCTGTGCAGACAGGGCAAAGGCAGGGCCATGGTGTTGATAGGCCATGGGCTGGGCAACATCCCTGCTCCCACCAGTCCCTTGGGTTTTTCTCATGCTCTGATAGCAGTGGCATGGTGACATGGTGACACATCCTCTGCCTGTCCTGTCCCCTTCTGTCAGCTGCCCATAGACCTAGAGTAATAGAATTTGGGTTGGAAGAGACCTCAAAGATATCTTATTCCAACCCCCTGCCCTGGGAAGGGACACCTCCCACTAGAGCAGTTTGCTCAAAGTCCCATCCAGCCTGGCCTTGAACACCTCCAGGGATGGGGCAGCCACAGCTTCCCTGGGGAACCTGCTCTAGTGTCTCAAAACCCTCACACTAAAGAATTTCTTCCTAATATCTAATCTAAATCCCTCTTCTTCCAGTTTAAAACCATTAACCCTTGTCCTATTGCTGCACTCCTGATAAAGAGTTCCTCCCCATCTCTCCTGTAGGCCCCCATCCCCAAGTCCATCTGTGTCACCTCAACCCCAGCAGGAAGGAATCCTGCTGCCCTCTTCTCCTGCGACCATCCTCTCCTCCTTCATCTCAGGAAGCACCAACATTGGAGCCTGCAATTTACTGGGCTTTTGTGGGGACCCACCTTCCATTCCCAACCCATTGTCAGGAAGGCTGGACGCTCTTCAAGAAGAAATCTTAAAGGCCCAGGAGCAGGCTGTCCCCATGTGTCATAAGATTAAAGGGCAGGAAGATGGCCAGCCTGGTTGAACAAGGATCTTTTGATGAGACTTAGTAAAAAAAGGGGAGTTTACCACCTTTGGAAAAAGGGACAAGCAACTCAGGAGGAGTACAGAGATCTGGTTAGGTTTTACAGAGAGAAAATTAGGAAGGCAAAAGCCCACCTGGAGCTCAAGGTAGCCACTAACATAAGGGACATAAAAAAAAAAGTTTTAATAAATACATCAGCAATAAAAAGAGAGCCAGGGAGAATCTCCAACCCTTACTGGATGCCAGGAGGAACATTGCAACCAAGGATGAGGAGACGGCTGAGATACTTAATGCCTTCTTTGCCTCTGTCTTTAATAGTGAGACCAGCTACCCCCACGGTGTTCAGCCTCCTGAGCTTGAAGATAAGGATGGAGAGCAGAAACCCCCTCCCCATAATCCAGGAGGAAGTAGTTAATGATCTGCTTCTGCACCTGGACACCCATAAGTCTATGGGGCCGGAAGGGATTCACCCAGGAGTATTCAAGGAGATGTCAGGAGAGCTCACCAAGCCTCTCCATCATTTAGCAACAATCCTGGTCATCAGGGGAGGTACCAGATGACTGGAGGGTGTCTAATGTGACACCCATCTACAAGAAGGGCTGGAAGGAGAATCCGGGGAACTACAGACCTGTCAGCCTGACCTTGGTACCAGGAAAGATCACAGAGAGGATCATCTTGAGTGAGCTGTCACAGACAGTGCAGGGCAGCCAAGGGATGAGGGCCAGACAGCATGGGTTTATGAAAGGAGGTCTTGCTTAACCAACCTGGTTTCTTTCTGTGACCTTGTGAACTGTCTTCTGGATGGGCAGAAGACTGTATGTGTTGTGTACCTTGATTTTGGTGAGGCCTTTGACACCATTCCCTTCAGCATTCTCCTGGAGAAGCTGGTGAATCACAGCATAGACAAGTGTGCTCTCCACTTAGTCAAAAACTGGCTGGATGGCCGTGCCCAGAGAGTTGCGATTAATGGGGTGAAATCCTGTTGGCAACCCGTCACCAGTGGTTTCCCTCAGGGCTCATTTTTGGGGTCAGTCTTGTTTAATATCTTTATTGATGATCTGGATGAGGGGATTGAGTGCACCCTCAGTAAGTTTGCAGATGACACCAAACTAGGTGGGAGGGTTGATCTGCTTGAGGGTAGGAAGGCTCTACAGAGGCACCTGGACAGGTTGGATCGATGGGTCAAGGCCAATGGGATGAGGTTCAATAAGGCCAAGTGCCGGGTCCTGCATTTCAGTCACAGATACCCCAGGCAACACTACAGACTTGAGGAAGAGTAGCTGGAAAGCTGCCTAGAAAAAAAGGACCTGGGGATATTCATGGACAGCTGGCTTAATATGAGCCAGCAGTGTGCCCAGGTGGCCAAGAAGGCCAACAGCATCCTGGCTTGTATCAGGAATAGCATGTCCAGCAGCAGTAGGGAGATGATTGTGCCCCTGTACTTGGCTCTGGTGAGGCCTCACCTCCATTTCTGTGTTCAGTTTTGGGCCCCTCGCTACAAAAAGGACATTGAAATGCTGGAGTGTGTCCAGAGGAGGCCTACCAAGCTGGTGAGGGGTCTGGAGAACAAGTCATATGAGGAGAGCCTGAGGGAACTGGGTATGTTTAGTTTGGNCATATGAGGAGAGCCTGAGGGAACTGAGTATGTTTAGTTTGGAGAAGAGGCTGAGGGGAGACCTCATTGCCCTCTATAAGTACCTGAAAGGAGGTTGTAGAGAGGTGGGTGCTGGCCTCTTCAACCAAGGGAATAATGACAGGACCAGAGGAAATGGTCTGAAGTTGTGGCAGGGGAGGCTTAGACTGGACATTAGGAAGAATTGCTTTACTGGAAGAGGGGTCAGGCACTGGAACAGCCTGCCCAGGGAGGTGGTTGAGTCACCAGCCCTGGAGGTATTTAAGAAATGTGTAGATATGGCACTTCAGGGGGTGCTCTAGTGGCCAAAATTACGGGGGTGGGTTGTGTGTGTATGGACACGGTGTGGACACCATGATCTCAGAGGTCCTTTCCAACTGTGATGATTCTATTATTCCCCTTCCCACTCCCAGGGCTCTGGAGAGAGGGTCCCGAGACACCAACTTCAGCAGGAACTTGTCACCATCACCTTTTGTCTGAGCCACACCAGGGGTCCCAAAGCAGCACGGGGGCAGCTTGCATCCTCCTTGCAGCTCACCGGTGCCCCAGCCCTGACTCTGTTTTGCCTGGCGACTTTCAGGCGAGCTGTAAAACACCGGGACGAGTTAAATAATACACGACAGTGTACGGTATAAATTACAGGAAGCCAGCGGTGGAGCGACATTGTATGCTGAATAAATTAAAGGCTGCGTGACTTACAGGCGAGATTGATCTCCTGCCGAGCATTTTGTTTAGTGACGTGCTTGTCATAAGGGAGAGCTAATTACGGGCACGGAGGCGCGCAGCTCCGACACTGGGGACTTCGGCGCAAACTGGGCTCCCGATTGTCAGCGGTGTCCCCGCACGCCCAGGATTTGCTCTTTCCAATGCCAGCCACAGGCCAAATCCCCGTTAGCTGGGTGCTGGTCACATTCTCAGGGCCATCCAACTCCTTCACATGCCAGGGCAAAGGGCTGTGCTACCGTGGGGACCCACTGAGGTCTGAAAGTAGGTGCCCAGGCTTGGGGGACACAGCTGGTTGGTGGCTCTGGGGTCTGCCCTGGGGAAATGCTGGTGTTTGGGCTGCCTTGGTGGCAGACTCATGGGCAAATGGAGGTGACCTGATCTGAGCCTGTTCCCGATGGATCAGAACCAAGCAGGAGCAATCCTTTACTCCTGTGGCTGGTTGGAGTCAGCACTGCCTCCCTCATCCTTGAGCCCTAGCACTGCTCCCAGGGTGACACAGGGACCACATTGGTGCTGGGGGACCCAGGGTTGGCCAAGTGATGGAGCTGAGAGCCATGGGTCTGCTTTGGAGGCCGAATAGTATAAAAAGGCACATTCCTGCCCCAAATTAGATAGGGATCTTGTAACAGCAGGACACTGCTCTGAGCCACCAAGGGAGGGAGGAGGTTTCTTGAGGACATGGTTTAGGCTGGATAATTTTGGGGAAGACGTGCTTTACCCCTGGGGTGGCAGGAGTTGGGTGAGAGGTTTGGGTGCAGCCGGGTGCCCAGCTGCTGACTTTCTCCACCAAAGTTGGGGCCGAGTTTGGAAGCCCATCCTGCTGGGGTCCTCCCATGGGCAGCAGAGCAGGGACGTCACCCCTGCCAGGATGTCTGTCCCCACCAGCCAGGGAGTGATGCCGAGCAGGCGGAGCATGGCCAGTGAGGTCGTGACAGAGGCCAGCCAAGAGGAGACCTCCCATGGGCTACCATGTGGGTATGGGTGGCTGGAGGCCACACTTCAGGCTGGCCGTGGGGATGCGCTCCCCTCCGGCTCGGCCGGCTCGGCGGCTGTCTGTCACCCGGCAGGATTATGAGTAGTGAGCGTAATGCATCGGCGTATGAATAGGGTTGTCTGGCTGATGGTGATGTATCGTTTTTCATTACTGCCTCTCAAGCCCTCCCTGCTCCACGTGTGGAAATTCTATTTATTCCCTAATTTGTAAAAATTCCCTCCTTATCTGATACCAATCAGGGAGGGGTAATTGGCTCTCCAGGGCTAGCGGCTGGGGTCCTGATGAAGAGATATGTGTGTCTGCTCTGGCTGTCCAGGCACCCTGCCCTGCTGCACCAGCGACACGGGCCACAATTAATAATGATTTGCAAATGGCAGACAAGCAATAACGCAGAAAGATGTCCAGCCAGCCTCCTGCCCGCCCCTTAATTTCCTTCTCTAATATAAATGGCACAGGAACGAAAATCCAGCGCTATAAATTCTGAAATTAGTTATTCACCGTAATNTACTTCATTTGAGTCCTAATATGCAAATGCTGTAATTTAACGGGATGGCGAAGTTGATTTTCATGTTAACTTAATTACTTTGATTTATGAAGGGCTGGGATGCAGACACGGCTCCATCCTCACCCACCTCCCACCCTCTGCGGTCCCACCGACCCGCCGCCTCCCGTCCCCTTTCTTCCCCTTCCCTGGTCCTCCCTTTCCTCTTCTCCCCCAAGTTTAGTGTTTTATTAGCTGCCTTTAAGTGGACATAAGTCCTCGCGACAATCGCATGATGCGGAGGACAAATTCCCCGTCCTGCCTTGTTTAATCGTGCCTGGATAATGGATGTATAATTGACTCATTTGAATGCTTTTGCCTACAGGAGTGCAGAGCATTAAATGTTTGATTGCCTTAATTTCCAAACAGATCATTATCCCCTTCTTACCCGCTCTTAATAAACACTTTATGAGGATTTTTTTTGTAAAGGAAAAAAAATCTCCACTCCTCGTACTTCTCTGAAGTGATAAACTCTAATTAAGTCTAATATTTAAAAATATGGTAATGGTGACTTGTTTGAATAAGTGGCCTGCATTTCCATAATTTCATTATTACGTAAAACACGCTAATTATTTGAAGTGTGCTTATTACTAAAAGAGAAATCTCCTTCTAATAAAGATGAAATTGGCTTTTTTCCCTGTGTTGCTGCGCACACGCTGCTTCCCTTCCCTCCTGGCCGGTGAGTGGCTGTGGCCAGGAGCAGGGCGATGGTGGCGCTCGCTTTGTTTGCCCGGGGATGCTGCTGGCCTGCAAGGATGCTGGGTGTGTGGGGACACACTCACAGGGGCTGAGGGGACCAACCGAGGGCTCTGTGCACCCTGTGCCACCCACGGCCCCAGCAATGCTGATGCCCCTCGGGCTCATGGCCTCCAGGAGCTGTTTGGGATGGTATGAGAGAGCTCAGCCCCATCTGCCCGTCCCCTCTGGCTGGGGTGACCCTGATTCCAAGGTCCCCTCGCACAGCATCGTCTGTTCCAAACCATCAGGTGGCCTGTGAGGCTGGTGGGTGTCCCCTTTGGGGACTGGAAAAAGGGTGACTGATCTGGGTGGCTGGGGGCACCTGACTGCTGGGACACCCACCAGCAGCACAGGGGACAGGGGGAAGCAGCCTGTCACCCATGGGGTGATGGTGGCCAAGCCCAGGTAGGACAAAGCAGGTGCCCGGAGTGGCAGGTTGACTGCTGGGACATGTCCCTTGTGCTGCATTCTTCTCCCTGGCTGCTTCCTGTGGACAGCTGGTGGTGTCACCTCCCTGCAGGCCTGGGAGCTGCCAGCAAAGGCAGGCCCTCCCTGCTCCAGCATCCCTGCTGGCTGAGCTGGATTTGGAGCCTTCGCTGACCCTGGTGTGCAGGGAGTGGGACAGGCATCCTGTTCCCTAGGGATAGGGACAGCAACAGGTAGGGGGAGGACAAGTATTAATTGTGTCCAAACCCCCTTCAGAGCCCGTGCGGGCGCTCTGTGGTGGGGCAGGCAGGGGAGGCACTGGGATGAAGTCAATATAAAACTAATTTTCTTTTCTTCGTGAAGAAATGAGGTGTGTGGCAGTAACGTAATTGCAGATAATGAGGTAAGTTATTCTTAATATTCTGCGCATCGCTGTCAGCTCCACCTGATATACCTGCTGGCTGTGCGGGGCACGCGGCGCCCCTTGCCCAGCACACAGAATTATGAGGCCATTCGTTTGGGAGCAGCCCGGCAGGACCATCCCCGCCGTCCCCACGGCTCCCTTCGGGCTGGCTGCACTGTGCTCTGCCATGTCCTTGTCACCGCTGTGCCAGGGCATCCCTGCGTCCCCACCTTCCCCAGCACCACCAAGTGCTGGATCACCCAGGATGCTTATGGCCAAGGTCACCCTGGGACCAAAGTGAGTCCTCTTCTCCCCAAAGCTGGTGGGTGCCTGGTTTCTGCAGGGTGTGGGGAGGTGGCTGCTCCCTGTGGGACTGGGGGTGTGCACAACCACTGCCTCTTGGTGCAAGGTGACAACGGGACAAGTGTTGGCGCCCCCCTCCCTGGGCCAGGGGTGCCCTTGGGAGCACATGAAAGCCAGAAGCAGCCATGTTTCTCAGGGTGACCTCACCACAGGGCTGTCCTGGAGCTGCTGCCCAGCTGAGCATGGACCAGGTGCCACCTGAGTGTACTGGTGGAGATGGATGCAGACCAGACACAGGTCTCTGCTGGCCCTGCCACAGACGGGGAAGTGGCTGCAAGAGCCTAGTTCCATGTGCCAGATGAGTGATGTCACTCCTTGCCCGTGATAGCTCTGTCCCCTCCTGGGGACATGCCCACTCAGGGGGAACAGTACAGCCCACCAGGGGGGACACAGCAGCCAGCGCTCCCCTTTGCAGGGGATGCCGGCAGCAGTGCCGGGCTGCAGGGGGACCGCTCAGCTCCCGCCAGTCACGAGGCCACCTGCTGTCACCAGGGGCCAGCAGTAGGGAGAGGCAGGGCAGCGGTGGCCAGGCAGCCCTGTTTCCGCTTTGCAGGGAGCTGTTATACAGAGGCAGCAGTGATATTATTCATTAACAGTAATCTGCCATTAGAACATTGACAAATGGCCCCTCGTCGCCTGAGCATCAGTTCTTGTACAGCCCATAAAGCATGGGGACAGTTTAAATATGGACCTGCTCAGCTCGGGCCGGGGGTGATCCGTCTTCCCGCCCGTAGCCCAGGTGCGGTGGGGCTGCCTCCAAATGAACACATTTAGGGGGGCCCTGCACTCCCCCAGTCACCCCCAGCCCACCAGGGTGGTAGCTGGGATGGAAAAACTCTGTGCATTGCAAGTGTCTCAGGCCAGTGCACAGCAGTTGTGGTGGCACTTGGCCCTCTGAGCTCCTGTAACGGTGGCATCCAGGTGGTCTGGTCCCATGGGGATGTGGGGAAATTGCCAGCAGGGCAGCACGCATAGAGATGGAGCCCCTTCCCTTCTCCCCAGTGCCTGGAGTCGGGGTGTGGAGGTGATGCTCTTCCCTAGTGAGCATCCTG
This sequence comes from Jacana jacana, assembly GCA_013400555.1. Classification (NCBI taxonomy): domain Eukaryota; kingdom Metazoa; phylum Chordata; class Aves; order Charadriiformes; family Jacanidae; genus Jacana; species Jacana jacana. The sequence continues at coordinate 487,831 of VZTM01032509.1, forward strand.
GCAGCCCATTCCCACATTAGGACCAGGCTGTAGGCCAGCCTCTTGCTGCCAAAATCCTTGAGTTTGTCCTGGTTTCGCAGCAGCTGGTGGGAGGGCAGACACTGGGCAGAGAGCCTGGGGCTACGGGCTGAGGGGTTTCTGCCTCCATCCCACCAGAGGAGAGTGGTGGGACTGTCTGTCCTGCTCGAGGGCAAGGGCAGCCAGTGATGCTGAACAGCAGCAAACTCCAGCCCTAATTAAAAGACGGGTTCTGCTGCCCTGCGTGTCTGCATGTGCTGCTGTCCCTGCTGCTGTCCATGCTATCCCTGGCTGTCACCGCAGCCGAGAGCTTGGCAAGAGGCAGAGAGGGCCAGGCCATGGGTGTTGAGGTGGTGCAGGGTTGCAGTGGGTAATGCTAAAACACTGGGTGGAAGGGTTAGAACCCATCGGGGCTAAGCCATCAGGGGCGAGGGGACACTGGGGTGGCACATGCTCCCCACAGCCTGGCTGAGGATGGGCCGGGTACCCAGCGCCTCGGGGTGAGCTCGACCCCGTCCATCCGGGGTCTGCGGTAGGGGGGGCGCAGGGCGATGCTGGGAAGCGGCAGGACAAGGCGAGGGGCAGGGAGGGCGGGCAGAGCCAGCGCTCCCTTTGCAGGAGGCAGGGTAACCCCGGGCTGACCCCTTTCACACACACCGCACAACACCCCTAAATCAATTGCATCTTATTATTACAATATCAATATACAATATTCCTACAATAACACCATTGATTTTCTACTCAGAGGCTGCACCTAAGTCTGTTTTAAAGAGGAGGGAGTTAATAGTGCCCTCATTAAAAATCTATAGATTACCCCCCACCCCCAAAAAAGAAAAAGCAGTTTATATTCATTAGGGCTATTGAATATAAAGTAATATGTTTGTGTAGGACATTGGAGTAATGTGATAATCCGTCCGCATATCAGGGAGAAATCCACTTAGCAACCCTGTCAGCTTGACAAGAAAAATGTGCCCATAAAGTCGGGAATACATTGAGGGAGCGAGCACGAGGAGAGCGGGGGCGCGCTGCCTGTGCGCCGGTGCGGCACCCACAGAGCCACGCTGGCCAGTGGCACGGGGTCACCTCCACCCTGTCCCCCTGCTCTGCCTTGGGGACAATGGCAGGCACGCTGACGGTCCCAGGAGGTGGCTGGGAGCGGGGAAAGCCGAGTGTGCTGGGGTTGGGATGGTGGGGGGCTTCACACCCTGCCAGCCTCCCTAAGCCCAGGCAGGGTCACCCTGATGGGACAGGGCTGGTGGGTGCCATCTGGGTGCTGAGGCAGCCCCACCACGGCCACATGCCCCCCAGGGACAGCCGGGCCGGGGGGCACAGGGTGGGCAGGGCTACCCGTGCCCCTCACCCCTGCCTCAGACCCCACTCGTCCCCTGTCCCGTGGTCACCTTTGCGATGGATTAAGCACTGAAAGAGCAGCAAAGCAATCCCGCTCGCGCTCTCTTAGGCTGTCAATTGCCATTTTTGTAATAGAAATTCCTTTCACAAGGTAACGACGGCCAGATTTAGAGGATTTCATATTGCTAATAATTCCCCAAACAGCCATCTGACTGTGTTGTTTTAAAAGCCGCTTAGTTTTTTGCTTTGGAGTTTATGAAAATCTCCCCCTCTAATATCCCGAGAGCCAGCCTATAATTGTGTTATTAAATCAATCGGAGCGGATTACATTGTAAAATCAATAGATGGCTGTAATTGCATATTAGAAAGTTGTTCTGCTGTTGTTGATTTTTTTTTACATGGATAATTATAATAAGCGTGTTTACCTTAGTGCTGATTTGGAATGAGTCTCACTAAATGACTTACGGCCAGCTTGGCGCTCCCGCTGCCAGGGGGCCGTGGCATCATTTGGGATGGTGAGAACGGTGCCGCTGGCACAGGTATGTGGGTGGCACCAACTCAGTGAGGTCCCACCAGCCTTTGCAGAGTGGTAGCCCAGAGGCCAGCGCAGCTCCCGGCGATGGCATCCAGCATGAGAGTGTGTCAGAGCTTTGGGGCAATGGCTGGTGGGGTTTTAGGATGACTCCCAGAAGGTCTCTCTGAGGACCAGCTTGGGGATCCCAGGAGGTGTTGTGGGGTCTCACTGCCAGTTTGGTCGCTCCCCAGGTCTCTGGGCAGTTCCCCTTTCAGCAGTTTGGAGCAATAGCCAAGTCCAGTGGTCCCCGCCAACCTGGGGTGACGCTGTGAGCAGGGAGGTGGGATGCCTGGGAGCAGGGACAGGCAGTGGCCAGGGCTGCGATTTCAGATCCAAGCTGTCCACCTGATGCAGCTTGGAGGCCAGGGTTTGCTTTGCTATTACTTTTTTGGGGAGGGAACCAGGTCAGGGCTGCCTGTGGGTACTTTGGCTGCAGACAGTTGCACTCCCCCTGCCTCAGTCTCCCTGGCTTTTGAGCCCATTAGGTCTCACTGGAAGCTGGCTCCAGTGCTGGTTTCCCTGGGGCTCAGCTGGCTATGGGGTGAGATGGATGGAGCAGAGGGTCCTCATGACAGTGAAGGGCTCACTTACAAGCGGTGGTAGGAGCTGGCGCTGTGGCTTGGTCAGGCAGGGCACCCACCATCTCCAGGGCCCTTCCAAGAGCCATCGGTGCCACCTCAGCCATCAGGGAGAACAGAGCCACAGAGAGACAGGCAATCTCTGTCCCCATGTTTGCAGGTGGGGCTGGGGAAAGCTCTCCTTCACCAGGCTGTCCTTATGCCCGGCTTCCTTCCCCAGCTTGGCATACCAGCAAGGGGAAGGGGTGCCATGAGAGGGGCTGGGGGGGGAGGGGGACACACTCGGGAAGCACGTGGCTGTGACCTGGATGTTGGGGACATTACCTCTCCCCCTGCCGGCCATCAGCCAGGAGAGTCCCCGGCAGCTCAGGGCAGTCCTGCAGGGAGCTGTGCTCTTGGGGAAGCCCCCTGCCCCTCCGACCCGCACCGGGGGACAGCTGATGGCTTTGCCACCGGGTCACCACCGGGGCTGGGCAGGGCTGGTGGTCTGGCAGGCAGTGGCCAGGCGGGTTGGCAGCCCCGTCCCTGCAGGCAGTAGCCTGGCACGGGGCAGTGCTGCCCCTCCGCGCGGGGCCCTCAATCCGGCACGCGGCACTGTCAGCAGGCAGCCTGCTGTCTCCTAGACAGTGAAATATGGCCACAATTAGCCCGGATACAGTTCAATTATGATAAACAGCGTTTGCACCCTTTAAGCCGTGATTAAAAGGCCTCCTCCCGTTGATAGAGAGACCTAATTTCACATTATTATCGCTGTAGCTTGATTATAAAGCACTCCCTGGATTTACAGTTGGGAGATGGATGTGGAGGCTTCTTTATCATTTACACATCAGTAATGATGCAGCCTTCCTTCCACCACAACATCCATCCAGAGGCGGCGGGGAGAGGGGGGCCCTGCCTGCGCCCCCCCCCTTCCCGGGGCACCCTCTCCCCATGTCAGCCGGGCCCCGCTGCCACACGCAAGTGGGCAAAGTCACCCTTACGGTAACAGCTTGATAAATGGGCGGGCGGTAATGAAATGGAGACATCAAGGCGTGGGGCGAGGAAGAAAGAGTGGTAATCGGAACGAGTGGAGCTGTCCCGAAACGGAGGGGAGCGGGAAGAAGGATCGCCTCTGCGCCGTGTGCTGTCAAGGGAGAAATTACACATTTACTCTTGCTTTTTCTTAAGGAGACGGCCCTCATAGATCAAAACATGGATTTACAAGCCAATTTTCAACATGAAATATAGACACCAGGAATCAATTTAAGCCCGGCTTCTATTTTAGCAAACGGTGCCTGCGTTTAGTCCCAGGTAAATAACACCAGCCGGAGCCTTCCCCCTCCCTGGCTCGTCGCCCTGCCGCCGCTCGCTCTGGTGGCCACACTGCTGCCGGCTGGCCCCCAGCACCCACTTCGTCCCCATGCCGGGGACGGCTGTGACTCACTATGCCAGCTGCTAGCTCTCTGCCAGCCTGGGGCCAGTGGGCCCAGGGCAGCACTGAGAGCTGGCTCTGACAGGGATGGGGATGACCCCGAATGGTGGTGGTGGTGGCGGCGGTGGCAAGCAGAGAGAACCAGGTGCCACAGAGACCCTGCCCAAGGAGGGAAAGGGGAAGGAGAGGACCCTGCTTGGCTGGTGGTGGGCAGCTCTGGAATCGCCTGCCATCCTCATCCTGGTGCGGGGACAGCCTCTTTGCTGGCCAGTGCCACCAAGCAACAGGGATGCACCAGCACAGGGCTTGCACGGAACCAGCTACTTGACTGGTGGCCAGTGCAGGTCGGTCCAGCCTGTGCTTGTCCTGCCTTCCCCATCTACCAGATCCCCATGGGAGGACCCAAGGATGGATCCCTGATCTCAGAGGACCCAGGGATGTGACAGTTGGCAGCCTGGGCAATGCCACTGCCCAGGGCAAGCTTCTGGGTCCTGGACATGGATCCATCCCAGTGCAGAGTGGGGCCATACTGGGATGCAGGTGGTCAGTGCTGGGAAGCCAGATGACCCCACATTGCTGCAAGGCAGTTTGGACAGAGTGCCTGAGCTGGTGGGGACATGAAGGCTGTGCCCGGAGCTGCAGGGNGAGCTTCTTCCAACAGCTCCTGGTGGGCTCATGGCTCTAACCCATCATCTCTGTGCTCTCTCCACAGATGACTGTAAGAACATCGCCAACATCATGAAGACACTGGCCCATAGAGGCTTCATCTTCAAGCAGACCTCCAAACCCTTTTGATCCCCAAGGCAAGCCAGGCAAGGGCTGCATGTGCCCGGTGCCGGCCCGGCGGGGGAGGACGGGCTCCAGCATTAAAATAAAACGGCAACCGAGGCCAGAGGAAC
>VZTM01032509.1:493418-540274 GCA_013400555.1 Jacana jacana
GGGCGGGCAGGCGGGCAGCAGCAGCAGGGAGGTGACAGTGTCCGCGCAGAGCCGCGTCCCATCCCATCCCCGTCCCCCTCTGCTCGTCGTGCCTCTGGCGGGGCTGGGTGGGATGCCCAGCCCTGCCCCGGCCCCGCTGACCCCAATATTNCACGCTGGCCCCCCGGCCCACGGGTACCCGAGCAGGGGAGCTGTGAATCACCCCAGGCACCCGACCCTGCTCCCCTCCCACCCTGTCCGGCCTCCCTCGGTTCCCCGAGCTGAGGCCTGGTCCCCTTGCTCTCCCCCCCCACGTGCCCACAGTCCTCACAGGCCGTGCCGTGCCCCTCGCAGGTCCCCACGGACGCTCAGCAGCAGCTGGCTTGTTGCCTGAGAGAGTTGGCGAGCACATCTCCCTCCGGCTGGGTGGGCTCCCGGCCGGCCAGGGAAGTTGGGGGGGCACAGCCGAGGGGTAGGCTGAGGGCACGCGTGTCGTCGTGTCCCCCCCCCGGCGCCCCGGGGTGTCACCCAGCCCCGGGGCCCTGCTGAATGGAGCCCTGGTCCGGGCGCTGACCTGCAGGGAGGCTGCAGCCCCGGGCCCGTGCGTGCATGGCCTGGAGCGAAGCCGGTGACGGCAGCCAGAAGGGCAATACAGGCACTGAACTTGGCGGTACATGACTGCATGGTGTGTGGTGTTCCAGTTAAACCAACCGATAATGCAAACCCAGCATTTTCATTGTCTAGTTATTCCAATCCTTGCTGTAAATGTGCCACATGAATAAAGTTTGGGGGTAAAGGAGCCCGGGCTGTGCCCATGCATGTGCGAGTATGTGCAGGGGGGGTGGGTGGGTAAAGGAGGGTTGGTTCTGCCTGGGAACGTGGGAGCAGGGTGCCCCCCGTCGTGGGGCTGCCCCCACTGGGGTATGGCACCTCAGCATGGCCATGCTCCACAAAAAAGGCAAACTTTTTGGCTGTCACCAGGGCAGTGCGGGTTCCCTGCTGCTGGGAATGCTGCCCCGCTCTTCAGCAGTGACACCCAGCCTGCTGCAAGGTGACATCCACCACCACGCTCCACTGGCATCTGCCAGCCCGCCCCAGGCAGCCGAGCTGCACAGCACCACAATGCGTGGGAGCCATGCTGAACCACGCAGGAAATGCCACCACGTCCAGGTGCTCAAGAGACCCTGCCCAACACCGCCGGGTGACAGGGACACAGCTGTCCAGCTGGCACAGAGTGGGCAGCTCCTGGAGGGAAGGGGTAGCCCCAGCCCAGTCGCTCCATGCAAAGGTCACGAGGTGTTTAATGGCTCCCTCTGTGCAGCCCCTGATCAGCTTTATTGACCTATTTTCGATGGAGTCATCTAATTAGTTTTCTATGAAAACTAAGAACTTGGCCTTTGCCCTTTACTCCTGCAGGCGAGAATGTGACTCAGAGGACGTTGTCACGGGGAATCGATCACCAGTTACACTTGTAAAGCAGCATGGAAGTGGGGTGGGCAGTCAGTAGAGCAGGGCACAAAGCCAGGGCCACCTGTGCCTATGGTGGCCGCTGAGGTGGGGCATGAACTCAGGCTCCCATCACTGATGCCTCAACACCTCCGAGGTCCTACAAAAGATGGGGCACAGGAGCCCCTCTCACCACAGACCAAAGCCAGAGGTGTCTGCCCACCCTGGGAGCAACCCCTGCTGCAGCCCCATGACAGAAGGGGATGGCCTCAGGGAGAGCCACCAGCAGCCAGGGCTACCAGTATGCCTAGCAGCACCAGAGCAGAGGCAAGCTGGCTTGCAGTACTTCCTCTTGCTCTGCATGGTCTTGCCAGGGCTAATGACCACTCTGCTCCATCACCCCAAAACCACCAGAACAAACCACAGCAAGTGACAGTAGCCACGGGGCAGCCTTGGGTGGAGCAGTGGCCACTGGCAGAGCCCTGGGTGGCCCCAGGGCCACCCTCCAGCACTGGCTGCAAGTGTCTAGAGGCTGCACCGCTCTGATGGGGCTGGGGTGGTGACACTGGGCAGGGGATGGTTTCCGCTGTTCTCTGCAGTGCTGTAGCATTTGCCCCAGCAAGGCCCCTGTCCTGCCCCATCGCTGCTGGTAGCCAGCTGTCCCCAGGGGCTCCAGAAGGGGACAGCACTGACCCTGCACACAGCTCCACAACTCTTCCTCACTCAGTGCAGGGGGCTCATGACTTCTTCACCTTCTTGATGGAGGAGGAGCTGGGGGCCAAGTCCCTTCTCTTTCTCTGCTCCGAGAGGGAGCCAGGAAACAAAAGAAAAAGCAGGGTCAGTGGGTGGGAGCGCTCAGGTCACCAGGAAAACATGGCCGCCTGTCCCAGAGCCGGCCCTGGGGCTCCAGCGTCACACCCAGCAGCGCCCAATGGACCACGCTGCCACCCGACCTGCTGGAGGCAGAGCCAGGCCCCTGCACGATGGGAGGGTGAGAGCTAACGCAGCAGTGATGGGAGGCTGCGACGGCAGCCCTGTGGGGGGATGTCACCTCCCGGACAGGGACAGGACTTTGGGAGGATCATCATTGTGGTGCAGGGTCTGGGATTGAGCAGGAGTAAAGGGGTGAGTTCTGCAACACCCCTGACCATTCAAGCTGGAATACAATAAGCCCTAAGGACCTTGAGAGGTGGGCAGAGCAGCCCTGAACTATGGCCAGCTGTGCTGGGGACACCTGGTGTGAGACAGGACAGAGCCTGGAAATGCTCCTTCACCATCCAGACCTGCCGTGAAGCAGCCCAGGAGCTTGAGAGAGAACCACAGCTTCTCAAAAACCCCATTTCTTTTCTGGGCAGCGCAGGCTGATACACCTGAGCAAGACTGGTGGGCTCTGGTCAGCCTCACCCTTCACAGACAAAGTTTGTAGGTTCAACCTGTCCATGGCACCAAACGGGGACTGTCACCCTGGCCATTTCATTGCAGTGCAGTGAAACTGGGTGCTGGGTGCTGCACAGACCCTCTGGCCAAGATCACAGCAGGTTCCTCACCCAAAGCTGGGCTCTGTGCCCAGCTGTGCCAGAGCCACCAGTTCCCCCGGGCACTGGGTGCTACAGGGACTCGCAGTGCTGAAGGAACGCACAGGACCCCTGTGGTCCTGCTGCACTGCATGAAATGGGGTCCACTTTTCACAACACAACACAGGCAGAGGCTGGCAACACAGGACACACTGCACAGGCACAGTGACCACAGCCAGGTCCCCACTGTGCCCAGCCCTGCAGCCGTCCCCTGTCTCCAAAGGCCTGCACCGCCACTGCCCTGAAGGCCAAGCACCCAGGGGACAGAGGAGGCAGCATCAGCAAGCTCTCCAGAATGAGCCAGGCCTGCCCATCCCCGCTCCTCCAGCCCAGCCGGTCCCAGCGGCAGCGTGCATGGTGGGAGGCCACGCCGCCGCCTCCCCCGGTGGGAAGGCAGCCCCCCAGTTCCCTCTGGACACTGGGCGGAGGGCAAACAGAGCATGGAATTTGCACGGCTAAAAGTTAAATACAACACACACACGGATTTCGTCAGAGGCCCTGGCACGGCTGCCTTGGCGGGATCCGATTAACAGGGAAATAAAAGGGCCAGAGAACCCACACAGCAGTGTGAACAGATGCCCTATAAAAATCAAATACATGGTAATCAAGGGGACCGAAAGGTACATTTAAAAAAACAAAAACCCACCCTGGAAACAAAGGAGCTGGGCTTTGTGGCTTTCCTGGGAGGGCTGCGGAATTAATGGGGAAGAGCACATGTGTTTGATAATCTTTATATGGCAAAAGACCCATCTTTCAAATATGTCACAAATTCATATTAATCACCTTCCTATTGCCTTCTGTGGCGCAGCTATTCCAGTTGCCTTGGGCAAAATTGGGAACTGTCTGGTTAAAAAAAATGTTTTACATTATAATTTACAAGAGCCTACAAGTCTAGTTTCTTTAATGGAAAGAACGATTAAAAAAAAAAAAAAAGGAGAGGAATATATATACACCCTGGTATATATACACTATATATATTAAAAAATATATATATAAAAGACAGATATTGTAACTCCATCTGGAAAGAGAGAATGTTTGATCTTAACAATGTAACTTCTAGCTTTCAAACAGGCTCAGAAAACAAGAAGTCAGCAGGAGTTCAGATAAAGGAAGCTTAAAAGTCAAATAATTCTGACTCTGAACCCGAGACTTCTTAGACTCAAGGTCCTTTCCTTTACCCATTAATGGGCTGACTTGTGAGCTCAGGAACAAAGTGCTGCAATGTGAGGATTTCTGAGAGTCACTCATTACAGATCACTGAGTGGAGTCTGAGTTGCGGAAATCAAAGGATCTAATCTGGAGTAACTGGCTGAACTTCTGCTTGGAACTAATTTGTTCCGAGTTCGGCTCACCTTTCACCTCCCAAAGGCCCCGAGTAAAGTCCCTACCGGGGTCAGCAGCAGACGGCACTGGGGGGATCCCAGCTCGGCTTTAATGGTCAGCCATGGGCACCGCAGCCCCGAGGAGAGGGGTGGATGGGCAGCCAGGGCAAGAGGGATGCAGCGGACGCATGGCGGAACAGAACCACTGAGGCAGGCGGACACCTTTCCTACCCTGGGCTAAAACACCCTGCTGAGCTGTCCCCCATCCCCGTGGCTGGCCAAGGGGGATGGTGGCACCCAGCTGTTGCCACAACCAGTACCTCAGGACCCTGGTGTGCCTCCATGACAATCGCTGGGAAGGAATCCAGGCATGCTGGGCAGGGCTTTGGAGTCAGGACTCCTGGTCCTACTCCTGTCTTTGCCACTCGCTCCCCTCCAACATCTGGAGCAAGATACTTCTCTCTGGGGAAACAAATCTGGCTTCAGGGGTGCAGCTGGTCTGGAGGCTGAACTAATCCTTAATTCAACACGTGGAGTGCCATGGATGGGCAGTGCTACACAGCACATGGATTCTCCAACTTGCAGGAGGCTGAAGCAGGGAGACTAAATGATTCCTCCAAGGGCCCCTGGCAGCTCAGTGGCAAAGCACACACTTGAAGTTGGGAGTTAAAGGCTGGCGTGGCAGGGCTAAACCGCTGCAGCAGCCTCGGCAAGGGCAAGGGCAAGGGCAAGGTGTCACCCACAAGCACCCACAGCCAGGGCTGCAGGAGGTGAGGGAGACAAAGGCCACTGCAAAGTACCGCTGTGCCCGTTCTACAGAGCATGCTCCTTCGAGCTACCGCTATTGCCACCTCTGCTGCCAGCACCCTGGGGTGGGGGGGAAAGCGCTGTGCCTGCAAAGGTGGGCTGCTTTCTCAGTGCCATGACCTGGACCCACTGCCTCCCACGCTGTCCCCATCGCACCTGGGCCTGAGATACCTCAGGGTTACTGCTGGGGAGGGTGGGGACACCTGCATGCACTCCCAAGAGCCAAACAGTGAGCCACTGCCCCAGCCACCCCCCTTCTCAGGGCTGACCGCAGCCCGCTCATCTTCCAGAGGTCAATTTTAGCCAAGACACTGAGGGACAGTCACTGGGGGCTGCTCCTGCTTTCTTTTTTCTCATCACTAACACACACACCCCACTCACCCCAACCCGTCCTTGGTTGTGGGCCATGGGCTGCTGGTCTCCTCCACTGCCACATGGTCTAGAACCATGGGAAAGGTTCAGGGCAAGCACAGTTCAGGCCCTGCCTGACCCTCCAAACATACCTGAGCCAGGCAGAACAGGGTACGGCAGCCCCATTCCCCTCCTCTCCAAGATACCCCTCCAGCTGGGATGTAATTTTTCCCCCCCTCGAAAGGTAGCATAAAATGGTCACAGTGTGAATGTGCTTGACCTTTTGTCTTGGACTAATCTAATTGTGTCGTCTTTGTGTAATCAGCCGGTAAAGGTCAGTGCTGTATTTAACATGGGGGCCCTTTAGGTACTGAATTTGCCTTGCAGTGAATTAACTTGATTATATTTCTTTCAAATATGTCAGAGACCGGGTCAGTTTAACCCTCTCTGTGCTGCCTGGGCCCATCCCTTTGTTTCCAGGAGGTGGCACTGAGGAACAAAGTGGTCACAAACACAACACGGACTCCCTCCTCATGCACCCAATGGCCGCCACCACCACCACCACCATCACTACCACCGCCACCACCTTTCCCACCTTCCCAACAAGCAAAGTCTCAAGAGAGAGCAAATGTGTTGTGAACCAGCCCGAGAAGTTTGAAAAACTGGGACGCTCCAGACCGCAGGGAGGGGTGAGATTTCAGATTGAATGCAGTAGGTAAAAGAACATTCAGGAGACTCCTTTGCAAACATGAACCTGTCTCAGTGGAACGCTTCCTTAAGACTCCATATTGTCACAATCAAAATAGGGCATTACTCAAGTCCAGATTAACGTGTCGCCTCTGCCGTTGACAGATAAGGTGTTCTCAATATCCTGCAATACATTTTACATTTCAGAAAGTAAAGGTCTGTGCTGCTACCAGGGGCAGTACGTGTGAGGCGTCAGGGATGCCACTGGGTGGAAATGGGCAGCTTTTATCCGACAGTTCAGCTCAGCTCTGCCAGGGGACTGCGCAGAAGGGAAAGCAGCCTCGGCTGATCCCCAGGCATAGCCTTGGCCCTGAGGCAGTGGTGAGGGGCTGGGCAGCCTGCCCTCATGGAGGCAGGGAGGAGAGGCTGGTGACTCCCATCCTGCAGAGGTACCTGCATAGGACATTGTCACAGGGCTTGCGGTGGATGAACCCCTAGGTCCAGCTTTCCTTTCTCAGCACTGGAAGCGGGGTATAAAAACACCCCTTTGCTCTTCAAACACCCCTCTCCTTCCCAAGCCTCTTGCTCTCGGCAGGGCTTGATTCCAGGGACTTGGGCAGGTCATGGCTCATCATTTCAAGACTGCTTTCCCCTCTCGCCTCCCTCTGCTGAGCAACCCTTAAGGGGCTGTGCCTAGAAGGAAAATGCCTCAGGCCTGCATCTATACCAGCATCACTGTTGCTGCCATAGTGCAACCTCTCGTCACCCAAAGCTTTGCTGCTTTGGTCTACGGTGGCACCCATGTCAAGCCATCTGCCTGCATGCAGGATGTAGAAAGCCCTGCTGACCCCACCTATAGCACCAAGAACACTGTCCAGCACAGGAGACAAGCCCAGAGAGCAGCACTGGGACTTGGGGGGAAACAGGCATGCTGTGCTCCCTTGGACACGCATGCCTGGAGGGAGAGCAGGGCAGCATCCCCAGCGCTTGTCAGGGCATCTGCGTCGGAGACCTGAGTGCTCCCTGTTCTGCCCCCCCAACCTTCCTTCTCACCGAGTTGGGGGTCAGTGGTGCTCCTACTACATCAATGATCTGGTCCTTGGCATCTCCCTTGCCCTCCTCGATGACGAGCCCTGTCTGGCCATCCGGATGGGCGCCTTCTGCACTGAGGGGGCCAATGCTACCAGCTTTGGCCAGGGCCTCATAGCGGTGCCGTAACATCTGCAGCTCATATTCACAGTTGGCAAAGGCTTGCTTCAGCTCGTACAGCAGCACCAGGTCGCTCCGCAGCTCGTTGAACATCTGCACAATCTCCTCTGTGGGCATAGGGTTGAGATCTAGGGAGAAAAAGGGGTTCTGTTAAATACCCAGACCTGCAAACAGAAGATCACTACAAAGGTCCTGGATGCCCATTCACTCCCACGCCAGGAGCCTCACTCCCATCACGTGGGTCACTAGCAACTGGCATCCCTAAAAGTTGGAGACCTGAATTTCCAGGTTGTCCTTTGGCTGTGGCCAAGGACTAAGGGTGAACCTGTAAATTCCAGGAGTCAGCAAGTGAAAGATGATGCAAGATGCAAATCAGACTATACAACTGAACCTTGCTACCCACCAGGCCATATGAAAGGAGCTCAGTCTTGGGAACAAGTCCTCAACATGCTGCTGCTGAGGACAGAAGAGCTCCTGCTGTTCTCTACACCTTCACCAAGAAGGGGTGGAGAGGCTGAGCTGCCTTACCTCTCTTGTTGCTTCTCCCAGGGCAGGACTGAGGCAGAAAATTGCTCTGCCGCTGTGTTACAGACATGTTTTAACACAGATCTGAGCTGCTCGTAGCAGGGGCTGGCAGATCCCCTCCCTACACCACGTGTTCTGCTGCAGCCCATCACACGCACACACAGCCAGGAAGAGCTGCATGTTCTGGAGAAGAAAAGGATAAAGCTCTGTGTGTTTGCCCTGATGCACAGCAGTGGTCCCCTGAATGCAGGGCTGCTCCCATGACCCCTTTCTGCTACCTCTGTGTTCACCCACATAAAGCCCAGGTGAGTTTCTGCACACTAAGGCACAGCAGGGCTGGAGCACCAGGAAGCCCTCAAGATACGTGTGTTTTGTAAGGCAGGAGTGGGGAGTCAGGAACCCCTCCTTACCCTCATGGAAAGTGAGCTCTAAGAAGCACTCGCATCCTTCCCCAAGGCTTCCCTAGCAAGCAAAGATGGTAAGTAACTTCCTTAGCTTTAAAGCAGAATGGCAAAACCACCCTGGTTGAGCTGCCTTCACCAGCCACAGGAGACCTTCAGAACCGCATACAGTCTCTGAGACAACTTATCAAGCCATAAACCAGTTGGCCCAAAAAACTAACAAGAGTTAACAGAACCCAGTGCAGGCTCGGTAATCTCTTGCAAATCACCAATAAAGCTTTTTTTATTATTATTCTTTTTCTTTTCTTTTTTCTTTTTCTATTTTTACAAATACCCCCCAGCCACAGCGAGGGGAAAAGGGGATCATCAGGTGCCTAATCACGGGGCACTGCATGCTGGGACCTGTAGTACCTGCAAACTGTACCCACTGCATGGAGGGCAGCAGCCAGCCATGGGCTGCACTTCTTCCCCCCTAGCTACGAGCGGGTATTGTATGTGTCAAGTGAACCCTTCTTTCTGCTGCTAAGACACTGGAGTTCAAGAGTGAGGGATGTGTGTTTACTCGCCTTTCAGCAGAGATGCTCCAGATTTTCACACAGCATGCAACCTATAAAGGGGGGATGAACAGTCCCAGACGCATTTTGGACTTGCCACCGTGAGCAGTAAATTAAGAGGAAACGAAGCTTGAAAGCAAGACAGGGCAGCCCTGAACAATGCACACGCCGTGGTCACTAACACACTTAGAAGTACCTCTCCCGGCAAGGCTGAGATTTGCCTTCCTAATACTGCCGTGCCTCTCTTGATGGTTAAAAAGGCCCAAACAAGAGAGAAACAAAGGCTCTTTTAAAACATTTTTTTCTACTGGGAGGAAAAAAAAAAAAAAAAAAAAAAAGCCCTCAGCATCTTGTTCTGGCTTTTACCCTCTCCCTTTCTCTCTTTTTTTTTTTTTAAACACATAAAATATTTTAAAAACCATTCACATACTGTTATTCAAGAAACTGGCTGTATTACTAGGGGAAAAAATAGCCCATCTTGAGAACAAAGGCTAGCTCTGTGTGTCTCTTTCTCTCTCTCGTGCCCCCTTTACTCACCTACTCCGAGTTCCATCAGCATCTGCTCCAGGGCTTTAATCTTCTTCTGTCCCACCGAGCTTGGCAGTTTCATCTGGAACACAAAGGTAACAGAGCCACACAGCTCAGAGATAGCCCTCACTCACAGCCGTCTAGTTCAAAAGGCAAGAGAGCTTTTCTTTTTATAGTGCAGGGGGAACAAAAAAAGAAAGGGAGAGAAAGGAAAATCAAGTGGTAAGAGAGGGAGAGAGGGGCTGAAAGTTTTCAGACTAGGTCCGAGGGCAGGTATTGAAAAGCCCGGTCGTGAGGGCTTTTATTTTCTCTCTCGTGTGTGTGCAAGACACGCTGTTTTACAGTTTCCATGTGTCACTGAATTAACAACAAAAGTTCTTCTTGGCTTCAAACCCTCTCCCGCGGAGCCCAGCCCATCAAAGGGCTCATTTACACAGCGGCTAATGTGCAATGCTGCCCTACTTTATTCGCTTTAGCCGGCCTGATTAGACTCATGCGCTAACAGACTCACTTCTCCTTTTACCTGCTGAGCCCCAGACCTGTGGGATTCATTTACAGAGCAGGCTTTATAACAAAGGGGAGAGACAGAGAGAGCACAGTTACTTGACTGGCGGAAGTGTGAACACACATTTACATCGGAGCTAAGGGGCTAGGTGAGAGAGGAAGCATCAGATGTGAGCTATGAAAGGGACTCGGAGCTGGCCAGGAGAGGAAGAATGCATACACTTAGCAGGGTCCTTCCTCTGCATTCATTTGGGCTCTAGCAGGAGTGCTAGCTGCTCAGACCAAGCATTTATTAGATTACAAGCAGCACAAACGCAGCTGGCACAATATGGCAGGGAGAACAGGTTTCCAAGAACAAATGAAAGCACTTTCCTTTCTCAGCAATGCTAGAAGACAGACCAGGAAAGAAATGAGCCTCAACACCCCACTGCACATGGTCGTAGCCTGTCCCTCCATAACCAACCTTGTCCATCCATAACCAGCACCTCCTCCCAGGGATCACCATCACAAGCCCAAACTGCCCAGCAAGCCACTGTACTGCCAAGAGGTGAGAGCATCCTGCTCACCCCTTACTAATCTGTGACCCCAACCCTGGCCAAACCGTAAGTCTGCAACACTGGGCTGGGAATGACCTGAAGGAAAAGCCATTCTTTGCTCCACCTTAAAACTGGCCTCTGAGGTGAGCTCACCAGAGGGTCCCATGGTCACTGAACTTCCCATAAGCCACAGGCTGAACTTCCCCAAAACAGAGAGACCAATGTCAGTCTCCCAAGTTAGGCACAACTTTTCCACTGTGTTCACTGCCCCAACACAGAAATGACAAGAGACACCATCTAGAACCTTTTAATTCCTTTGAAGCAGGAGCACTGCACACACATACCCAAATGCTGAAACTGCAAACCTTAACTCAGCTATGACTGAACGTGTTCTGTCAGCAGCTCCACAATCCCAACACAGGATCTGCTGGGGAAACCTGCCTTCCACCTGTGGTGGAAACCACCACACCACTTCAGTCAAGAAAACAGAGTACGGGCACCACAGAGCACCCAGGGGAACAGGTCTTTCACAGTATATGTTAAGAAGCACCTAGTTCTTCTGCTAGGTATTACAACCAAGACTCCAGCAAAAAGACCAAGAGGATCATCAGGGGAGGATTTCTAAGAAACCAACCTGACCCAGAGGATGCAGAAGGAGCACTAAAAGGAAAAAGGAAAACTCGCACTCGTAAGAACAGCCAGTACTGGTAGGGACTAGAGGACATCTCTGTCCTTTATACCCTGAGGGTGTTTGGCTTAGAGCTGGGGTTTCTGTGTAGCAGTGAATTTCATACTTCAGAGACTGAATCTTTACAAACAGCAATGATTATTTCAGCAGAAAAAAAGGTTGCCAGAGGTATCGGGTATTTGGATTTTAGTCAAGTCTTTAGTTCAGAGTCTTAACTTGAGCAGAACCTTAGGAAAATAGGTTTTCCCGGGAGCTCTGACACAGATTACCTGCACCAGCTCCGCTGAAGAGAAGCAGGACAGGGCAGAACCTTAAGGTAAGGAAGCCTTACCTTAAGGTAAGGACAGGAGATGGTTCTGTTTATTTGGCAAGTGCCCCACTGGAGACAGCAGTGGGATGCCAAGGAAGGAAAGGTCACCTAGCAGAGCTTAGCAGGAGACAGAATGGTTACCCCGGAGCATCAGGAAGAGATTCCTGAGAGCAAGAGGCCTTGGTCCAGAGAACTGTTCTGCTCCACAATGAATCACACAGACCATTTAAGATGGGCCATGTAGCCAGCTCTGCCTCAGCTGGGGGATGTGTGGACTGACCTAGTCAGACATGTGCTACCCTTCACTTGCAGGATGCAAGAGCTCGACCACATTGAAGAGCTCTGGACCATGATACTTATGTGACTACCAGAAACCTGAGAGCCTGTCTTCACCGGTCCCTAACACCAACATCACAGCTTTTCCAGCTAGGGCAGGATTCCCTTCTGTATAAACACCAGCTGGCAAAAGCATGCTGGACTTCATGCCAGCTTCAGGAACAAAGGATGAGAAATAGGAAAAGTTCACCTATGGCTAGGCTAAGCTGACTGACAGAGGCTAGGTGGACTGACAGGAGGTCTTGGTTTGTTGGTCAGAGGAAGAGCACAAGCTTTTCTCCTGGGAGGCTTCCACTAGCTCACGGAACTGCTGGCAACACAAAGAAATTAACCTGGCAAAGCCTTCAGCGGTGATGTTGTGTATGTCCCACTCGCATCCCACAGGAGTCTGGTCAATGAATAACCGAGCCAAGGTCTCCACTGACACTCCTGAAGATTAGAGGATGGAGCACGGAGAGGCAGGACAAATTAATTTAACTTCAAAGAAAGGAACATTAGAGATGCTCAGGAGGAGCAGGGCTGTGAGTTTAGTTTAAAAACACATCAATTAAGCTTCCTTTTAATTCAGGCAGGAGGATCTGGCCTGCAAACAGGAAGGCTTCATTGGTTTCTCAAAGCAAGAGTATATTTTAATTTTACCATCATTAAGAAAATGTTATGATTTATGTGGCTGCTGTCGGACTAATATCTTTAGAATTTAGCTGGCTAAGCCAATTCATCTCTAAGACTGATGAAGGCTGATTGCTCTCTATGCAAAATGTATTAAAACTAAATGAGCAGTCTATTACTCAAATGCTGCTGATAATCTGTTACCCAGGGTCCGTTAGCTGGGCTGCCTTGTTGCAGGAGAGAAGCCTGGAGAGAAGCCTTCATACACTGTACGGCTCTGATAAGCCCAAGATTACTTCAGCAAGCCCTTCTTGGTTTTGGTCTTTTAAGTGGATGTCCAGAGATGCACCAGAGTGCTGGAACCGGTCTGTCACCTGCCCTCATTGTTGAGGAATGAGGCAATCCAACAGGGACCACAGGTCCCAGCCAGCAGTACAGAGAAGAGCTTTCTGGTTTGAGCTACACGAGCTGGGGTACGTGGTTTCTGCAGGCCCTATCTCTGCATTAATGAAAACACCACTCAGGGCAATCTCGCTGCTCACACCACGGCTCCTGGGATGTTCCTGGTGTTGTCGTGGATAGAGTCCTCCGCAGGGGCTGGGGAAAATTATGTTCCTCGGAGAACTCCAGCGAGCAACCACAGCTTTGGAGGTGAATGGCATTTGCCCTTTTCTTTCCTTCCTTATACTAGACTATTATTGTTATTTATTATCTTTAAAGTCCCCATATAATAATAATACCTGGGAAACAGATTGCTCCAGTCACAAAACTGATTAGCTGGGATTTTTGAGGTTACTATATTTTGGATGCTCTTCTCCTTTGACAGCCTCTCCCTACAGCCCTCTTTGTAACACCAGCCTGCGCTTATAATTACACCAACGTCGGGTTTGATTTAAGGACTGTAATCCTTTGTCCTTGCTATAAACAACCTGCATTAAACACACCAACTGCGTGTACCAAGAGAAAAATAAATAAAGAGTCACAGAAAATGGTGTGAATCAACACCATGGAGCCATAATACTGGAGCCTACCCACACAGAGAGCAACCTTGCCTGGTGCTGGGACACACGGCCTTTGGTGGCCTGCCCTTGGCCTGTGAGGCACAGAGGACACCGGTGCCGACCCGGTCTGCTCCCCACTGAAGGAGGAGGACACTGCTCAAGAATCGGACCATGCAGCTTAAACAGATGAACAGAGCATCCGCTGCGCTTCACAGCAGGGGTTGAGAGACCTGGGAGGTGGCCCTGAGCAGATGGACTTCTGTAGGGGATCTCACCGTGGAGTACCCTTGAGGTTTTGAATGATACAGGACTTTTATTTAATGTTCAAGACATTCTGCCAACAAAACCTTGCTAATTCACACTAACGACTAGGAGACCGACTGCAAATTAATTGCTAATGGGCAAAATTCATTAAATGAACAAACACAATAAGAAATAACTGAAGGGATAACCTCCCCAAACAGATCTGGTTAATTTATTATTGTGTGTGCCATTCAGCATCCATGATTTATGCTAATACTTTTAAGCATAGTTGCAAATGTATTTGAGTATATTTTAGAAGAGTAATGAAGTCTAAGTTATAGCAGAGCTTGCAACACAGTCCCCTGTTATGTCTTACAGCATCACCACCCGGCAGGTTGAGACTGTCATGGGGGTCTGCACTAGGAACAGGAGATCTGCAGGATCCAGACAGATTCAGCCAGGTCCCACGTGTGATCATATCCATGTGGTGGGCTTAAACGTTCTGCTCTCACTTTCTTCATAAATGCCCCATTTCTGGTACAACTCAAACACACACACACAAAAATCATCCCACTTTTGTGCTGAAATCTTTTGTTTGGTCTATCACTCTCCTGATTTAACCCCAGCCAGGACAGGGCAACGAGGAAAACACAGCTGCTCGCTCATTCCCCACTCCCAAGTAGGGTAGGGAGAAGAGGGAGAAAAGGAGGGGAAAGGGAAAAAACTCATGGTTGAGTTAAAGACAGTTCAATAGAACACTAATGGAAGAGGAAAAAAAACAAAACCAACCAAACAAACAAAAAAACCACAGTAAAAGTATATACAAAATAAAGCATTATAAAACAAATTGCTCTCACCACCCAATAATCAGTTGCCCAGCCCACCCCGAGCAGGGATTGTGGGCTCCTGCCCTCCAGCCAACTCTCCCTTATATACTGAGCCCGATGGTGATGGTATGTAATGCTCCTTTGGCCAGCTTGTCCTGTCTATGCTCCCTCCCAGCTTCTATGGGAAGCTCAAAAAGTCCTTGACAAAAGTAAACATCACTCAGTAACAACTGAAAAAATGTGTTATCAACACTCTTCTCCTAAAACCAAAACACAGCAGTTACTAGAAAGAAAAGTAACTCTATCCTAGCTGAAACCTGGACAATCACCAAAATACAAGGTTCTTAAAATTAAGCAGTGGTTATTTCACATATACTCCCCCTGATGCTGCACTTCATTTTAATTCAGTTTTGAGACAACCGTTTCCTTAAGCTCAACCTTCCCCAACCCTAAACAATATGACTGTCCTAAAACTCCTGTTAATCCTCAAAACTCCACACATCTGACCTGTGTCTGTAACAGCTATAAACTGTGCTTTTATGCACCAGCACCACTGTTGTTGTCCAGCATTATAACACAGTTCACTGACATTGAAAACCACCTTCTTCGTGGATTTCAGCAGCAAGAAAACTTTCTCATTAGGCCCTTTCTTCATGGAGATCTTTTAGAGTACTGAATTTCTTAGTGGGTTTCTGGGCAGGAGTGCTAAAGAGGCAGATGAATAATGGTTTTTTGCCTTCTCTGGCTTAAAATGGGGAAAGAAGGTCGACTTTAATCCCGGCTGCATGGCTCTACACCGCAGAAGCGGAGAGTCTCCACTCCTGCACAGTTTTAAGACTCAAGGAAGGAAAGAATTTTATTAAGTACTTCAGCCTTAAAGGTCTGGAATTTAAAAAACCTCGACAGAGAAATTCAATTTCAGGTATTTCTGGAAATTTGGAGTGCTTAACTGCTCAGAACTGAAGTGCTACAACAGAGGGTGGATGGGCAATTGCAATGGATATTGGCAAAAGTTTGAAATTGTACAGGTATTCTCTGTCTCAATGAACACTCAGGCTTCTCCCTGCCCCAGTTGACAGCCAAGCATCCTGTGTCTTAGGTCTCACCTGCTGGTCTGCCAGACTAAGGTTTAGGAGAGATGGAAATGAAGGGTCATACCATGTGCTACCTAACACATCAAACGCACAGCGATCACCCCAGGATGGCACATGACCGTCAGCTTGCTCTATCAAGGAGGCTTAATGCTAATTAAACCGTTCTTTTAAGAAGAAAACATTTCTATATTAACTTATGGAAATGGTTACTTCTGGGTGGTTTTTTTTGACTAGTTAGAAATACTTCACCAATCCCCAAATCAATTCTGCAAAAATATAAATTCTGTACTTGAATCCTCCTAGTAACTGAAACCAGGCCAATGGATCCTGGAGAAGCACAGCACAACCAGGCATAAGGCAAAGCATCAGCTCACTGATCCTATAAACACCAAGGTCTCACTGTGCATCTATAGCTCAGACTCAAGGGGTAAAGCTAAGAGGTATTTCCTAAATAACACAACAACCCCAGGCATCGCTACAGGCTTGGGGCAGTGTGGCTGGAGAGCTGCCTGGCAGAAAAGGACCTGGGGGTGCTGGTCGATGGGTGGCTGAACATGAGCCAGCAGTGTGCCCAGGTGGCCAAGAAGGCCAATGGCATCCTGGCCTGCATAAAGAATAGTGTGACCAGCAGAAGTAGGGAGGTGATTGTCTCCCTGTACTCAGCACTGGTGAGACTGCACCTTGAGTATTGTGTCCAGTTCTGGGCACCTCAGCACAAGAGAGAGATCGAGGTGCTGGAGCGAGTACAGAGGAGGGCAACAAAGCTGGTGAGAGGCCTGGAGAACAAGGCTTATGAGGATTGAGGGAGTTGGGGTTGTTTAGTCTGAGGAAGAGGAGGCTGAGGGGAGACCTCATCACTCTCTACAACTGCTTGAAAGGGCACTGTAGAGAGATTGGTGCTGGTCTCTTCTCATGGACAATGAGCGACAGGACAAGAGGGAATGGCTGCAAGCTGCAGCAGGGTAGGGTTAGGCTGGACATTAGGAAAAAATTTTTCACAGAGAGAGTGGCCAGTCAGTGGAATCAGCTGCCCAGGGAGGTGGTGGAGTCACCATCCCTGACTGTGTTTAAGAGCAGATTAGATGTGGTGTTGAGGGATCTGGTGTAGGGGAGAACTTGTAGAGTAGGGCTGATGGTTGGACTTGATGATCCCAGGGGTCTCTTCCAACCTAAATGATTCTATGATTCTATGATTCTAAAGAAACCAAAAGTCCTGGAGCATCAATGTCACAGCAGGACAAGTTTTCACAAGGTAACAAGGTCTTCAAGGTTTTTATCCCCTTCCACCCTGTCCCCTATAGGAAGGGGGTACAGCCTGCTTTGACACAGCACAAGTGGCCTAATATGAGAATGACTGGGCATCACACACAAACGATGGCTGATAACCTGGAAAGAGTGAGGTTTCCCCTAATTTGACATACAGGTTGTGACAAGAAACAAGACACCTGAGAAGTCAAAAATTCACACCTTGCCAGGACTGCCTGCCATTTAGAAGATGGTCATCTTCTAGTAAGCAAAGTTACTTTGGCAGTTACTCTGTCACTTACCAAAACTGAGGTTTTCCTCCCCTTAAATACATTTCACTTTAAATATAGTGCAAATCCATAAAAACCAAACACAAAAGGAAGTGTTCACGTACAGAAAAATAATACAATACATAGTGCAAGATCACAGAGTCATCTAGGCTGGAAGGGACTTTTCAGATCATTGAGTCCAACCATCAACCTCACACTGACACAAACCATCACTAAACCATGTCCCTCAGCATCATGTCTACCCGTCTTTTAAATACCTCCAGGGATGATGATTCCCCTGCTTCCCTGAGCAGCCTGCTCCAGGGAATTTAGAACCCTTTCAGTGTATAAACTTCTCCTAATATCCAATCCAAACCTCCCCTGGTGCAACTTGAGGCCATTTTCTCTTGTCCTATCACTTGTAACTTGGGAGAAGAGACCACCCCTCACCCTGTTACACCCTCCTTACAGGTAGTTGCAGAGAGTGATAAGGTCTCCCTTGACTTTATTGGAGTATTTTACTTATAAAGAGAGGGGTTCTGCATCCTTTGCTGTTCTCTTTATAAGTAAAATACTCCAATATTATCATCTTACTTCATTCTAGGGGAGCCCTCTAGCCCCTAGACTAAACAACCCCAGCTCCCTCAGCTGCTCCTCATAAGACTTGTTCTCCAGACCCCTCACCAGCTTCGGTGCCTTTCTCTGGAGTGACTCCAGAATCTCCAGGTCTTTCCCGTAGCGAGGGGCCCAGACCAAAGAACTGCACAGAACGTTTTTACTGGAGGGTGTTCTACATTAAAAGCACATTGCCAGTACGACACTAGTATTTTGCTCTAGGAGATCTGCAGGTTCCCAGATAGTTCTACCCCTGCCTTTCGCTGCAGTTGAGACCTGCAGAGGTGACTGTGGGAAATGGAGATGGCTGCAGCCTCTGACCAAAACGAATCCAGAGCACACTCTGGTCACAGGGTGGTGGGGAGCCAGGGTAGGCTGTGGGAGGGGGAACTCCAAGGACAATTTCAGACAGTGCAAGAACATCACGCAAACTTCCAGATCAGGCACAAATCCAAGAAGTCTGTAGCAACACATGCATCTAGACTTGAATTGATGCTGCTTTTCTCTTAAATAATTTAACTGAAACTACATTTACACAAATCCAAAAAACCCACAGTGACTAATTACACTCCAATCATTATATTGGCTATGCTAATGAAAGAAAAAAGTAATATATATAGTGCTCTGCACATTACAAACAATCAGATTACCTGATGAATGAACACCTAAGACTGTGTCACTATGGGCACACAAAGGTAGTAAAAGCTTCTCAAATTGGTCCAGCACTGGCAGACAAACGTCCCCAAGGCCTCGTACTGCAGAGACACTGTTTAGTACCTCACGATTCAATAGAAGCAGCAACACAGAGTGTCCTTTCCAGAACTACAACTTATTTTAAAAGACCCCATTACTGTACCCAGAGTGCTCTACTTATACCCAAGAGCCTACTAAGGCTTTGGTCCAGATGCTCTCCCACACCAAAGAGCTCCACGACAAAGATGAGAGATGCATTTTCTTTCAGCAATTTAACATTAACGGCCTTTCAGCCTAGCGAAGAATGAGAGCGGAGGAAGAGAAGTGTTGGATTCATTTTCTCCAGCTCATTCAAGGTTCTGCATCCTTTGCTGTTCTCTTTATAAGTAAAATACTCCCAATATTATCATCTTACTTCATTCTCTAAAGGCAGGAGTGTGATTAGGATACGCACCAGCACTCTCTTGGCCCTAATTAAAGGGCATGTAACACAACAAATAGATGGCAATGCCACAACATGAATTTGATCCAGCCTGCATCATTTGTTCCTAACTTTTTTTCACAGAAATGAGACTACTACTTTCCTTCCACACCTCTGTCAGGCTCCCCATGGAAATTATTCTCATCCACTCTCTTGTAGAGCGCAAAACATATGAGTTTGCTAATGAAAAATTGCTAGCAGAAGCCACAAGCCCATCTCAGCTAACTAATCCACGGGATGTTCAGATCTGGAAACATAAACTTTCCTACCTAATAAGAGTGTGCTGATCACCATCAGATTGATGCCAGGTTGCCTTGGAGTGCAATCAATACAAAACAAATAAATTATTAATTGCTCCAAGTAATTAAATTTATCAAATCCAAATAAAAATAACTGATTTTTTATGGAACTGCTTCCAAAGCTGAACCTCTGAAGGGGCAGTATTGATCACAGGAGGACAGACAGATGTTTCACATGCTCACAGCGGACCAGGTCTGGGTTTGCATTAATGACAGGGAAGGAACAGAGCCAACAGCCTCCGTGGCAGAGTAAACAGGCGGTGTGCTTGGCCATTTCATTGTGGGTCAGATCAAATATGGAGAATAAGCACGTCTAAACACATACATCCAACCCCACCTTCCTCTAGAAGTATTATTCACCTTGGAGCTGCTGTAGTAAGCACTTGGTTTCCACTCCAAGGAAAAAAAAGGAAGAGAACTCACACACACATTCCCCACATAAACACAGTAAATTCTTACTCATTAATCAGTGCTAAGGAAAAATGCTCAGCAGGCTAGTAAATATTTAAAAGCTGAAGAGTGTGAATATTCGAATCGATGGCTACTAAAGCTGTACTTGTAACTTTCCTTCTTCTGCTTCTTTTTTTAATTGGTTCAACTGGCAGGTTGTCTACAAGATCCCAGTTAGGAGATCAAGTCAGGCTGATGGCTGGAAGCCTTTTCTGAGGGGAGGTGGCCTGCTCTGAATGACTAAGCTGGAGCACTCCTCAATCATTTCTGCAGACTGAGATCTCTACAAATTCCCTTTCACCCGGGACTTTTGTTTTGTTTCCAGATGAGACATCACTCAATCGATTCTCTTCCAGCTCCTTTGTTTCCAAACCTGTGACAACACAGCAAGGACACGGACTTCCACCTCAACAGGAGGGAGTGGGGACAAACATCTACCCTTTTCTATCCATCACCTTCCTTCTTAAAGGCGCTACTGCAGCAATTCAGCAGCATTAAGGAAACCATAACTTAGAAGTCACAGATAAGGCTGAGAGAAGATGAGCAACTTAAAACACACTGTAGAGATCTTAAGCATGCCAAAGTCAAGTAGTCTGAACACAGCGAAGTCAAAGACAAAGGTTGAACTTAAAAGAAAGCTGAACACGACACGGTACAGAAACACTGCGGTGAATTCAAAACAAACTCAGCTCTGCCCTACAGAAGCAGCACGAGGCCGAGATCACAAGCACGGGGTTATCGTTGGTTTGTCTGGGTCCTGGAAAAGATTCAAGTTCAACAGCTCCCATTTTCCTTTCCTTCAGGCAGATCCCCAGCAAAGCTTTCTGTCCTCATAGCTTTCCCTTTAGTCTCTTCCTCTCCTTTCCCTGTGCAAATTCCCTACCCATCTCTCATTTCCTCTGGCTCTTTGGCTGTCTGCCCTCCCAGCTGAGCAGACCTGGTCTAACAGGAAGCATTCAACAACTAACACTTAGGATTAATAATACATTCCTGGTGTTATTTTCATAACACTGTTTTACTGACAGCAAAGTTCTAAAATTCTTTTTCAAGAAACTCTTGAAAGGCTTACCCCCTTCCAAAACATCTGCTGCTGCCCCCTGCTCTCAGTGGCACCGAGGCAACACACTGCCTTGACTTAAGACGAAGCTTCTCATAATGCCCAGCTTCCTCCTGCCTCAGAGAAACTTGCAGTCTGTACTGTCAGGAGGCAGAGGGGAAATTCCATGCAGAGCAAGGGCACAGGGGCTGTGGCCTTCTTTGCCTGTGGCCACAGCCCCATGGAGAACAATGGGAGACTGAAGCCATTGTGATAGAAGGCAGCTTGTCAAACTCACTGGAGAAGATTACTCTTCAGAGTCTGCTGAAGGAGAAACTTTTGGTTATGAAGAATAATGGCCGTAAGTGACCATTAATCCTGGGGGGGAGGAGAGGGGGAAGTCTTCAAATTCAGCCTGTGTGTAAGCTTTAACGACAGGGGGAATTTGAAAAGCCAGGGCTATTGTCATAAAAACTACTGGGAACAAATTAAGTTAAATACAGATTGCTAACTTTTTCTTTGAGGACTCATTTCTATAAATTAATTTTAACTCAAGTTTTCAGGCTAATTGTAAATCCTCAGGAAAAAAACCCCAGAACCATAACCCTGTATCGCTAATCAAAGAGCGAGCACTATTATCCTGGGGATGATATGGTGCATTTCTCACACGTGACAGAGGTTGTGTCCCTGATCTCAGTGCAAATTCCAACTTCGCCTAACTATGAAGGCGTAAAGCAAGGTAGCAAAGTACAAAATAAAAGAGGACAATAGAAGCCTCTAGGTGAGGAGCCCTTTAGGTCCTCAGGCAAAAGAACTAACTGCAGGATGTCACAAGCCTTTAGAAATCATTTTCCAATGTGCTCAGGGCAAAACATCTTCCGCTGGATGTTGCCAGACTATGAGTTTCCAGTACAGCATCCCAATTCTTCACTTAGTCCTAGCTGGCTCCCACCCTTATCAATGCCACACCACTGGTGTTAGAGGGTTTGCCACATAAATCCCACAAGCAAAATAATTTGGATTAGCATGGATTGGCAACTCTATACCACTTCACAGTTCGGTATCTCTCACCAGTTCAAAAGGCCTGTACTGACCCCATGTAAGTAATTGGGAACATCACCCGTACATGAAGCCAGTGAGTCTATTAGCTCCCATTTTAAAAACTGGATACTGTGGGCTAAAAGTCGCTGAATCAGACTGCCAGGCCTCAGCTTATCACCACATTTTGTGGACATTAAAGAGAAGATGGAGAAGCATGTAGCACCCATTTTCACAAAGGCTGGAATTTGAATTGCCCGTTTGGCACAGGAAAAGGCTGCCGGCTTTGCCAGATGGTTCCGTCACTGACAGGTTATTGCTCAGCTTCTCTTCCAGAGGGTGTATAAAAATAGAAAAGATCAACCATCACTTATTAGTTCTCAAAATCCAAATCAATCTCCATAAATTACTCTATTTATCTTAGTGCCGGGGAACACATCTGCCACATCTCTATAAATCTCAACACATGCACTGCAGTCTTGCCTGTCACTTGCCTGTGAATTCCTCAAGGCTGTAGCCCCTCACTCCAACAGGTAGCCTGCAGGTGGTGGCACCTGTACACTCAAGGGGTCCACCAGCAGTGATCCTGCTGGGCCATATCACTTCCAATGTGCACACGCACCGGTACGTTGGAGCAGCGCGATCCCAAACACGTTTCTGCTAAAAGCCTCAGGGCGTTCCCAGCAAGATCTGAAACCATTCTGACATCAAAACAGCATCCAACAAAACATTCTTTAAAAGTGACCTAGAAAATTACTACATCAAGTGAGGGTGCCAGGCAAGGAACCTACTTCTCCACCTTTGCTGCAATAAAGCAACTAAGCATTATTTTATTTGGCTAGAAGACAAAAAAAAAAGCACTTATACTGGGCAAACAGGATTTTTCTGTCAAAACCCCTCTGAAAACATCCAGTTGGCCAGGCCAGTTTAACTGACTCAGTGTCCCAAAACCTGCAGCTAAGAGACTGGCATGAAGTCTTGATGATAAAACAGCAAGAAACTTCTTTTCTCAGGGATATTGGTGCAACAGAATGAACCAAAGAGCTTTTCCCCAAATATTTTCTGAAGGTGACGGAAATAAGGCTAAAAGTTGGATGCATTTATGTGTCTCTCTTCTTTTCGAGTCACAACCTGAACATCCAGCTCTTAAAAGCACCTCTCATTTATTAACACATGGGCTCTAGGAGGCCTATCGGGTTTGGCTGCGAGCTCTGCTTGGACTAGCCAGTTCCATTTGGATCTGTCACCTGTGTCTAACGGGAGAGCAGACACACCACTAACAAACAAGTTCCAGGTGCCCCTGGAAGGTGAGGAGCTGGCTTGCGCAGAGCCAGCATTCCAAGTTTCTGAGTCTCCACATTTACGGAATTCCTTTCTTATTTTAGAGGCAGTGACTTGACTTTCTTTAGCTATAAAAGGAGAACAGATGAGGAGACAGACAGGCAGACTGAAAGACATTAACAGAGGTCCCAAGGGACCCAGACAACAGCTTACCCTCTGGCTTCGCAGCGTGACACCTGCAGATTTGAAGTCAGGAAACTTGATGCCAGCAGTCTCGGGAACGGCCTGAAAGAGATCGAAACAGGATGTACTGACGGAGGAAACACAAGATCTCATACAGAGACTATCTGAAGGGGAAACACTGTTTCCTATGACAGAGAACCACCTGCCACAGCCACATGTCAGAGCTGAGGCAAGAGGAAAATCCCAAGCAATGGGATTCAGTGGGAAAATCCCAAGCAATTCACTGAGAAAAATACTCCAGTTTGATGTACCTTTGGAGAGCTCGAGTGTTTTTGCTGGGCTGATTTAAATGCACTGCTCTACACAGAGCCTTACACCCATCCAACACAAGCATAAACCCTAACCCTAAACACTACTCCTTATACTAACATATGTGTATTTCCACAACATCATCCTTATTTAACTTAGGGCCATTTCACTGACCAAAACGACCCACAAATTCCCTAAATATTGGCTTTTCACTGCAATTCCTCTAAGGAATTTTGTCATTTGACCACTTGTTGGACGGATTTCTTTCCTTCCCACTTCACATTTTAAGCATAGCAACTCAAGGCAGCAAACTTCTAACGCTACTGCTGCTAGACAGTACAACATCCAGCTGCATTTCAACCAAATGCAGTCCCTTAAAAATGAGCTGTGTGCTGCTGAGCTGTGTGCTGCTGAGCTGTGTGCTGCTGAGCTGTGTGCTGCTGAGCACAGCACAAGGTGAGGAAGTTTCTACGTTATCTGATTATTATTTTTTTATTCTGTGATTCTATTAGATTAGCTGTGGTGTTGAGGGATATAGTGTAGGGGAGAACTTTGCAGAGTAGGGCTCATGGTTGGACTCAATGATCCCAAGGGTCTCTTCCAACCAACCAAAATGATTCTATGATTAAACCAAGGTATCTGCAGGGCCCCATGCACCGAATGGTGTGGAGTCATAGAATCATAGAATGGTTAGAGTTGGAAGGGACCTTAAAAATCATCGAGTTCCATGGGACACCTCCCACCAGACCAGATTGCTCAAAGCCCCATCCAACCTGGTCTTGAATTCCTTCAGTGATGGAGTAGCTGCAACTTTTCTGGGCATATGAGGAAGAATTTGGTCAGTAAAATATTGTGTAGCATTTTACCCTCTATTAAGAAATTAAACACAGAAGGAATGGAAGAGCAATGAAGGAAGTCTTACCAGCAATATCCTAACACACATGCCCACATACACCCCACCATTCTAACCCCAGGATCAGACTGTCCTTTGGTGTATTTGCCACCATCCTGTGCAATACTCATGATTCAATTTAAGAGCAGCCACAATCTCTGCAAAAAATATACGCAATTGTGCTTTTCCAAAAGAAAGAATCACCTAAAATCTCTTTAGAGATGGTGTTCTCCTGCTGCTCCCACATTTCTCTGCAGAAAGGCTCTGCAGCTTGTTGTTTGTTCATTCCCGACAGGGCTGAGACAACCAGGGCTGCCCCAAGATCATAAGAGACGCTGAAGGACAGTGACTCAATTCCTCAAGTTCCCTGCCAATGACTCTCACATCTCTATCAGCTATCTCTATGTCATGGTCTCGAGGTTGTACCTTGCAAACCACTCTGCATGGCCAGGCATTAAGATTTTTTTCAGTTATCTCTGGTCAGTCCAATAAACAGAGGCCCTGGGAAGAGATTTCTATACACGATCATGGTGGAAAAAGTATTCCAACTTGGTGGAAAAACTACCAACAAGGCTCATGAACTTGTAGGGATTGCTTTGATCTTGGGTAGGATATAGCCTCCTGCTTAGATTATTAGAGACAAAGAAGGCTGCAATCAAAAACCAATTCTCACAGCTTCCTTTGGATGAAGGCTGGCTTTCAGAGCCCCCAAACTCTGTCCTCCCCCCAGCCTGTTGCTGAGCACCCTGAGACAAGCAGGGAGGGGAAATCAGCGCCGTTGGCTGAGCCAAGACAACTCTGACTGCACTCAGCACATAAGCAATTAAATGGGTTCTTTTGCCTGGCGTGCCTGTACATGCTGTAAACGCTTCAACCTCAATTGACTCTTTGGTAAATGATTTTCCTTTGTTGAAATGATGCTGATGCAGCTCCCGATTCAAATTCTTAGTTAAAATGCAATTTTTTTCTTAACATTTCCCGGCTATAGTTGGTAATTGACTCCTAATGGACTCTGTCATGGTTGAAATGATGCTAGTGCAACAACAGAAACTGCTTCTCTGTCCACGCTGGTGTGCCTATGCACTACATGCCTGCAGACAGGCACCAGCCAAGAAGCAATATGTAGGGCTGGACTCCCTCACCTCAGCATCCTCAGCGTCTTTCCAGCCTCATTCTCCATCAGGACCCTTTTTCTATTACCATCCAGGATGAGCTGCTTTCTTTAGAGGGAGAAAGGCCAGCTGTGGTTGAGCTTTACCAGATCAACCCTTAAGGGAATTCAATGCACAGGGTGCCCTGTGATATTATATTAATTACACAGAGGGGATGGGGCCACCAAACCAATGTTTTAAGGAAGTGATGGTCATTAGGCACACTTCATCAAGCAATAACTGTCTGGCATTCACTCACACCTCTCTGCAGGGACTGTTTTGGAGGACAATGACAGAAATGCTCTCTGTTCACAAGGTGGAGGAACAGGAATTCCCAGGGACTCACTGGAAACATCTGAGATTTTGTGACAGCCATTTCCTAGTGAAGGTGCTGAATTTAGTTCAGTCCTCAGTGTCCTCCTTCCAGAAAGGGAAATTGAGGTAACATCAAATGTGAATTGAAACCTGTGTTCTGTGCTCCTTAGACTTTAGCTCGGCTCAGGGAGAAATAAGAAACAATAGCTCCTGGAACACAAGAATCTCCCAGCAGGACTGCTCTGATGACAGTTGAGGATCAGGAGAGGGGCAAGTACTGAGCTTGGGGAGACGCTGCTGAGACCCAGGAGTGGGGAAGGAAAGAGAAACCTGGACTAGAAAAAGACAGCAGGTGAAACACAACGGGTTTGTGGGATAACCCTGCACAGCCGTACCAGAACGTACCAGGGAGAAACGGGGAGACAGACACTTCTCCCTTGCCACGAGGCATGAATGGGTGGCATCATTTCATCCCATTTCTCAGAGAGTGAAAGGGAAACAGGACTTAAACTGGTATTTTTGAAATGGGAGCGAGACAGAGACCACACCAGAGGACTCTGACAACGGCTGTCTTGGACTAATCTGCCTTCCAAAAGAAATAACCGAAAAGGCATCTGCCAGAAGGCAGCCAGCAGCTACTCCCCCAAAAAGAGATGAGGGCCCGATCCCAGTAAGATTGCTGAAGGAAGCAAGTTACCAGCCAGAGCATAAGCAAGGGAAAGAGGAAAAAAAAGAGAGAGAAAGAAAGGTGAAAGAAAAGAAAGAAATGTTTACAGGCTTCTCTGTCTCCTTCTTCTGTGGCAGCTTCTTCTTGGGAGCCTTGCGCTCAGCACGCCTCTGCTCAGTGGTGGTGTCAGCAGCTGTGATGAGCTTCTGCAGGTCTTGGGTTCTCTTTTCTCTCTCTTTCTTCCTGGTTTCGATTTTGCGGAGCTCCTGGATGAGGTATTCTTCTTCTGCCACCTGCAGATCAGAGCACGTAAAGGCAATCAGAGCCCCGGTGGAGGCTAGCAAGGCAAGGGGGCCATCTACCGATAACAGCTCTGCTCTGGGCCAGCCTGGAAACGACTTTAAGCTCCTCTGCCTAATATCTTGGATTTGCAGAGCACATTATGCTTCACAGCCTTACCCTGCATCCATGATGATGCCAGTCTACAAACTGGCACCTACTATATCACACCATCCATGTGCGCCCTTCAGCAGCATCTGTCAATGATTAATCCCACCTCCAGACAAAGAGACCAAGAGCACAAACCGAAGGGTAAAAAAGCCCAAATACACTACAGCTGCAACTGCAGTTTTGTGAAAAGCTGGCACCCCTCCCCCAAACATGGCATGTAGAACCTGGAGTAGCTACACTTATCACACCTATCCATGTGGGAAGGACAGGCAGACTCATAACACATATGAACTGTCATTAGAGGGAACAAGAAAAGGATGCTCTCTCCCAGCCTTTGGGGAGCACACAGTTCCTTAACCTATAAACCCTGGGAGCGTTACACAGCTTCAACAAAGAGGAGAACTAAATATGCAGATTTAGTCTTTGATGTTTCCTGGCAAAATTTTTATTCTAAAGGAAAGAATTCTCTCTCCGTGGGACTCAGGGATGCATAAGGACACTGATCTGAGTTAGCTTCTCTCAGGCCCAGAGGACTAGTACAGTATCACAGACAATGTGGTAGAAGCTACCAGGGATCAGAACTCTGCCCTCGTTTCTGCAGTCAGATTGCTCAGTTACTGTCTTTTTGCATCCCTAAAAATGACATGAACTCAACAACAAAAGCACTACTTAGGTGTTGCTCTTTTCTTGTCCGGTCTTTATTTCCCTTTCCTACCCTCCGGCCTATTTCATCCACCTACTGATTCAACTTGCCATAAATCTTTAGGGGCAGTGATGCCCTCTCCCCCAAGTTACCTGCTCTGGTGTCCTGTTGTACAGCCTTTCCAGTTGTTCCTTCCTTCGCCTCTCATGCCCAGCATCAAAGACTGGGATTTTCAGGTCTGTGCCCGGAGCTGCACGTATATTAGCCAGCTTGGCACAGATGTGATAATATCGTTCCTTCAGGTCCTCCACTGATCTTTTCTATGGAAGATATTACAGGAACACAACATTATGGAAGAGCCAAGCAAAACCTTGTGCATTAGCCAGCTCAGGACCACCGGCTGAAGGATGTCAGCATACAAGACACTGCCAGGGAGGAAGAGCCCTCCAGTCCCAGTGGAAACCACAGGGATGGGGGAATTTCTCAGTGAACTGTGTGAATTAACTGTCACCAGTTCACAGCTATAGCTTTAAAAGCACCCACCAGAGAGTCCAACAATTACAGCTGAAGGTTAGACAATACAGCAGTGAAGCACTCCCAGATAAAAGGCTGCAGGGATAGTTGCCTCAAGGAGAAAACCTACAAACAGGAAACTGTGACAAAGGCACAGGAGGCCTCCCCCAAGCTGCTCCAGACAATGGCCATTCAAGTCATAACCAAGAAGGTATCAGCTGCAACAATTTGCTGCCCATCATTAGGTGAAGTCTGAGCTGTGTTCTTTTACTCCAAGCACCAAAAGTGTTTGGGCTGCCCAGCTGGGCCAACTCTTCTCTTTCCACTTTGTTCCAGGCTCTTCACATGAGCATTTTGGAGGGCAATAAAAAGCACCACATTTGGAGCTGTTCTGTAAGTCACATCACTCCCTGGTGTCACCAGGATGCAACCAGCAGCTACAGAAATTTTATTATGATCATGACACCAGAGTTGCATCTTTAGACCACTGATGGTCCCTGCTTCACAGGAGAGATGACAGAAACCTGCACCAGGTCAAGACCACAAGTCAGGAGCAGCACTAGGGAAAATCCCAGTCTCCAGGAACCATTAGCAGATCCTTCTCACAGGGCCTAGACTGGAATCCAGGGCACCTATCCCACTCAGCTAAACAAACTCCCCAGCTGTCTTATCTTCAAGGAACAAGGAGTTGTTCTCCTGGCAGGGGCAAACCTTCTAACTTTTAATAAAACACAACAGGGAACGAGTACAAGTCACAGTGGATTTAATTAGAAACAAAGCAAGCAGCAATGCCCTGTGCTGGAAATTCAATATTCCTTGCTGCCGATAATTCATTATTTTCCCCTAATTAAGTTGATATAAAGGGTAATTTGGTCTTTGCAGCGCAGCAAGCCCTGCACGTGCCATAGCAGCGGGCTGCTAGGAGCACCTTGGCCCCTGGGACTCACCTTGAACTGCTGGTGATCGTAGCGGTCATGAATCACCACAAAACGCAAATCAAAGCGCCGAGCCAGGTCAAAGAGATGGTCTGTCTCAGCTTTGGTCCACGCATCATCATGGAGATACATCTGGTACTCCTGCTCCGAGTAGACGGGTACCTGCACTGTCTATGCAGAGAAACCAGAAAGAGAGTAGCCTTCTCGCAGTACTGCCTTTCTCGCTGCCATCGGGTAAGGGCTGAGGCACTTGAGCCAAGAACAAGAGTAGCACAATGACAGGAAGGGGCTGCCAGGACCCTGAGCATGGGTCCTGGTAGGAAAAACAGTAAGCAGCAGAAGACTTGGTTAGGAGCAATGTGTGATCTCAGGGGCCACAAATGTGATGTTCCGGGGAGCCTACAAGGAAACACTGCCTGGGAAGCTGAAATCTGTTTCAGGTGGCTGACACAGGCAGAGGTCAGCAACCTACATCCTGACCACAGGTTTCCAAATTGTCAGGCTAATGTGACAGTGAAACCAAGGTAGAGCCAGCCATCCTGCATTCCTCACATGTAGCAGCACCTATACCTTGACATAAACTGCTCTGAGAGTTGACTCTACTTGGGCTGGGATAAGCCCACTTGTTTGAGAAGAACAGGAGAGGCAAGGAGTGTCAGTTCCTAGCATTTAGCCACCTTCTGCTTTGATACACAACCTGCTTCTTTCATGTTTGGTGCAGACAGTGCCATAAAGATCTGAAAGGCTGGGTGCTTTACAACTGAGGGCCACAAACTTGACAAACAACTCTGTCCCTCCCTTCCTCATCCACCCTTTCTCCAAAAGAGTTACAGGGCCAAATGGCAGTCCAACTCTCAGTGTCCCAAGTGTCTAAACAGCCAAACCCACGCCACTGTCCCCAGCCCAGAACTGCTCTGCAAGGTCTCTATCCAGAACACAAGTGTCACATGAGCACTAAAGGAACAGTAAAAATCCTTGGTGTATTAGGGGAAGTCCTAGCACATGGTAATGTAAAAGCACAAACAAGCTTATGCTTTTCCCCCCTGCTCTCTCCCACCACTCCTGCACTGGAACTTTGCTCAGCCTGAGGAGATCCTGTCTCCACAAGAAAATACCATGTACATGTGAGCAGCACAAATGCTTCAACACATCTATCCCCTCCCAAATCCTACACCAGAAGAGTCATTCTCATTAACTCCACACAGCTTAGAGTATCATTTCTAAGCCTTCAAATTACAGCCTTTTTAGGTCACTGCCCTTCTTCCATCACTTAGATACATGGGCTCCACATCAAGATGAAGCATATCTCTTCCCTACACCTCAACCTTCAGTGACCACTTCCACCAGGAGAAAAGCCATCCTACTAGATACCATAAGGATGTCCTACATACATCATGAAAATTAAAAATATTTTCTAAAGCAGCATACATATATGAAAAGTGCCAGCAGGGCCTTCTGCAGTGAATGGAAGGGATGGTGGAAGACGTTTCATCCAAGAAAATAATGGGATAAGAGCAAAGAGCAGTCCCCAAAACACTTCCTCAGCACCACTCATGGCTGCTCAGGTGAGAACTGCTGAGAAGTGAGAAGGTGGGAACTCATCAGATGGAAAGCTTGGGCTTGCCACCAAATGACTCTAAGTTCAAGCATAATATAGCCATGAAAAAATGCAAATATGAGCCCCAGAGAGGGATTTCCAGCAGAAACTGGCAGGGTTTCAGTTGCACAAGAAGGCCTTGGCAGGAATACCAACTAAAATTCTATAGACCCCCGTTCAAGAAAGATGAACTGAAATGGAAACAAGTAAAGAGAAGAGCAACAAGGATGAGTAATGGGGTGGGGAGCTCGTCTTCCCACAGCAGACTGGAAGAGAAAGGAGCCCAGCAAAGGAAGTCTGAAAGGGAATCTGACTGCAGGCTTCAAGTATGCTAGATGCAATGAAAGGAAGACCCATGGGAAGAAAAGAACAACTGAAATAAGGACAAAGAAATTGGCTTGCAAAGAAATGCCGATTTTACATGGAAAATTTAACATGGAAATGAGAAACGGAGCAGAGACAGTCTGGAGTGCCTTCCCAAGGAAGCACAGGGGCAGGAAAACCCAAGTGTTTTTCAAAAGGAACTTGATCAGTTTATGAAAGGGACTGGATGGTGCAGGACCTGAAAGAGCCAAGAGGAGGATTCAATGGCCCAGAAAACTCCTCTCAGTCCTACATTTCACACTATAAACTCACACAATGATGGGCATTGAATTAGCTGAAACTGCTCAGGAAAACCCCTGGAGCCATGAGACAGTTCTGTAAAAACATCAGTACAATGCTTAGGAGTGGTGAAAAGAAATTGAGCAGTAAAAATTATCAGGGAAATAAAGAGAAACACTGCAAATGTGCAAACCCACCATGCTTCCCTAAGTGAAACACTCACTCCTAGTCCACCCATTTCAAAACAAATTATATTTGACAGCAACAAGGGTGAGACAGGGCATAGAAGGGCAGATGCATGTCCAGTTACTGAATACACAGTACACAGCAAAGACAATTTACTGCATCATGTAACATATGATCTCAGAGGCATGAAATAAAACTCCAGAGCAACAGGTTAAAATGAAGAAAAGAAAGCACCTTTGCTCACCACACAAAATTAACCTGAAGAACTCATTACCATGGGATAGTCACAAAGCAGCTTTCTGCCCCGAGCATACCTAGCAAGAATTATTAAACACAAATTCCAAGTTAAGAAATCCTTAAACCAAAGCTCACCAAAAGCTAGGAAAAAAATGCTCTGTATTTGCCCCATTCTCATGCTTTCTCTAAGCCTTTACTAATGGTAACCAGAAACAGAGTATCTACTGAGAAAGGCCTTTGCTCTGACACCAGTGAAGCTGCTTTTATATTCCTCTTTCACACCCTGGATCAAGGCTCAGTGTACACTGTGAAACCAAAGTTTACCTTTTGGATCTCACAATGAAGAGGAGGGATTTGGTTTGGAGACTGGAAGCACAGAGAAAAGGCAAAGCAGCTGAGCAGTGATGCAGGAGCTGGGTTAAAGAGCTTGTGCACCCAATAAGGCAGACTGTGCAGAAAAATGGGCTTATGCCAAGGGGAGCAAGAGATTCAGGCAGAGGTATCAAGTACGTGAGAAGGAACCTACAGAGGAGTCTGGAAAAGTAAATAAAATTCCTAACAAAGCAAATTTCCACAAAACTCCTCATTAGCCCCTTCCAACCTTTAAACCACGGATCCACAAGGGTAACAGCTTGCTCATAGTATAAGAGAGTTGTGCATGTGCAGATGCAGAGGTCTGTACCACTAATCTAAAGGTTGCAGCCTTGCTGAAGGCTCTTCTCTCTGTCAATTCATGGTATGTGATAAAGTTAAGGAAACGAGAATCGCATAATTACAACACCCACGTGTGGCCCCCTCTGATAAACTCAGTTGAACTCAGCCAAAAAACTGCTACAGCAGTAGAGTCTTGGAGACAATTACACTCCCCAAGTTTCACTCAGACAGCTAGGTAGGTGCCTTGACTAAGCGAGTCGCACTTCAGACTTCCACCCTAGACATCAGAGAGGAGATACCACAGGACGCTCTTACCAATGTCCCAGCAAGACGAAAGGCATCAGTCAGAGCTTGAGCCTTCTAACATATAAGGTCAGCCAACCACTTAACTCTGCAGGAAGCCAGGCTTTGTCAGAGCTGATGCTCTGTGGGTTACAAACTTAACATGTTGTATACAGTTATACGCAAGCAGAGCTTTTGTGGAGCCACGTTAGCACACCCTTCCCCCCCGCTTCAGGTTTGCGTCACGAGGAGGCTTAAATTACATTACGGAGACACCCTAACTCTGCTCCTTCCCAACTTTGGAGGTCCTGACTTTGAAGTATAAATCTTGATGTAGTTTTCTTTGTGCATACACATGAAAGCACCAGCCACTCAAAGCAGCTACATCTGGGACAAAAGACAGCAGGAGATTACAACAACACACAGTGACAATTTAATGTAAGAGGCAAAGGACAGGGTACCGCACCACACTGATACCACACTAATAATGCCAGAGGGGACGCAGTGTAATTCAGCATCTGTGCTGGAAACTGGCCAAGAGGCTGCAAGCCAGCTTTTTGGCCACAAAGCTCAGGTGAATTTTTTCATTCTAGGCAAAATAACATGAGTTAAGACTTTAAAGACTCACTCAGAATAGAGTATCTTTTAGTACCTAAAGCCTTTCATCAGGGGGAAGACGTTGGTTAAGAACTGAATTAGATGTCAGAGCGCCTCCTTACCAAATCTGTGACTACACAGCTGAAACACAGAGGGCTCTACCAAGCTCTGACCACATACTAAGCCCACTTGGCTTGAATGATTTGGAGAAATCATAGTCTCTGGTCATGTGGCTGCAGGTCATGCTGCAGTTTAAAATTGCCAAATCTAACTCAGCCTTCATTTGTTCAAAGAACCAACTTCCTGTCTGGACACTCAAGAAGTTGACTGAAGGGTATTTTGCAGCTGCTATTTATAACTGTTGCTTGAAAGTGCTCCCACTTACTTTATTGAACCTGGCAAAAGGGTAGTCCTTCCCTTCCTCTGCTGCTCTCCTCCAGTGGTAGAACATTGCTCCATCTTTTCTTGCTGGGTTGGTGAAAGGCATCCACTTCCAAGGCCGGACTTTCTTGGACCCCAGTTTTGCTTTGACTGTTCGGTAACCCTGAGTTGTGTCACTGGGCAGCAAGGGAGGCGCATCCCTGTGGTGGAGAAAAACATTGGCTGACAAGAAGCAGCCCAGGAGGAACCCAAAGAGATTTCGGACCCAGAGTGAAATCTGCCACCACAACACTTAGCTGCTTAATGCTTAAACCCGAGTTTAAGCTTTATTCCAGGTGTTGCACTTCCCAGACTGCATCAGAGGACAGAATACTCAGCATGGATAGGTTTGAACAGGACCATCTGGAAAGTAAATTACGCAAAAGACTCCTGAGGCAAGGGCACACACTCCCTAACTAGCCAAATACAGCCTCCAGCTGAACTCATTCTGCAGAAACAAGAGTAGGTGCTATTCCCAGTTGTGAATAAAAGAGAATTATCTAAAGAAGGGTAAGAACATTGCCTTGTCTGCACCAGACTTTTGTGCCTGTACCAAATTCATCTCCTAACACAGAATAAACCCCTCAAATTCAGAAGAGGCCAACAAGGCCCATGACTAAGAGAGAAGGGCACAAGCATGGGGACAAGCACAAAGGGGAATCAACACAGGAAGCAAGGCTGCCTGTGGTTTCCAGAGTATGCTGCCCTGCCACCAAAAGCCCAGACTACCCCACAGTCTGCACCAGTGCCCACAAGCTCTTACTTTTTGTCAGAGTAGAGGAGTGCATACACTTCTCGGTGCATCCCTTCCGGCCTTTTAAACGTCAACGTCTCTGAAGATTTCTTGGATTTTTTCTGAAACAAAAGAATTGCATTTTAGATTTAGAAGCAGCAAACCCCAGGGGAACATTAAACTACATAACCTGGCACCCTCTGACGCTTTTCACTTTTATCTGGTTTTAGGCACCTTGAATTTCTCCAGGAAAGTGCCTGTTCCCAGTGGAAGACACTGACAGACAAAATGTGTCCCCTTTCAGTGATAGCGCTCGCCAGCACTCAGACACTTCTCGTTGCTGATAACACACACTTGAGTTCCAAGTTGAACATCTGGCTGGGGTTTGCAGGGGCTGAGGCACTAAGCCTTTTTTCACTAGATAAGTACTGTCCTCACATGAAGGTATTAATGCATTTAATTAAGTGATTCTCTACCTTTTAGAGAAGATAATAAGAAACATCTTCCCACCTTCTCTTAATTTTTGTCACTTTTGTTCTGCAGAAACTTTTTTTGCCAGCTGTGATCAAGTCCCTGCAGTAATCCCAAATCAAAACTACCGGTACCACGTGCAAGAGTCAATCCTCGTTCCTACCTCAGATCTCCCATTTACACAGTAACACAGTTTCTTCATATTGGGAATTCAGGGTAGAGGACCCAATCTGGCCCCTGAAAACTTGTCAGAACT
The DNA here is from genome assembly GCA_013400555.1 of Jacana jacana. Classification (NCBI taxonomy): domain Eukaryota; kingdom Metazoa; phylum Chordata; class Aves; order Charadriiformes; family Jacanidae; genus Jacana; species Jacana jacana. The sequence goes on from VZTM01032509.1 coordinate 528,451, forward strand.
TACGGTTTCTAAGACACAGTCCACCTCATATCACATATACAAGTTTATAGAGTAATCAGCTTTGGATTAAAGTAAATACAGCAAGAGCCACATTAACAAGCTCTGTTTTATTTAAGTGGGCTGAGTTTACTGAGTAGTGCTGATCATTCAGCCATCTTTATAACTACCAGCCACTTCACTACTTTTAAGTAGTTGCTTACAGTATCGCTACCAACTTTTAAATCAGATTATTTTGCAGTAGTAAAACTAACACCCTATCATAAACTGTATTAAATCCAGACACCTTTATCAATCAAATTCAAAATCCCATTAAAAAAAAAATAATAATCCATCAGCTTGGACTACAACTACTTTCCATAAAACTTCATGGCAGACATTCGTTATATTAGCACCTTTTCACTCCTAATCAAACACCTCTCTCAGAAGGTGTCCATCACTTTGCCCGGGAGCGATGCAAGGCCAACCACGGCCGTTACGCGTGGGTGACCACACTCCCTGTTTGAACACAGGCTTCTGGAATTCCCCCAAAGTTCCCAGATTTATTAAAAGTTAATATCATAAGGGCAGAGAGCAGCTCAGCTAGCTCTTTTAGGAGCTGAGAACAAATTACTTGGTCCTGCTGATTTAAATGTTTTTTATGCCTAGTAATTTTTATTTTAACATTCTCTGTCACTAATGGACTGGAAAGTACTTCATGGTTCTCTTGTGATTTAAAGACATCAATCTGCTTCTTTTCTAATTGAGAACAGATCTATTTCTGAGCGAATGCTGCACTGCTATTACCAATTTTGTTCTCTCCATGCGGTAATGGTTTATACCTTTGGTTTGATTTAGTTTCTGTGCTTTGTAGAAATTCAGAATGTTTCACTCATGGCTGCAAGTGGCCTCCTGCACTCCTCCCAAAACCTCTCACTGCACCTGCCCCCCCCTCACTTTCCACTGGAGTAAATCTGAGGAGAAACCCATCTTATTCTCTGCTCCAAAGGGGAGACAGACAAGCACCAGCACTCCTTCAGTCCTCTGCCACCCAACAAACACATCTACATCAAAGAACTTGCAACTCTGAGTACTCAGTGGCACAAGATCACAGGCTGAATCCAGCCAATGAGCTGCTCACCAAACACTTTGTTCACCAACACAGCTGATAACCAGTGATTTTAATGTTTCAGCTTTTCCATTACTGAAACTCATCAGTTTTCAATCACACCAATTATACTATGTGTCCTATCCCCTGCAAGGCAGCCATGAAACCACTGTGCTTCTTTGCAGAGACAAACATTTCATTGGAGGCAACTAAAGACACTCAGTAAGTACATTCAGGGATGGGATGCTTGTATATATTTGGTTTGGTTTCATTTGGGCTTTTTTCCCAAACAAATGCCAAGTCTTTACTTCAATCAGAGCATTTCTGTACCACTGAGCTCCTAGGGTTTTCATCTCCCCCAGATAATTTCCAAGCACCTCCACATCTCAAAACTACTTGTGAACTGACCCTCACACTTTGCAAAGCAGAAGGCACCCAAGACCTTTTCTGAATTTAAAATACAGAAGGCAACAGCATCCCATAGCATATTACCATACAGAACACAACACACAAGAGCACACGAACTAGACAGAGCTTATTCACTTGCTCACATTCCCACAGGCAACACACCCCAGTTCTCCCAAACCCATCACACACCTTCCCCTCTCGGGGACTGCTCCCATGATTTGAAGACATTTACTGTTCCACTAAGTCAGGAGTTTTTTTCTTCTAAAACAGGGGTGTGTTATATTATTTCCACATGCTTGGGAGCTGGTTAGTAAATACACTTCACACTTCCTTCACAAAATGGGAATTTTGGAGACAGATGAAAATGTCCTGGGGTTGGGCCCAGCTCACCAGGACCCCACTAACACAGCTCCAGCTTAAATACTGTCCCAAATGCTACAGCACAGTTAACTAAGAACAGCAGAAACTCAGGAATGGGGTCCTCCAAGCATTTCCAGGTACTCCTAGAAAGCCCCAAAGTAAACAGACTATGGTAGAAACATGTTTTATTCAATCTTTTTTCCAATAATCACCCCAGACACCACATGCAAAGCCAGTCAGTGCCTAGAACACAAGCATTGTCCCCTTAGGGCGTTGTGGTTCACCTTATCCGAGTTGATGATGTCCTTTTTGTTGATGGTACCCGTGTTCTCTGACTCCACGCCGCCCAACTCCAGGATGTCCCGCACATCTGCACCCGTCGCCATCTCTCCAGCTGCCCTCTGCTCTTCTCTGCCGCCGTCCTGTCCGTCCTCTCCAGTTCTGGGAGGCGGGGGGCACAAGGGGACCGGAGTTAGTGTGCACCTCCCGCGGGGGCTATCCCATACATAAACAGACATACGTGTGTATATATATATATACACACTTATATGTACATGCGTACACAATACACGTAGATAGATAGATATATATATACACACACACACAGTCACACGGCTATCTACATATATACACACACGCATCCCTCAGCCTCCTCCCCATCCTCCCCAGGCCCAACAACGGGGCCTTGTACCGGGCCGGTCCCAGGGTCCACGCACGCCGAGGCCGCAGCCCAGAGCCTCGCGGCGGGGTCCCAAGAAGCCCGTGGGAGGACGGGCGGGACGAATCGCCGCCATAGAGTCAGAACAACCTAGAATCGAGCCAATGCCGCGCTCACTCACCGACCCGCGCCGGCTCCACCGCCACCGGGACGGTGCGACCAGCACAGCGGCCCGGGCAGCGTCACTTCCGCTCCCGCCGAGAGGCGCCCGGAAGTGCCGGAGCCCTTTAGGAAACGCACCACAGGAAAGGAGACAGGGAGGTGCGAGTGGAGGGTGGTAGGTTCGCGCCCCGCTCCCGGTAGGTCGCGGCTGCCCCGAGCCTGGAGCTCCCTCCCCCGCGGCAGCACCCGGAGGCGCTCGGGGCCGACCTACCTCTTTCCCCGCCGCGAGCGGAGAGCTCGTTGCAGGTGGGAGTCGCTGCTGCGCCAGGAGGTGGCAGCACAGCCGTGCTCTGCCGGGGCCCGGCGGGTGTCACCGAGGCTGGCCTCGGGCCATCCCCCAACCTCAGGTCGGCCTGGCGGTGGCCCGGTGTGGAGCAGTGGCCTGCCGGGCCTTCCAGGGTGCTCCCACCCTTACCCTCCCCCCAGTTGTCCGAAGGTACAAGCCCCGGGGGGGTGCCTCTTCCCCCCGGTCACTGGTCTCTCCCTGGGCCAGCGGGGCTGTGGGTCAGGGCAGGGACAGGCCACAGAGTGCCCTGCGCTATCGAAGGTCTTGGGGCAGACCCCCATTCCCCATAGACCTCATAAGGGTTTTCCTGTCTCCTGCCACTGGGAGGCTGTCCTATCCTCACTGCCTGCTAAGCTGGCCTCACTGGCAACCAACTGGCCACGCCAGCTGGCCACCTGCCAGGCAGGCAACGCACCACTTAGGGTGTTCACACTACCCATACCTGTTTCATTTGACGAAGTGTCAGCTCCACACCTTCACGCTTGGCAAGAAAACTCCCGAAGCACTCCAGAGCCACGGCACTTCCCTGAGGCCGTGGGGCAGCCAGGGGAGAAATTTGCATTTCCTTTTCCCTCTGGGAGGAAAGAGAGGGGAAAATGGGCAAAGGGGAGGAAACAGCAGTGTGGGATCAGGAGGGACTTCAAAAAATCGCCTGCCTTCCCGCTGCATGGAGGCAGGAGCAAGGCTGACTGGCAGAGGTTTGAAGCAGGAGGTTTTGGCATGGGGCACAGAGATCTATGGGGACCTGTCAGCCAGGAGAGGGGGGTGTCCTTGTGTGTCCTGCTACACAGCAGCCCTGAGGTGAGCTGAACCCCACTGTGCTGGGGTGACTCCAGCCCACAGCCCCTCTACAACAGCCAGGCTGTGCTGGATTTGCCACCATTCCCATCCTGCTGGCGATCCCTTTCCATGGGGACTGGCACCTCACCTCTGCACCAGGGCCAAGCCAGCACCAGTGTGCCCCAATGAGAACGGTGACACCCCCAGAGTGTCATCCGTTGTCTCCAGTAATCATTTAAGCACTTTTCTACCCCCTCCTATGCTGCCAGGGAATGGCTTTTAGCATCTTGGCCCTTCCTCCAACAAGGATCTCGGGATTTCTTCTGTCCTGCTCATTTGCTCTCAGCTCTGCCACATCCACCCAAGTCCTTCCCCATCAGCACGTTTGGCCATTCCTAATAATTTCTAGCACCTTTCCTTGTCCTTTTGACACAGCTGGCCTGGAGGCGGGGTGCATGGTCCCCCAAGGTGGGTCTACAGAGGGAGATGAGGCTTTTCCAGCAACTGCCTTCCTCTCCCTTTGCAGTCTCACTTCTGCTCTGCCTGGCAAGCGTGGCACTGCTGCTCCAGGCAGAGCTTTTTCATACCAGAGAAAGAGGATCTCTCATTTTGCCCCTCGCTGACGGGTCGTTCACAGTCCATTCATGTTGTTAAGCAGCGCTTAGAGATAACACAACCAGTCCTGAAATAAAATCCGGAGACAGGTGGCCATTCACTGTCACCTTTTGATTATATCCACCACTTTTTGGGCTGGCCTGACCTGCTCAAGCCCAGCCCTCTCCCAGCTGAGCTCAACCTGAGCTCAGCCCCCGCGCAGAGTGATCAGCTCCTCCCCAACAAACTAACCCCGCAGCACATTTTGAGCTCCTCTCCCTAGGGCAACAGCTTTTGACCCTCATGAAAGGTGGAAATTGTGGGCAGCTGGGTTGTGTTATTCACAGCCCTGCCTCCCCCTCACCTCTGTGAGTGTGGGTGTCACTGCAGAGCAGTGTCCCACCAGCGGCTGTATGGACCTGCAAGCAAAACACATTAGCTGGGTGATTCTGCTAACCTGATCAGCAGCAGAGCAATTAACACTGCCTTCAAAGGAAACACAGGGGTGTTGTTTCTGGGAGGCAGCCGCTGCATCCCAGAGCTTGTACAGCCTTCAAAGAGCAGAGGGACACAGCTGGAGACCTTTGTCAGCCTATGCTCACCTGGTCCAGCCTTGAGAGTCCTGCTCTGGGACACGTGCCCAGGTCTGTCACCTCCTTGGAGGTGCTGAGATCAGGCCCTGCCAGGGCACAGGGAGAGCCTGAGGGATGCAGCAAGGCGGGGAGTCAGCAATGGCAGGGAGCCCAGCGCTCCCGGACCCCAAGGCTTTGACAGGGGAATAGAAAAAGCCAGCAGCACTGTTCTGTCACTACAACCCCATCACCCAACTCCTGCCATCCTGTGGGCACAGGGAACCCAGCAGATGGAGGAGAGATGTCCCCCCACATTTGGCCCTGGCAGAAAGGCAGTGCTGGCCTCCTCTCAACCAGCTGCCTGCCCCTCTGGGGTCCTGGGGAAAGGATGCTCCTCATGCCCTTTGCCTGTGCCCTGGCTACCAGGCATGGCCAAAGGTGGCCCTAGGCCAGAGGTGTGCGTGTCTGCAGCCCAGGGCTCAAGGTGTGCGTGTCTCCCAGCCTGGCACCAGCAGAGGAGGACAAGTGCAAACACTGTGGCCAGTGGGGTGGGAGGAGGTTATCTGGGGCCCAGCAGTGGAAAAACTCTCAGTGTATGACTAAGGCACGATAGGACCAGGTGTGGGTCCAGGCAGGGTGAGTGAGCTGGGGAGTTATCGCTTCCCCGTGGGTTCAGGTGCCTGAAGCCAAATGTTTCCTAAGGGTGCGGTGACAGCCACAACCCCGTTATCATGGCGCCTGGCCCACCCCAAGTGGCGGGAACATGGGGGCAGGCTGCTGGACCTACCCCACCATGGCAGGGATGGAATACTTCCCACTGCCCCACTGGGAGGACAGACACGAGCCCTGGGAGCATCCTTCGGCAGGGATGCTCTGACCCTGAAGACCCAAGCTCCCACCTTGTGTTGTGGCTAGGAAAGGTCCATGTTAGCCCCTTCAAGCATCCCAAATTGTCCCTCCCACCCAGGACCACTCAGACTGTGTCCTCCATCCAACACCCACATCCCCTGCCCTGCTCTATGCTATTCCAGTGAATCACAGCAACTCCAGGATCAAGTCCTGGGCAAGAAGCACTCCCAAACCTGCAACCCCCCTTCCTTCCCTCCTCCCCACATCCCCAGGCCAGCTCTGTGGGACCTGTTGGCTGCAGCACAGGGGATCCCGCAAGCTGGATCACCCCCAGAGGACAAAAACCCACCCCAGCTGCTTTTTTGCCCCCTTTCCAGCCATGAAAACCCTGCTGGCATGTGACTGTAGGGTGCCAGGCCACACTGCAGCCATGACTCACTCCTCTGCCAGGAGGTGTTTCTCCATGCCTTGCTCCTTCCCTTCCCCTTTTGCCTTCTCACTGCACTCCAAAGCCACGGGGTTGAGCTTTAAGGTTTGCAAGGAGGTTCAGGCACCACAGCATCACCCACCACTGCAGCTCCTGGTGGCCTTTTTACCAGGAAGAGACCAAAGGGTGAAAAGGAGGGCCAGGCTGGTGGGAGGAGGTATGTCCTGGAATGGAGTCTGCATGGCCCTGATGTGGGCATGGTGGGACAGGCACCACAGCAGTGTCCCACTAGCCAGCTTTCCCTCTGTAGCATCCCTGCAACAGCCCAGTGTGTGATCTAGGACCCTGAAACCTGCCCCAAGCTGGGCCAGCTACAGACCCAGTGGTTGTATGTGGGTAAATCAGCCCTTCAGGAACTAGTGTGGCTTATCTGGAGCATCCCCTTCACTTCCCACACAGGACACACTGTTAGAGCCACATCTCCTGCAAAGCAGGGTCCCACATGGTTGACTGGAATGTTCTGGGTCCCTGTGTGCCCCTGCCAGGCTAGTGCAAAGTGCTTCCCAGATGGCTGTGGGCATACAAAGCACAGGTGGGGATTGTGCCCCAGCCCTGCCTTCCTCAGCACTGCTGAGGGTGTTTTCTTGCTGTCCTCATCGCTTTGCAGGGCAGGTTTTGCTGAGGACAGGACCAGAGGCTCCCTCCTCCATCAGAGAGTACATCTCGGCCCAGGCAATTGGAAGAGGGTGTTTTTTATTAACAACAAATTAACTCTAATTGTCATTTCCACTACAGCCACTCCTCGCCCAGGCAAGGTTTCCAGCCATGCCGGTCTCTGCAACTGCCATGCCCCATCATGTGCCCAGAGAAGCGCCTTGCCCCGGGCCCAGGGGAGCAAACCTGGAGCAGCTTTGCCCAGAGAAGGAGCCAAAGTACGTTCCTGTGCTCTTGCCTCCATGTAAGGCAGCGGCAGCAGAGCCGGACCTCGCTCCCGCCCTAGCACAGTGATGATGAAAGGTGAGGAAGAACTGGTTTGTGCTCTGATCTCAGAGCTGAACCTCAAAACAGCCGCGGACCATCACTCCGGCTCCCAGGATGCTTAGGGAGAACAAAACAGCAGAGCCAGCCTTTCCAGTGGGACAGGATGGTTGGAGAAATTCATCGTTCCCCTGGAAATAAAAATAATAATCATAATAAAAACACAAAGCCAGAGATTACTTCTACGCATACAAACACACAGGCACGCACTCTCTCCCCATCTGGCTTTGCCAGCCTGACTCATCGCTAATTCAAACAGCCCACACCTTTCCCTCTCCCTCCATGTGACATTTTGATCAAGGTTCCAGGGAAGAGGCAGCAGTTTTGCTCCAGCCACTCCACTGGCATCAGACCACTGAGTTTGGGTAGTAAGGGTCCCAGGAGTGAGACACCACTGGTACCCCCTCACAGGTCACCTGTGTCCCAGCATGGCCACCCCCACACGGGTACCTCTCAGAAAGTGGGGCAAGCAGAGGGTGGAGGCGGCTGTGGAAAGGACAAGTGATTGAGCCTGGTGGATCTATGACACTTGTGGATGCAGTCCCATGGTCCCATGCCCAGGCCTGCAGGCGGTGTGCGACATCCCAAGCTGCTGCCACCCTGCCTGGAGACACCCACACTTCTTGTACTCGCTCAGGGCAGACCCCAAGGCTGGGTACTGGCCCCGGGACACTCAGCCTTGACTCCAAAATGCTACCCACCCCCAGGGGAGGCATCAGTCCCGCTTTGCCATTCCCATCTCCTTTTCCAGCTTGTCTCTCCACAGCTACAAGGAGGAAACCAGAAAGGAGCAGGATCAGCCCTGCCCAGCCCATGCTCACAGCGCAGCTACATCCCATCATCCCATTTCCGCTTGCGGGGCGAGGAGCCCCAGGGCATCCCCCAGCCCTGGCTGGCCGCCTGGGGTTGCAGCAGCAAGCACTGGAGAAGGAAGCCACCACCACCACCCTGGGCCAGGGCACCATGCAGCCCATACAGCATGCTCCCTGTGCTGCCAGCATGGTGTCAGGCCCGGACACGTCCCAACCTTCAGAGGGATGCGTGCATCACAGGTAATCAGCCGTGGGAGGGAGGAGGGATGGAGCCAGACCTGCTTGCTGAGCTTGGGACCTGCCAGCACGCTCGTGCTGAGTCACCACCTATTAACGCAGGGAAACCTCAGCACCTGAACCCCGCCAAGCTGCTAGGCCACCCCTGGGAGGACAGCAGAGACAGCACACAAGGTTGGGCAGCTGCCACCAACCTCCTGGTTATGACCACAAGGCCAATGCCACAGTGCTCCCGCTGCAGGGGACAGCGGGACGGAATCACTTGGGAACAAGACAGGACCAGCAAGGCTCCCGGTATGGTTTCGGCTGCCGTTCCCCTCGGCAGTGACTCACTGCAGGACCAGTCACACCATCCCGGTGCCGCAATTGCCCCATCTTCAGATTAGGGAAACTGAGGCACGGGGAAGTGGGGTGACTCAAGAGCTGTTGCACAGGAGAGATGCTGCTCAGATGCCGAGGCTTGGGCGTTCCCCATCGATCCTCCGCAGCTAACTTAAGCAGAAATGAACATCGATGTAAATATTTACTGACAAGCAAGCCCAGCCTCACCCTCTCCTAGAAGAAAGCTTTAAAGTAAACTCTCCTGGCTCTTTCATGTTTACGTCTTGTTTATTTATTATACAGCAGATCACAATATTTCAACAGTTTGCATATAAAGAAAAGTAACATTTCAGAGTGCGAGAGACCTAACGTGCCCAAGCAGAGAAATGTTAATTAACAATATACACAGACGGGAACAGTGCACTTCCCAAAGCCGAGACTCATCTGTGTTCTCAGCTGGAAGAAAAAAAATATATTAAAAAAAAAAAAAAAAAACAGAAACATTATATATTACTGCTTTGTTTAATTTACAACTTGCTTTGCAGAAGCTGCACATAAAAAGACTCATTTTCTTTTTGAGTTTTCTTTTTCATTTTTCCCTCTACGAAAGTTTCAAGTATAGCAGAGATCTGGGCATTCATAGCTGGACTCACTGTCCTTACACACTAAATTTTAAAAAGCAGCATGGGGAAGGCAGCTGCAGCAGTACCTGGTGTCATCCTGAGGGGAAGAACATGACAAATGAAAGGCGAGAGCCAGGAAAGCCATTTTAGGCTCCTGAGCAGAAAACTGTGGGAATGGCCAAGATGGGACTCCCATCAGGGTCCCAAGCTGGCAACAGGAGCATCCCTGCTCCCTTGGCAAGGTGACACTGCACTGCCATCCCTGCAAATCTTTATAGCCATGAACCACAGTCAGGTCCCACCTTCACCCCATCCAGCCTGGGCTTTTGGGTTGGGAGGTTTGTTCTAATGGCCACAACTGAGAAGAGTAGCAACTCCTCAGTGCTGTGGCCCACGCACCCAGCGGGCACAGGTCTCTGGCCAAAGTCTGCCAGCAGAGTCCCTGGTGCCAGTGGGGTGTCAAGATCAGGTGAGGAGGAAGGTTTTTAAGCTGATGGCAAATACAAGCCAGGAACTCTGGGGACAGATCCTTGCTGTACCAACCCTGCCACTCACCAAGATGGGGGGTGTGTGTGTGTGTGACACGCTCCAGGCATGGGGAGCTGAGTGATGGTGACTGAGAAGGGACTTCTTGCAGCTTTGCTCCCCATCTACACCCCAAAAGCAGCCCTTCCCCACCCCTCAGCTGAGCCCAGCTCTCACAGCAAGGGCAGGAGGAGAAAACTAGTTATCAGCTACAAGCGGAGAGGGCTGGGTGGCCGGGCTGCTCCCCAGTGCCATCCCCGGCCCAACGCTATTTACACTGTGAGCTGGCTCCAAGGACCCCGAGTCCAGCCACAGCCTGCCGCTCACATGTGCCGCTTCATGTGGAGGGCAAGGTGGTCAGAGCGGGAGAAAGCCCGCTCGCAGAGGTGGCATTGGAAGGGCCGGTGCCCTGTGTGCTTGCGGTAGTGACGGGTCAGCTCATCGGAGCGGGCAAATTTCCAGCCACAGCCTTCCCAGGTGCAGTGGTAGGGCTTCTCGCCTGTGGAGGAGAGGGGGTGTCAGTGGGCTTGGAGGTCCCCATCCTCCCTATGCCTTCACCCCTGTGCTCCCCTGCCCAGCGCCCCTACCTTTTCAGGTGAGACCCCTTCCCGCTATCCTTAGGAGAAAGGAGCCCCCCCCTCATTCCCCACACACCTTTGCCTGACCCACCTTTCCTTTCATCCCTCATCCTCCTGCCCCTCCCCATGTGCTCCACTGTTCCATGTGCCCAGCATGAGGCTCATCCTCTGGGCACTCCTGCCCCAGAGCAGCACCCCTCCACGAGCCCCTGCCCCACATCAAACTCTGAGTGCTCCCCCTGCCTGTCTCTGCTATGGGGTGCCAGCACATGCCCCATCCCAGCTCTGCCAGAGGGTCTCACTATACAGCCCCAAGTCTGTATGTATGCCTCCCACCTCCATTTGCCCACAGCCCAGCTCGGGGGGGCTTCTCCACATGCCCCCAGGTCCTGCCTCTGCAGGTACCCCTGAGCCCTAAGGCCAGTAAGTGCGAGTGTCACGGGAGGGGACTCACTGTGTGCCTTGGTCCCCCGTGTACCCCTGCCCGACACCACCATGGGTCCTTCTGAACCCGGGCGTTCCCACTTGCACCTTGCCCCATGCAGGATCGCTCCGCGTAGCCCCGTGCCGGCTACGGAGTCTCTCTGGGTGTCCTCACCCAGCCCACCCCCTACGGGGACCCTCCGTGCGCTCCCGGACCCACCGCCATGGTCTTATCCATTCGCTCCCAGTGCCACCTCCCTCGGAGCCCCTTCACACGCCCAGGAACCACGCTAGAGCTGGCTCGTGGACCTCACCGTGCGCCTCGGTCCCCCCGACTCAGGACCCTTCCTGCATCCCCACTCCCCCCACCGGCGTGGCGGCCGCTGCCCCCCTCCCCTCCGCCCCAACGTGCCCTTACCCGTGTGGGTCCGCATGTGCGCCTTGAGGTGGGAGCTCTTGGTGTAGGTCTTGCCGCAGCCCGGGTATTCACAGTTGTGCGTAGCCGTCCGCTTACGCGCCCACGAACGTCGGCCGCGCTTGGGCTTGCAGTCCTCGGGGGGGGCTCCGGCCGGGAAGTACTCCAGCACCGGGGAGTTAGGCGGCGTGACCAGCAGCCCGGGCAACCCCGCCGGCCCCGGCCCCTTCAGGGGCTCCCTGAAAACACTGAAGTGTCCATGAAACTGTGGCGGCGGCTGGGGGGCGAAGTGGGGCGCGTAGCGGTGCGGGGCCACGGCGTAGTGGGGCGGCAGGTCCGCCAGGAGATGGGGGTCGGCGCCGGGCAGCGGCTCCTCAGGGGGACCCAGGCGGCCGTGGGCGAAGCCNCCACGCGTGGCTTGTGCTCGCCACCGCCCGGCCCCAGGTACTCGGCGGCAGACAGCCCCAGCATGCAGGCGCGCTCCTCCGGTTGCTCCTTCTTGATGCGGGGCCCGAAGGGCTGCGCGGGGTCCAGCGGCAGCGGGCGGGCCAGAGCCGGGTGGAGAGGCGGGGGGGGGTGGGGGGGGTGGGGGGGGGGGCCTCCGGGCACCCG
>VZTM01032509.1:545152-582186 GCA_013400555.1 Jacana jacana
GCCCCAAGCAGCTCCAGAAGTAAAAGAAAACATTGCTGTTTTCTGGTTCCTTGTGAGCAACATGGAAGGCCAGGAGGAATGGCGCCCAACATCTCTGGTTTAATCTTTTAATAGAAAAAGCCCCAATACGCCGTGCCAGCAGGTTGCACGGGGAGTTTCACAGTGAGCATCGCGGTACGGCTGCACAGCCCGGGAGATGTACACGTTAAAGCTCTTCCCTTCTGCCTTGGGAACCATGTACAAACAATCCAGCTACAAAAGTTTCAAATAATACTCAGAAAAATGCCTGCCACTCTTTTCCAAGCAAACTCCATCCCTCCTCCCCGGACTCAGTCAAAGGTATTCAGCCTCCAATGAACTTGAACTCTCAGGTGGTGGGGAAAACCTCCCTTGCCTGTCCACAGAGGTAGGGAAAGTGCAGACATCAAGGTCAGCACCAGTCAGCCCTGCCCCACACAGGTCCATGCTGTTTCCCAGCCCGGGGAAAGCCCAGCTGACCCTGGAGGCTGAGCACTGGTGTGCCTGCGGTACTCGGGGCACTGCCGCTCCAGCAGGGGAATGAGTTTCTGATGGGAGCTGTGGTGTGGGGCTGAGTGAGCGGGCTGTGCCGTGAGTCACTGGCACCCATAGGGACACAGCTCCTGTGTGAAGCAGCGGGAGACAGCCCAGGGGACAGCAGGAGAAACAGGGAGCCAGGGGACCATCCTGCTCTGCATGGAAGCTATTTTCCAGGACATCTGATTTTGTTAGTCCTCCCATGCAGCTATCTGCCCACAGCCACCTCGGGGGCGTAAATCACACGCCGTAGAACGTTGCATGGAAAAGCCGCCCCACTGCCATCCCACACCCCCGGGACACGCGCGGCACCGAGGCCGCCCGCTCCAGCACAGGGTGCTGGCCCCAGCTAGCAGCCAGCCACAGGCAGATGCTGCTGAGCAGTTGCAATCACACAGCCCAGGAAAGCGCATCCTCTGGCCTGTGACACTCGTGGTGGTGTCTGGCAGGAGCAGCGGCTGCCCCATGTTGGGAGCAAACCTCTTTGTGCTGGCGTTATGTAGAGCTGCTTCATTCTGCTCCAGGAAGCAGCATTTAATTACCCAGCCTCCCTGGTAGTGAATAGGTTTGCAACCCATTACAAAAGGCCCTATTTTTTTTTATTTTTTTTTTTTTTGCCCCAACCCTGCTCATGCGCTGCCGCCGGCAAGCTTATCCCCTGGGATATACCCGCTCCAAAATAGATTCACTCCCTTGTTGGAAATAATCAAATGGGAATCCAAGCTGGCCAAGCCCAAGCCCAATTCCTCCCTTTGTTCTGGGGCTCTGGTAGTGAAGGGGTTAGGAGCAGGGTGACAGGAACTCGCCTTCTCTTTAATTGACCTCCGATGATGAAACAATCAACCAAACAATTTAGAAATATGCATCCAGTGAGATCATCGGGAAAACTTCTCCGGGAAGGAGCCTGGTGAAAGGAAGGTAGCAGTAATCCACCTGCTCCAACCGCCTCGGCAGGCTTCACTGCGTGGTACGGCATGGCCACCCAGCGCCCCTTGGTCCACCTTGCTGTGACTTCATGCTGGCAGCTACGTCACCAGGGCCAACACCAGGGAAGGGGACAGTGGGACCTGTCAGGTCCCACTGGCAGGGACCACTGGCAGGGACCACTGGCAGGGTCACCATGTCACCNCCAGCAGTATAAGCTGAGCAGGAACTCTTCTTCCCATCCACCATGGTGCCAGCACCACTGGCAGGGTCACCATGTCACCAAGCCCATCCCAGATGCTCTATGCTCTCAAAGGCAGAGAGGTAGTCAGAAACACTTTCTCCCATTCCAACCCAAAGAGACACCTATTCCCCTTCCAATCCAAATCATTCCATGGTACTATGGGACACCTGTCCTCCTCCAGCCCATCAGTAGCCATACCAAGTAGCAGCACTGCTCATGTCCATCCTCAGCTGCCCTGGTCCCACTGAGTGCTGCCACCCCAGTGGGCATTTCTAGGGCAGGACCTGCTATTCCAGGCTGCTGTGGAGGGAAAACCCACCTGGCCCCTTGGGGGTTGTCTCCTTGGGGATTTCCATCCCTGGTACACCTTCCCCATCTTTTCTCAGCCTGGCAGGAGGGCAACCACCCGGGAAGGGCTGGCACAGCTTCCCAGCCCTGGCTGTGCTGGCAAGGCTGCCCTGGCTTCCCCAATCCGGGCGAGAGCAGGCTCTGGCTTGGCATGTGGCAGGGGCTAATTTTGGCCCAAAGGGTTTCCCTTCAGCAGACTCGGCCGCCAGCGTGGTTTTGAAGACAATCTTAGCCGGAGTCTTCCTTCCTCGACTGCCAGCGACCCAGAGGCGGGCTGCTGTGTTTGTGTTGTGTGTATGTGTGTGTGTATCTCCAAACCGCAACAAATATTTCGTATTCGTTTTCTTTCTTTCCTTTTTTTTTTTTTTTTTCCCCTCCAAGCCCTTGGCTGTGGTATTTAAATAGTAGGTGTGGTCCCGGTGCTGCATGCCAAAACCAACACCAGCTCCGGAGCAGATAATCCTACGAGCAAACGCAGCAGCGAAACCACTCCGAGCTGCTGGGAGAGCCATGCCCGACTGGGCAGTGTTGCCAGGTACGGCCACGGCACGGCCTCACAGGCAGGCGGCAAGCGAGCCCAGTGGCAACATGGCTCCCTGGCCCTCTACACGAAGTCTTGGCCACAAGGGCTGGGGCAGAGGGAGGAGGTGGTGGAGGGAGCGTGTCTGGCTGCAGGGCCACACGCTGGCTGCTTGCTACGTGCAGCCAGGAACTGGTTGGGATGGACCCAGGTGGTCTTCGGGTTTCTTCTTTTATAAATCAAGACAAAACATTTTGCTTAATTGTCTATTTTTCATGTTATGAACAATCAACAGGGTTTTTTATTGAAAATGTTACTTTTCTCCCCCCAAAAGTAGAGTGCGAGCAAGAGAGAGAGAGAAGTCCCTCTGGTGTTTCAAGAGCAGCTCACAAAGAAACTTTCTTACGCCCTGATGTTTTTCTCATCCAAGCTGAAAGCCCTGAAATACAGTGAACGTCATGTAATTCAGCATGAGTCACTGGGAGAGAACCAGCTGCTTCACCTACCCAGACAGGAACAGCGGGGACAGGGGGAACCTCTGGGTGCTCTTGGTCCAAGGAGAGACAGAGACAAACCCAGGCAGGAAGGAGAGGAATGAAGGCTGATCACTGCAGACCCAGAGCCTGAATCCTGCCCTAACATTTGCTAGGGCTGCAGCTATTTCTGGGGATGAAGAGTAGTTGCCTTGGAACACCCAGCAAGCTTTGAAGCTTTGTGGCATGAGAGTAATCCCCAGGAAGCTTGCAAATTCATCCGAAGGTCTGTGGCACTGGTGGTGCTAAAGCTGGTCCAGTGGGAGCCCCAGCACCCCAGCTCCAGCAGAGCCTGTGCCTGGCTGCCAGTGTTCCCCAGGGCAGCGCCCGCACTCGTAGGCTCTAACCAGCTTTTGCTCCCAAGGGGGCCCAATTGCCATTAGCAAGTGGTGGGATAACCCCCTGGGGAGGCATTAGGAGGAAACATGGGCTTTCCCAGCCCCAGTGTGCACACTCTGTACACCCGGGGTGGTGCTGATGTAGCAACCTCGCTTTGCTCCTGCCATGAGATGCAGGAAGCAGGCAGAACAGGTACCACCACCCCCCTCCAGAGACCACCACCCTGGGGTGAAAAGCCCCTGGGACCTGGGAAAAGCTGCTGGGGACAATGCTGGGAGATGGGGATGTTCCTCTACACCTGCTGCAGCGCCCTGTGCTGCCAGGGCTGAGCCCAGCAGCCTGCCTGGAGGATGCTTGGGGAGAAGTGTCTCCTGGTCGGACAGTGCCCAAGGGTGGCCACAGGCTCCTTGTCCCCAGGCTGGGCTGGTGCACAGCTACGGCGGGGTGTGTGGCAGGAGCAGCCAGCATAACCCTCCCTGCCTCCCGGCCCCACAGCGGCTGCGGCACTGGAGCGGAGCCGGCCCGGCATGCAGCTCTTTGCCAGCAGCACAAGTGCACAGCGGGGCTGGGATCCACCCAGCCCCTGGCAGAGTAGGAGGGTCTTTGGCAGACAAGGTGCGATTTTAAAATCCACAGCCAAGCCAGCTCCATGCTCAACCTCGGTGTGTGTTAGGGCTACGGGCAAAACAGCCCCGAGCCCAAACCCAGCCTCTAGTGGCCTCCATTTTCCCTGGCTCCATCTTTCCCTCTGCACCTTGGTCTGGTTCCACCACCATCTCCCACGTGCCGGCGAGAGGCTCGGCACAGCCGAGGCATCCCATGGCTCCCCAAGGACCACTCAGCCCTGCTGGCGCGTGTCCCAGTGCGGAAAGGAAAATAAGGTTCGGATGTCACCTCCCCAGTCAGGAGAGGAAAAATGTTTCCAACAAAACAGGTTTTCTATTCCTCACCGAGCTGTAGCTGGCATTGGAATCCCCAGCCCCCCAGATTCCCGGCCAAACAGGGAATTTTCCAGCTACATCAAAGCAATGCGGTTTTGCAGGGATGGACACAGAGGCTGTGCCCTGTGCACCTGCCCATCCACCTCCTTGTTTTGGAAAGTGGTGGTAACTGTGAGCAAGTGACCACGCAGGATCCTGAGGTCCCTTGATCCCCTCCATGCCAGTGCAGCCCCTCCTGCTTCCCTGGCACCTTAGGCACTGTGAGGTGTAATGGATGCGGGGGACTTTCCATGGGCTGATGGCCCTTCACACAATCTTGCCTCACAGAGATATGGGATGAATGAGACCTGACTGAACTCATGGCACATGTGAGGGCAAGGAGGCAACTGGAGCAAGGATCCGTGGCCTGGCCATGTCCCTGCCATGGGGAGGGGAGAGTCTGGTGGGGGGCAGAGGGGATCTTTTTGAGGGCTGGGGCTGCAAGATCACCCTGGTCCCACTGCTGTCCTTCATGCACAGCCCCACACCCCTCCTGCTCTGGGGCTGAGGCTGCTAGGGGGCAAGGTGAGTTTCTGTGGGGCTGCAGTTGGGCTCTGTGGGGCTGTGGGGATGTTTTTTTTAGGGTTACCCTCAGCCAAGGGTCCATGCAGGGGGGAGCCCAGCCCTGCATCCCTGGCACTCCCCACACCAAGACCTTTGTGGACCCTGCCCTCATGGGCTTATAGTGCAGAGGTGGTGGTAAAGAGCTGTGGGGCAGTGGGCAGACCACCACCACCACCCTGCCTGAGGGAGAGCCCACAGCATCTTAGGGGACAGTTGTGGTGTGGAGGCATGGGGTGGCACAAGATGCCCCGGGGGCAGTAGAGCAGCACTTCGATGGCGCCGGGAGGAGAAGGAGGAAAGCCTTCCTTGCTGCCCTGGGGTGTTGGGGGCTGCCATATGCCAGCAGGGACCGTGGCCCAGCTTCATTCCAAGCACTTGGGTGGATTAAGCAAATTGGGGTGCTCTTAAAGTGACTCAAATCCGAGGCTGACCCAGTGAGTCTGCTCCAGCTCACCTGGTGCAAATGGGGCCACAGCAAGCATAGGGGGTCGGGAGACAACTCGGGGGTCGGGGGGCTACAGTCATTCTTGGTCACCTCCCCCAGGCCACCGCTGCCCTGGGTGGAGGATCGCCTCCCTGAACCCCTCTGGGCGCAGGTTTGGTGGATGCACATCCCCATTAGCCCAATCTGATGCACTTCAAAGCTGGGAGCAGAGCCCAGCTCCAGGCTCTGGGGCAGAAGCCACCTGCCCTGGGGACATTAGTGGCAGGCAGGGAAACATGCGGGCAGCCCGAGCTGGTGATGGGGATGGTGGGAGATTCCTCCGGGAATCTGAGCTTCTCATAAAGGGGCCGGTTCCGGGAAGGCATTGAGGCTGCGATGCCTCGCATCTGAGGCATCAATGGGACCATTACGAGACCACTCAAGCCGCCTGGGAACCTTTTTGTCTCCAGCCAGGTCTGCTTCCACCCGACGGTGATTTTGGGATTCTTCTCTCCCCCGAGTCCACAATTGCGGGGTCATTTGCATCTAAAATGGGAGCCGGGCTCTTTAGCAGCTCGTCTGCTCCTGATAGCCGGGGCTGGGTGCCTGCTCCGGCACTAAACCCGCTAATGCAATCAGCGGGGCCGGAGGCTTCTGCATATCAAAGGTCCCGGGCTCTCTTATAGCAGCCTCCAGGCCACAAACCTCCCCTCCGCCACCTTTCATCACTGCCGGGGTGGCTGTCACCCGGCTCGTGGGAGCCCCCGACTGCGGGGGAAACCCAAATGATGGAGAAGGGCCACCAGCCTTCCCTGGGTGCTGGGACGAGGGACACAATGGAGCCCTTGCCTGCACCCCTCTCTGGCATCCCGCTGTTGAGGTTTCCTTCCCCATAGGGCTGAATGGAGGAGATTTTGTCCCCATGCAGGTCGTGGCTGTGGACAGGGCTATGGGGACAGAAGTGCCCACAAACACCCTGACTCACATGTAGGGTTAGGAACAACATCCGAAAGAAAACTGGCTGGGGCAGCCGTGGCCCACATTCCCAGCACCAGGGAGTGGCACCGTCCTCATCCTGCTGCGAGGTGTCCCTAGGGAAAGGACCAGCGGCCCCAGTGGCACATACCGGCAGGGAGAGCACCGCTCGGCATCTGCCTAACGGGGTGCCAGGCACTGGAGGCTGGACTGGGTGGGTCAGCCAGCACCCTAGGGTGGCCTGGCTGTGGCTGCTGTGTCCCCCCAGGTGAGCTTGCAGATGGACTAGCGTCTCCCATCTTGGGAAAGTGTTTTTCTCCTTGTTCATTCTCTCTGCGAACCCAAGGCTGCCCCCCCTGAGAAACTTCTCTGGCTGTGGAGAGGATACTGCCCCATGGCCCAAGGTGGCATCACACTGCAGGTGCAGGCAGGACAGACCTGAGCCATCTCCACATCCAGAGGGATGTTCTGAGTGTTCTCACACAGTGGGCTGGTGGCCCTACACCTCCTGCTCAGGAGGACCCCAGAGCCGCCTTGGGTCACTGTATAATTCTCACCATAGGCAGCTGCTGGCAACCAAGCTCTTCCTGGGCAAGCTCTCCTAGCGTCTATCGGCAGCAGTGGAGGAGTGCTCCTGGAAGAACATGAGGAGGTCTAAGTGGTGGCACAGGGCTGCTGCCTGAGCTACCTTGGCGCCATCTGGGGCGCTGGCCCATGTCTCCTGGCCATCAGTCATCTCTCATGGCAAACACAGCTGTTTCCCCATCCTTCTTCATAACTCACTGAGGGTGCCAGTGCTGGTGCCAGCAACTGTTGCCATATGGTGCTGACGTGTGCACAGTTCCTGGGCAGCCACCACATGACAGGAGTGCTTGCACTGAGGGGACCCAGCACCCCCCAGCCATCCACATCCATTTGCAAGGAGCAGGATGGGGAACATCAGGTGTCTGCAGAGGGGATGGGGCCCCACCGCTGCCTGCCCCAAGCCTGATCTGGCCTGATGGTGATGGGGACAGGCTCCTGGCACGGTCAGGAGCCCTCCATGTGCTGGGGTTGGAGCCGCTGGGGCAGGGGAGTGGGTTTTGCCATTCCTCTTGGTAAGTTGGTGCTGACTGGTGTGACCAGGGAGTGCAGTGGGGTGGCGGGCAGCTGCGGCAGTCCCACCCTGGCAGGGAAAGCTGGCAGTGACTCACTGCCCTCACTGGCCCTGCTTGCCACGCAACTCCTCCCACACCCATTCCCTTGGCTCCTGCCAGCCCCTGTGCTCTCCCCATGGCAGTGGCCACTGTGCTAGATCCTGCGGGATGCTGGGAGGATGCTGGTGGGGATGGCTGCCACCCATGAGGAACTTCCCCTCGGCCTGGGGATGGAGGCCCCCCCCATGCCTTGTAGGAAAGACTGCGCCAGTCCTGCAGCTGGGTAGCTGAGCACCACTTGTCACCCTGCTCCCGTTGCCCCGTCTCAGTGGTGCCAGACCCAGCATAGGGAACCAGAGAAAGTCATCCCCCTCCACTTTTTCCCCTCTTCTGGGGGCAATATGCATACAACCTGTCCCACAGGGTCACTCTATCCCCTTGCTCCTAGCTGATGCACACAGGGCAGGGAAAGAGGGAGCCCTTTTGAGGTTGATGCTTTCCCCAGAGCAGCGCCTGGGACTGAGCAGAGCCCTGAGCAGCCAGCACCCACCCTGGCTGCCCTGGGGCTCACAGGGGTGTGCACATCCTGGAGGAAGGATGCCAGCAGCATGTCAATGCATCCAAGAATGATGGAAAGTCAAATCCAGATGCATCCACGTGGTCAGCCTTCATTTTGGGAAGGGACCTCTGGGTCAAGAGGGGTGGAGAGGGATGGGGCAACTGGCAGGAGGTGGGATGAGATTTATGCCCAGGGGCTGGCAGCAGGCAGGCTTGGGGCTGGCAGAGCAGAGAGGTTGAGCCCTGCCTGCCCCAGTCATCCTGCAGCAGTCCTGTGGGCACCTGAGCTCCAGGGGACCAGCACTGGCTCCCAGCTGGCACCCCCAGGCTGCAGGAGCACAGCTGATGGTTTGCATTTTTGGGGGCTTCCCCGCAGCCCTGCTCCATCCTGGGGGCTGGGTAAGATGAGGGGCAGAGCAGATGGATCAAAGGGGAGGGGGAGAGGATTAGCTCGTGAGTTGTGGGTCATTATCTGTTATTAACATCTGTAATCTCCCGAAGAGCAAACTGAGATTTACAGCCTGTTATTAGGCTGTTACTCAACCTGTTGTGCAACAGTTCACTTAAAAAAAACTGAATGTGATTAATAGCCCGCTAATAAGGGGGAAATCTCTCCTATTTAATTCAAACAGCCTCTGCCTGGGCACTCCAGGAAGTATGGCTCTCAGCCCGGGGTTCTCAGGCTGGCTGCTGGGTTCCTGCTGGTATTCCCCTGGGAGCCCTCATGCCACAGGACACCCGTGCTGGATGGGGGAACCCTGGGTTCCTGCTCTTCCTGTCAGGGCTCTGGGATTCTGAAGACATTGGGATGTAATCCCCACCTTCTCCCAGCACTGGCTCCATGCAAAGGGGGGGCCCAGCTGGTCCCTGGCTGTTCCCTATGGTTGTCTTCTGGAAGAGGTGGAAATTCTGAGTCAGCTGCGGTTCTTATCTGAGCATCTCACCTTTTGTTTGGCCGTGACTCGCACCTGACTCATTTTGACCCCACAGCTTCCTGCCCTCCTGCCTTTCACTGCCCATGGTCCACAGGGTGCCCTTTGCCCCTAGACATCCTTACCCTAGCTATGGCTTCACCTCTTGGCTCTCACCCCCTTTTCCAGGAACCTGAAGCAGTCCTGCCTGTATGCACCTCCATGGCCCCAAGACTACCATACTGGGAGTTCTCCTGGGTTCCTGAAACCCTCTGCCCTTGGCTCTTCACCTTTCCAAATCATCCATACAAGGACAAGCAGGCAAGTGTCACCGTTTCCCCATACCCAAACCTCTGGACACTGTTTTCATCCTACCTGGACCCCAAGGACCTGTCCCTGGTCCAGGAGGTTGTTGCCAGCAGTCATGGGTGGAAGAGAAGATGCCAACAACCCTCTTGCGCTTTGCACCCCGGATTCAGCCTCTGCTACACATTCTGTCAATAGCCTCACTCTGATGGCTTTTGACCTGGTGACTGAGCACAATGGTTAATTGAATTGCAGCTGGCCCCATTCCTTCCCCTGCTGCCATCCCAAGTCCTGCCTGCACTCCTGGGATGCTCCAGGAAAGATGCTAGTTGGGACCCACCTCTCTTCATCCTTTCCCTCTCCCTGAGGCATTAAATCCCTTGGCCACTTCCCTTTGGGCACATGCTGGCCCTGCCCAGAGGAACTGAAAAGCTTTACCCTAGATGGAGAGCTGTTGCTGTCTGGTCCTGTGAGGTCTTCTCCATCCCCGGTTGAAGATAACATTGCCTGCAAATGCCAGTAGTCCAGGTTTTGCCAGCAACAGTCAGTCTTCAAGGTCATCTGCTGCCTGTCCCAGGTGGATGGAGGCCCCTGGGAGTGGAAAAATATCTCTTGCCACCTCTCAATGACACCTTGGGAGGACTGGGCATCTCTGGACAGCTTCTTCTAGCATCATGAGTTTTTTTCAGGAGCAAATACACCTGGGAAGGGGCTGGGGCTGAGCTAGGGGGCCTGGAGGGTACTAGTAACATAGAAAACGTCCATGGGCAGTGGGGCAGTGGCACGTCACAGTGGGACACACAAGCCTGGAGCTGGGGCTCCACTTCCCACACCCCACCACCCTGCAAGCTCCAGTAGCTTTGTTTCACATTGCCCAGCCATTGTCAATCACTGGTGGAGCTGCCACCTGCCACTGTCGCCCAGTGCAGGGCTGCGGTAGGCAGGGGCTGAGCCTGTGGCCCCTGGGCTCCCAAAACCACCCCAGCCAGCTGCTGATGCCAGCTGGGCAGGTGGCCGCACCATGCCAGCGTGCCACACGGTTGCTCAACGCTGCAGAGGAGGGTGAGCTGAACCGGTCCTTGCGACCCACGCACTTAATTAGGGCTTTCGTGGCGCCTCGTCAGCAGGGAGCACTCGCTGCCCTGGCCGAGCGTCGCTGCGCGCTACATGCGGTGATGGAGCCCGGCTGCTCTGGCAGGCCTGGCCCTGCCTGCATCTCACGTGGCGCGGCGGCCCAGCTGCATTTTCCACATTCCTCCCAGCTCTGAGTCACCGGCACCTTCCCTGCCAAAACCTTTACCTGCGCCCGGCTGTGCTGGCAGCCTGTGCCAGCTCCAATGGCCGTGGCATGGCTCCACGAAAGGCGATGGATGCCATGTGGACCCTTCAGGGTGCCCTCCCCTGCCCTGGGGTTAAGTTCTGCACCAAGGATCCCAGCAGCACAGGACCCCTACCCTGGGAAAGCTTCAGTGCTGGGGGTCCTGCACTGCCCAGGGAGCACCCATGCTTGTCCCTTTTACCCCAAACAGCCTGGGGAAAGGGTTGACATCTACTGGCCACAGAACCTGGCTCTGGGCACCACAGACACCCTCGCTAACCTCCTGCTGCCTCCTGCCCCAGCTTGCTGTGCCTGACTTTCGAAGAGTGCAGCCATGCTGCCAGAACCTCACCCTGCCAGCAGCCAGCCCGTCCTGGCCCCAGCCCCTGCTCACAGCCACCTGCACTGCCCCACATCCCCACCCATGCACACTGGGAATGTCACCCCTGACACCAGGAGTGGCCTGGTACTAGCCGTCCTAGCTGCCACTGAGGCCTCCGACACACACACAGGAATCACTTGGCTGGTGGCATCATGTGCTAGGGAGGCCACTGGGATAAAGCATGGAGGGAGGGGGCACTGGATCAGCAGGGGCTGAGGATGGTCCCTGCCTCCTGCCCAACTCCAGCAATCCGTCTCTGCCACCTCCTGTCTTCTGCCCCAACCAAGGGCTGTGGGTGGCCATGGTCTCCTGGTAGCCCCCTGCCCAGCAGGACCCTACATCCTACATCCACCACCACCACCTCCCCAGCAGCCCCTGGGGATGGCTCACGATCCACAAGGGGTATGCATGCCTCCCCCACTGCCTGCCCATCCCTCCTGGCATGGCACTCTCCAAATCTACTCTGGGCTCCAGTAAAGCTGCACCAGGAATTGCTGAGACCTGTCCTGGCACTGGGTGAGGTGTGACGCTCCCCCACAGCATGGCAGCAATGCCCACCCTGCTGCCCTCCCACAGGACCATGGGCTCATGTTGGTGTCAATGTGTGTCTGACTGAGCCCAGAGCAGTGTGACCACATGGGTGGAGGCCATGTGGGTGGAGGACAAATCTGGGTGGCCGGCATGCCACAGCACCTCACCAACTTCATGCTAGGACAACTGTGGGGGGACCAGCCAGGTGGGGGGTCAGTGTTCATGGGAGACATTAAAAAGAAGCAGAGACGTGATCTGGGGGTGTCCGTGGGAGTGTGTCACGTGTCCCTGTCCCCACGCATCTTACAGGCACATGCAAGCCCAAACTGAGTTGTGGGGCAGGTGGAGGAGTGGTATGATGGGGTGTGGGGGTACGTTGGGCGTTTGTGTGTGTGACAGGTATGCACGTAGGGCATGGGGGGCAGAATCCATGGCATGGGGTCTTTGTGGGCTATGCATGGATCTGGTGGGTGTGCGTGGTATGTATGTGACGTGTATACCCGTATGTGGGGCACATGTGTGGTGGGTGTGAGGGGTGCACACACGTTCAGATGGGGCACCTGCAGAGGTACATGCATGTGTATGGGACACTGGTGTTCACACAGCGTGTTTGGGGGTCCATGTGTGGGGAAGCCTATGCCCGTGTGTGGGACGTGCAGGGCTGTGCACAACCCCTGCTTAGAGGGGAGGACAGTGGGGTGACCTGCCTGTATACACAGGGGTGTACACTGCAAGGTGCATGTGGTGCCAAGGGTGTGTGTCCACCCAGTGCCACAAAATTACATGTGCAAGTGTCCCTGGCAGCAGTCCCCGGTGCGCAGCGGTGTGTCAGTGAGCACTGCTGTCTCACTTGGCAGCGGGTTGGTGAGCTCTCGTGTGAGCAGGTGGCTGAGGAGCAGCACCAAGCCCTTCCTGGTGCCTCTCCCTGCAGTGGTGGCTCCAAGCCGTGACACAGGGGCCAGGCTGTCTCTTTCCGGCTCTATCCCAGCCTGTCGGGCCAGTCGTGTTGGGTCTTGCTGCGATTTCCCGGATGGCTGCTTGGTACCTGCCTCTTCTCCATCTGGATGGGCAAGTTCCTGGAGCATCAAGCCGGGATAACGAATCCCCCTGGCCCCTGCCCTGCCTCCCCAGCTCCATCACCCAGCTCCACCATGCCAGCCCGGTGCTGACCGGCTTCCTGCAGTGGCACAGCCACCCTGCCTGGGTGATGCTGGGCAGGTGGCAGGGGAGCAGGACTGCAAGCGCAGGGTGGGCACTGAGTCACACCAGGACCGGGAGGTGCGGGGAGAAACCTGCTGCCTTTCTGCAGGGCGGTTGAGGCGGCTGGACTGGCTGGGCAAGTCAGGCCCGGGCGGGCAGCACAGCCGCTGTTCGTTTGCCGCTGTGGCTGGAGGACGTGCTGGGAGGACCGGTGCTGGTGAGGACAGGCATCTCCTGGTTCTGGAGCCCAGGGAGAGGCACTCACTGGGGCTGGGATAGAGGGCAGGGGCTGCCCCGGGCTGGGAGCTGGACAGGCAAAGCCAGGCTAGGATGTGTCCAGTGAGCCAAGCTCTCCCTCCCGCTATGCAGGATGATACTGGACACATGGGGATGCTCAGCCTTACTGAGGGGCCAGACTTTTGGACAAACTCAAGCTGCCCATGGAAAACCCCTTCCCTGCCCAGAGCTGCCCACAGCTCTGCACTGGGGGTGAGGACATGGTTTTGAGCAGAGGGTGTAGCCGTGACTGCAGCTGAGTGCATTGGAGCTGCTTGCTGTGCTGAGTCCTGCCATGCTTTGCTGTCCCCACAGCCTGGCCAGGGCAACTCAGGCTGTGCCACAACTCCTGTCCCAGCAGCAGGACAGTTTACATGCCCACTAACCCAACCCTGCCCATGGGGAAACCAAGGCAGAGAGCATGGCAGAAGAAATGTGCTGCATTAAGCACTGGAGAAGCCATGGGCACCAAGTCAGCAGCCCTGCCCAGCCCCACACAGTCCTAGGACATCATGCAGGGAGGGCTGGAGTGTGGGACTTGGGTACCTTGGCAAAGCCAGACCCATTTCAGAGTCCCTGGCAGCCAGGACACTGTCCTGGAGACATCCACCTCCAGAACATGCTAAGCTGTGCCTCCAAGCCCTCCTCTTGGCCATGCCAGGCAGGATGTGGGCTCTTGGCTGGGGCAGGGAAGGTGCAGGCCCCCAAGCACCCCTACCTGCTCCGTTTATTCCCGCAACCAGTGATTAACATTGCTACTGGGGTCTGTAATTACCCAGATCTCCCCGCCTGGAGCAGGGACTGCCTGGAAAGTGCAGGGGCAGTCCAGGTCTCAGTGGAGCAACCCCATGACAGGGAGACAGGGGACCCCGGGGCTAGAAGCTCCCCCTGGTACCCTTGCCAGATCCAGGGGCTGCATCCCCGCAGTAGAGATAGGACTCCTTTCATCACAAGCCCCTCAGGTGTGGTGTTGTGGGAGTTGCTGTGCAGGTGAGAGAGCAGGAGATAAGTGATGGGAACATCACCTGGGCAGTCCATGGGATGAAGGAGTGGGTCTGGTCAGCCCCACTGCTGAGTTGAGGTCTCCTCCCTAAGCAATCGAGGCCAGACCCTGGCTGGCAGAGGAGGGATAGAGCCCTGTGGTGCCCAGAGGCTGGCCCCTGAGCTCTGCTGACACCCCTAATGACTTCCTTTCCATTCCTTCATTTGACATCTGGTTAATGGGCCTCAGCTCCTGCTGGGAAGGTGCTGGGAACTGCTGTGACTGTAACCCTTCCCTGCCCAGGGTCCCATAGCCTGCCCTGCATCCTCTCCTTGCCAGCACCCAGAGAGTGAGGATGCACAAGCCATAGTGACCCAGATTTTGGGGACATTGACAAGTCTAGATGCCCTGGTGGACTAGGATGTGCCCAGCTCATATGGTCCCATCCACTGCCAGGAGTGTCCTGAGGAGCGGGTTGAGGTGGAGGAGTTGGGGCAGCCATGTTGGAGAGACCCAAGAGACCCATGGTCCCTGCAGGGCAGCAGGGTGGGGGTGCAGGGACAGGGGGCAGTGGGGTGGAGGTGCACGGATGGGGCTGTGGCAGGGGCCAGGCTGTACCCCGAAGTGGGTATTTGAGGGACAGCTCTGCCCAAAGCAGCCAGTGGTGATTGCATGGCTGGGCCAGGGACTGCTATGGTATAAAGCACTGCTAGGTGCGAGAGGGTGGCAGAGCCAGGCACACCTGCACACATGTGTGCATGGGACTGTACACACCTGACATGCACAGGGAGTATGGGCTGATCCCCTGCAGCAGCATCTGTGTGACATCTGCATCCCCCTGCCCTGACTCCAGTGCCAGAGGATCGCAGCGGTGTTTAGGGCAAGAGTGCTGGACACCAGTGCCCCAACAACCCCATGTTGTCCCCGTGGTCCCCCACATTGGCTGCTGGGGCTTTCCCCTCACCCTGTGAGTGATGCTTGCCAGGGGCCAGGACAGGTAGAGCAGGATCACGGCCCCAGCCTGTCATTTCGGCTCTAATGGGATCCCCTGCTGTTCCCCTTCATCAGGGCTGAATGAGGGGCTGGCTAAAGCGGGGAGTGTGATTAGCCGGGCAGGGGGCTGGCTCTGGGCACAGGGAGGCTTCCCTAGGCTGGATAATGACAGGCTTTTGTCCCCTCTGCCCCTGCTCCTGACAGAGGCAGGTGGATGAGGATGCCTGGGGCAAAGAGTAGGTACCAAGAGGCTGAACTCAGCAAGTCCTGTCGTTCCCAGCCCCCTGCAGTGCTAAGGGGATGCCTCAGGTGCAGGAATCTGGCTGGGGACCCAGGAGTCCTGGCTCCAGCTCAGCTGCCCAGCCCCATTATGTCAGTTGGGGGGATATCCCCAGCATTGTCACCCCCAGGCCTGGAGATCCTGGTTCTGGGTAGGAAACCCATACAACCACCATGTTCTGTCTTGGGACACCATGTTTCTTGTGGTCAGGCTGTACCCGGCATGGGTGGATGCCTGGACAACAGGCTCCAGCCTGCATCAGCCCAAGGCCAGAGCAACATGGAGTGCAGAGATGAATGGGGCCAGTTGCCCTCCACACTGCTCACCCACGCAGGGACCAACATGGGGACACACATCAGTTGGCACTGTTGGGGACACGTATTTGAGTCTATGGCTGCTGAGACACAGGTACAGCGTCTGGCTCTGCTTGGGCTGAGCTGGATGCCGTACGCAGGAGCATCCAGGCAGAACAGAGAGAGGAGCATGACCAGTTCACACCCTGCTGTGGGTGCTGAGCATGCTCTCAGGCCCTTGGGGACAGAGTGCAGATCCCCACTTTAGCCAAGCTCACACAATCAGTGCTCAGACACAGTTCAGCCCTGCCAGGGTCCTGCAGCCTGTGAGGCTGCAAGGACATGGGGAGCCCAGGCTGGACACGGGGTGTGCACAGGCAAGGATCCTGCAGTGGGACGCACCTAGGACACGGACAGGCATCATGCCTGCAGCCTGGCAAACAGGCTGGTAGAGAATCAGACAGATTGCGTGCGACAGGCTGGGGATAATTCACTGCTCCGGAGGAGAGAAATCCTCCACCTGGAAAGGAATCTGCCCCCCTCCGCCCTCAGCCCAGGGGGCTGCGGGGCCTGGAGGGGCAGGGAGGGGTGTGCAGGTGGGCTGCTGCGCCATGAGCTTGCACAGCAAGGGCAGGCAGCCCCCCTGGCTGGGGCACAGCACTCACAGTGCTGCTCTACCTGACCAGGGTCCCTCTGCCTCACAGACTCGTGGCATGCCAGGGAAAAAGCCACGGTCAGTGCCAACTGCTCACCCACCCTGTATCACCTATGCACACTCACCATGGCCAGCACGGTCCTTATGCCAGTGGCATGTGCCCCAGCAGCTCCCATCCCTGCATTTGGGTGGGAGGGTGATCTGGGCAGATGTGGAGAGATGCCCCAGCAAGGTGCCGTACATGCATGGCTGTGGGAAAAGGCTGTGCCAGGCAGTGCTGAGAGGGCTGGGAGCCAGAGCGGCCTCAATGGGGATAGTATAACCTGCATGCCCCAGCCCATCACCACTGCATTAGGGAAGCCAGCTGTGTGGCAGGTCCTGGCATGAAGAAGCATCTTTGCTGAACACCTCTCTTGTCTTGGCATCTCCCAGGGGACGCAGCATGTTCCCCTGTGGATGTCCCAGCCCTGGAGCTGCTGAGTTTGCGCAGATGTGTGTATGTATGAGCATGAGCATATCGACCGACTGTGCACGTGACACATCTTTATTTGGGGCTAATTATGTAGTGAGCTAATCGGCAAGAAACCTTCCCTCATTGGCTTTCTGGAGGAAGCAAAGGAGACAAGCAAGGATGTGGGAGACACAAGGACAGTGGAGACACAGGTCACTCCCCAGCATCCCTGTTGGGTACCCCTGAGTCTCAAGCAGCCTCACACCAGGGTCAGGGAGAGATGTCCCCTGGAGAGAGCCAGGGAGGATTTCCCCATCTTCAGCCAGGCACCCCAATCCCTGTTCTCCCCATCCCCAGCTCCCTGCCTCCCTTGGGAACAGATTGAGTTCCCGAGGACAATGTGCTGTTGAGGATGCTGGAGATGGCTGCCAGGCTGAGGGAGGTTGACACTGAGCCCAGCCCCATGCAACTCAGTGACCTCAGCTCCTCAGAATGGATGGACACACAGGGGGACACAAGGACACACTGAGCCAAAGGGATGTGTGGCCATGCCAGGCAGCCTGCCTACAGTGGGCAGGACTGTGGTGGTGTACATGGTCCTCTCCCCAGCATGCCCGCCCCCCCCTGGCAGTCCCTGTGTCGCCCCGCCATCCTGCCCCGCACAAACATTCCCTCACTCCCTGCCATGGTAAATATTGTTGCAGGGCAAACAGTGAATCAGCCCCCTTTGTTCGAGTGCTGCTGGCAGCCCCAGCTTGTTCGACTGCTGTTTAATGACCCTCCAGTTGTGTACCCTGGAGCTACTCATTAACCCCAGGCTGCAGATGGTGAAGAGGACAGATCTGAGCCAGTCAGGAACAATTTGTCAGTGCTGTGGACCGGCTCCAGGCAAATTCTGGTGACCTTTTACCAGGTGCCAACGTGCCAGAGGTTTTCCCTCACACGTCTGCAAGGTGTGGCAAACCTGCTGTCTGCCCAGAGTACCCACAGCCCCACGGCCACCCCACAGCATCGCATGGCACAGCTCAGTGGGGTTTTGCTCAAGGCAGCATCCCAATCAGAGCATCCTTCCCAACTCAGCCCATGCTCCCAGCACAGCTACGGGTTGTGGAAGTACTATTGACCCTCACAGAGGGATGCTCAAGCCCTTGTGTGTGGCAGGAGGGTTGGAGACGTCCCACATTGGGATCATTTGGATCTGTGAGGTGGAGCACAGTTTGGGCAGGTGGTGGAAGTGAGCAGTGGGAGTCCCTGAGAGCTGCAAGACACAGGACAGGCTGGAAATGGGTAGTACAGAAGAAGGACTGGGAGGAATTGGGCAAAAACTTGATCCAGAGTACAGAGACAGAGGTAGGTGGGGGCACAGAACTGCTGCTCTGGCACTGATGCCATCCCATGGGCTGCAGAGAGGCTGCATATCCTACAGAATGCCCTTATTCCCAGGGGGCACTCCTAGAGCTCTAGAGCTCCACACTGGTGGGATGAGAGAAGGGGCACATGAAGGCAGGTGTGTGCATGCTTGTGCCAGCATGGGGTGGCTCCACAGCTCTGGTGCTGGGACACTCATGGTGAGCAGGCAGGGGCAGGGCTGGGGCAGCCTGTGGAAACTGGGCCTGTTGGAACCTCCTGCCAGCATCGTGAGGCTGCTCCTGCCCCTCTGCCTGGTTCTCACCTCTTGTTCAGGTGGCCCTGGTCCCGCCTCAGCACCTCCAGCTCCATCCCACATTGTAGTCTGGCTCCTCCTCCTGACGTGGTCCTGTTCCCACCCCTCACTGTGCCTCTGGTCCTGCCTCGAGGTTGGTCCCAAGTCCCCAGAGGGTAGTGCCAGCACAGCTAGCAGGGCTTCAGGGTCCCCAGGGCCACAGCAGCAGTGACACAGATCCACAGGGTGGTCCCCAGGGCCACGCGGATGGTGCCCCACACCAGCCACAGTGCATGCCAGGGTGCTGGCCTCATTGCTCCCTGTCCCCACACAAGCCTGTTCCCAGGGCACCACGCAAACAGGGTTGGTGGCAGGGACAGCATGGCCTGGGGCTATTCCTGCTTCCACAAGCAAACAGCCAGAGTCACCATCTCCAAAGGGGCAATAGCAGCTACTGGACCTTTTCCCCGGAGGGCCTGGTGGGGTCAAGCCAGAGCCATGGTGTGGGGCAGGACCCTGTTCCCAGTCCCCATAGGGCAGTGCAGGACCTGGCTGTGCTGCCAGCAGAGGGGACAGCCTGGGGAGAACCATGAGGACTGCGGAGAGTGCCCGTCATGCTGGAGTGAGGCTGCCAGGAAGGCTCTGATAAACATCTAGCCTCTGTTTATTTATGACCGAGGATATTTATACCACAAAGTCCTTTAAATTTAGCTGGGGACACACCCAGGCACCATCCAGCGCTGACGGCCGTGGGGGAGCTCTCGGCACAGCCTGCGTCAGCATGGGCAGTTCGATGCACCAGTGGCACCAGACGTGCCCCAGGAACAGCACCCCCAGGATCAGCACCCACCGTGGGGTGCGACGCACAGAAGCACGGCTGTGGGGGCCGCAGGGCTTCTCTTGGGGAGGATGGTGAGGCCAGCACCCTGGAGGGACAAGGCTCCCAGGGATGACAACACAGGCTCCATGCAGTGAGGACACTGGTGCCACCAGGGCAGGTCCATATCTTCCTGGCCCCAAAGCACCCTGGGCCAAGCCAACACCTTCCCGTCCCAGTACTTAGTGCCGTGCTGGGCTAGTTGCATGGTCAGAAACAACTTTGGGGCTATTTCCCGATATTAGGGCTCAGAGCTCGGTCACGGCTGAGCTTGGAGCAGACCCGGGGCCGTGGGGCACGCTGCGCCATTCCGGCTCCGCAGGCTTTGGCCCCTGTCCCCGTGTCTCCCTGTTGCCTCGGCCCTTCCAGGCGCTGTCCCGGAGCCGGCGGGGCTGTGCCCGAGCACCCTTCGTCCCGCATCTTATCTGTCTGCCTCCCTCTGCCGGCAGCGGGGGCGCCCGCCGCTCCCCGCTACGTCTCTCTGCCTTTTCAGCTCCGGGACTCCTTCAGCCCGAGGGCAGCGCTCCTGCTGTCCCCTGCCAGCCGGGCCCGCTGTCCCCTTCCTCCTCTCTGTCCGGCTTTGCCTGAAATGCGGCCTTTCGTTCCCACTCACTTTGCGGCTGCTCGGTGTGTTTGCTCTGTCCTCGTCACCACGGCGTCGTCTGCCGAGCTGAGTCTGCGGAGCTTAAGCAGCAGTGGCTTGGCATTGCCCTTGCCCCGCAGTGAAGCGCACAGCAGCCTCCAGGCGCCCGCAGGCCTGGCTGCCCATGTCCTAAGCGAACCTTCTACGAGATGATGAGGTGCCCTAAGCGCTCACTTGAGCATCCCTCAGCGCTTGCAGCCCTGTGTGTGAGGACGTGCCACCCTGCTCATCTTACCAGACTGCTTGCTGGTCTGCCTGGTAAATTACTTGTCTCAAAGAGGGACCCAATAGTTTTGGACAGGCGAGGTCAAGTTTCCAGGAGGCAAAGGACACGTGCTCTAGGATCCCTACCCATTCAGTCTTTGTTAGATCTTATCTCAGTTTCCCCTGTTTCTCCAGGACAGAGTGGTGCCCACCGGCCTCTGACTGCCCTTGACAGCTAAGACAGCACCAGCACCATGTCCTCCCATAAATGTACTGCACCTCATCCCACTCTGACACCAAGACTTTCACCTCCAGCTTGTCCTAAAATCCCTTTCTCCTGGACCAAAAAACATTGCTATCTCTGAGCTGTAGGAGATGTGGGCTGGTCAACACGAACAGGGTCTGCATGCCTATCACCCCAGCATCTCATCCCACCCAACGAGGAACATGCTTCCCTGGCCTGGGCCATCCCTTCCAGCCTTTTGCAGCTGTCCCCACTGTTCCCTGCTTCCTTTACTGCTGCCAAGTCACATTAAGAGCTGCAAAGCCACATGGCGNAGCTGAGGGCTGCAGCTTCCTTATCTTCTGGCATAAACTCCTTCTGCAACTGCACTTGCTGCCAGAACATGGAGAACTGAAGAATCCCAGACTTGGGGAAAACACTAACAAAACATCAGTGTGATATCAATATCTTCCCATACTAAAAGCCTAAACACAGCACTGTACCAGCTGCTAGGAAAATTATTAAGAAAAACAAATCTATTGCAGCCTACAGGCTTCAGCAAATCTGGCTACTCTAAGCAAAGCTAAGCAAACAGCACATATCACACCAGATTATAATCCTAAATAATTTGTTGTAATTAAAATGTATTTATTTATGTTAAGATATTAATGTTCCTCAACATCTCCTCCCTTTGTTTCTATTAAGCGTGTCTGCTAATATGCCAAACAAAGTTAGTGAATCTTTCCAAGTTGCCTGACTGTTCTCCCCACTTTTACATATAAAATGATTATCAGCCACAAGTAGAACACAGCCAGACTTAATAAGATTCCCATAGGTTGTAGCATATGGCTGGAAATTTATGTCACCGTGTGTGAACCATGGAAAAAGGGTGCCCCACCATCGATGTTCTCCGTCCCTTTTTCTCCTTTCAAGAACGTGGTGAATTTATCCTGCATCGTGGTATACAGTAATTAGAACCCTTTGTCCATCATATCTCATGTGTTTTAATACTTGTGATTTTTTGTGCAGTAGTAGTCTTTGTACTAGTGTCAAATTCTTTCCTGTAGGAGTGGGTAACAAATTTTGGTATAATGTATAGTCAGACCAAAGCAATTGGTGGGGCGTGAGAGGAGCTGAATAATTAAAATCACACTGCTTAATTTTGGTAAAGTTACAAATATAAATATATGAGTGATTACTTACATTTATTATGAAGTTACCTACCAGTATAGGGCTACAAGGTGTTCTCATACAGACACAACCTTTACCAGTATGTACAACTGCAGTTTCAGGGGTTTCAGTGGGACTTGTCTCAAAATGGCAGAGTTTTTCACTGTCAAGAGAAACAGTCTTGGGCTCTGATGGTGTTACTTTCACGGACAAATCCTCATTGGTCTTGTGCAACACGTGCGCCTATACCAACAGTTTGCCACTTATTCCCAATTTGTTGGGCCCACACTGTGTGCTGTAATGGACAGAGTACAGTTCCATTGTGATTTAACCCCAATGCAATGATTTGGTATACAGTGCCCACCAAAGCATAGTGTATTGTTAAGACAAAAACAGTGTCCCTGTTGAAGGGCTCATAAGTAAAACTGACCAAATACCACCAGGTCTGGAATTCTCTTTTGAATTTACTTTTATTGTCCCAAATTAATTTTTGAATCTCTGCAGGTGAAATGCCTTCTTTACCTTCCCCTAGAAGTGCTGCTGTTGTAGGTTGCACCCACAGTTGGGCTTGGATGCAGCTACAGGCTAGTGAAACATTGCCCTGGACTGTTCTAAGAGCTTCTACAATTAACTGGTGATCTTTTTCATTAATGTTTTCCCATTGAGGGAGTATACCAGACACAAGTCATTTGTTTAGTCCCTAACCCTACTAGAGAGGAGTGTGATGGGTGTTCTAATTTGCCTAAGTAATTTGCAGTTGTATTGTTTGTTTACAAGCAGCTCAGCATCTATGCTATTTAAGACTCCCAATCCTGTCCCTGTGACACCAGTTGCATCTCTTTTTGTTCGCTTTCAAATGGTAAAGGATCTCTCATGTAACCATTTCCGGTCACAAGTGGTGTTCCTCAGGGCTCAGTACTAGGGCCTTTCCTTTTTAATATTTTCATCAATGATATAGATAAGGATATAGAAAACACTATTAGTAAGTTCGCAGATGACACTAAGTTGGGTGGGAGTGTTGATCTGCTTGAGGACAGGGAAGCTCTACAGAGGGACTTGGATAGACTGGATAGATGGGCCAATGTTAATGGCATGNGCTAACCAGCCCGCAGAGGATGTGCTTAGGAGTGGAGAGCAGGTCAGTTTAATTGTAGAAACATTGATGTGTGCCATCAGTTCTACCTGTTTCGGTGTTCATGAGGAGTTAAATACCACCTGTTGTTGTCCTCTCCGTTTAATAGCATAAGGTCCTATTTCAGACGTTTGTGGGATCAAGGCTTTTCTTATTAGCAGAGTTGAATTCCTTGGGGTGGTTAGTGGGGCTGATATCAAATCAATTCTTTCACAGGATACATCAATTTCTACATGGCCAATTTCACTGTCAACCACCGTACAACACCTGTAATCAACTTAAACAGCAACTGGTGGCATTGGGACAATGAGATTTAATTTTTTTAATGGCTCTGTTACTGTTATATCCTTCACCTTATCCAATTCACAACAAAAAGCTTAAGTACCTTCTTTAGATTCTTTATGAACTGGGGACATGGGCCCTCCGTACTTTATGTAGATTTTTTTTTTCTCTTCTATTTTACTGCTACTCTGGATCATTCATTCTCTTTAATTCATATTTAGCTATGCTGTAGCAGTCATCAGAGTCAACAGTATCAGGAGTGGTGAAATATTCCACTTCATTCTTTGTTGATTTTCAGGAAGCTGCCATCTGTCAGCTGGTTTGGTTATCCACGACTCACTTGTGAGAAATGATCTATCCAATTATCTTTCCTTAAAACTTTAACAGCAAAATAAGAACACAATAAAACAGTACATAGTCCCTCCCATTTGAGTTCCAATTTTGATTTTCAGGAGAAGACTTTAATTAAGATCTCCTCTCCCGGCTGTGTGTCATGTCCCTGTACTTCAGGTGGTGCGGGTTGGCACCAGTGGGCATCTTTTCTTTTATCTTCAAATACTTTCATGTACTGGGTCAACCATTCATCTCCACCTAATAGGCTGGGTTTAGCTGGAATGTAAGACCCATCTAGCTAGGTGTCTCCCCAAAAGTATCTCTGCTGGTGTTAGTCCTATGGGTTCTCGTGGAATATTTTGAACATCTCATAGGACTAAGTTTAATGCTTCTAGCCATTAACAGAACAGTTTCTGAACAATGTGCTGTTAATTTCAGACTATAGTTAGTTAGAATAGGCCCAGCTAAAAAGTAAAATTACTGAACAGAAAATTGGTTTGTTTTACCTCAAACCAGGACAACATCTCATAGGACTAAGTTTAATGCTTCTAGCCATTTTAAACCAGTGTGTGTACATATTTTTGCTATCTTTTCCTTTAGTGTTCTATTTATCCTTTCTACTTGTCCCAAAGCCTGTGGGTGATGGGGATTATGCAGGTTCCTTTCTGTTCTTAGTGATTTGTACAGTTGATTGATTATATTTGCTGTAAAATACGCACCCCTTTTACTCAATCAATTCTGGAACCCCAAATCTTTGTATAATTTCTTTCAATAAAGCTTTTAATACTCTCCCTGTGTCATCTTTTCCAGTAGGGAAGGCTTCCACCCAACCTGACAGTTAACCTACTATTACAAGTAAATGTTTGTATTATAAGTGGGGAATATATCTGCATAATCTACTTGAATTGCTGAAAAGGGGAATAGGGCCAGGGTCACACAGTTTAGCCTGGTACTTGAGAACTTTTGACAAGCTGGAGCTACTGGTGATCCTTTTCACAGCAGCATAAATTCCTGGTGTTGTCCATACTTTCTGTACCTGATTAGCTGTGGCCTCTGCTCCCCCATGGGTTTTACCATGAAACCATCTAGCCACAGCAATTACACATTTCTTTGGTAGTATTGGTTTTCCCCCAGTTGTCCATGTTCTGTCGTCATCTTGGTCTGCTTCCCATTTTTTCCACTGTTCCTTTTATTCTGCTGAACAGTCTTTTTCATGCTTGGTTTTGGGATCTGTTAAATTAGGCAGTTTGCCTAATTCCATTGCTGGAATTGTAGCCAGGTCCCATCAGGCTGCAGCCCTCGCAGCTGCATCAGCTAAGTCATTCCCCTTACTAATTCCTGTGGCGTCTCGGTATGGGCTGGGCAGCATACAACAGCAATTTCTGTAGGTAGCTGGATTGATTCCAGCAAGTCATCTATTTCTTCTCCATTAGATACCCTTTTTCCCAATGATGTGATAAATCCTTGTTCTTTCCATCACATCCCAGTTGCATGACATACCCCGAAGGCATATCAGGAATCTGTGGAAATATGTGCTGTGTGCATTAAAGCTACCAGCTCTGCTCCTTGGGCACTTGTTGCTGCTGGGAGGGGTTCAGCTTCTATTACCTGCCCTTGGTTGACCACAGTATATCTGGTCTGACATTGTCCATGCAGGTAGTAAGATGAGCCACCTATGAGCAGAGTTAGATCTGGATTCTGCAAAGGAACATTTGTTAAGTCTGCTTGTGGTGTACTTGAAACATTCATCACCTGCTCAACGCTGGTAATGTTCTTCCCCATCATCAGGCAAGGCTATGAGATAAATAGGGGTTTACTTAAATTCTTCCCCATTATCAGGCAAGTTTTCAAAGTATTACAACTTTTCAAAATTACATTGCCTGCCATTGGAAGGATCAACTCGTATCTGTGTGCCTGTGATGGTGATAGGGCTTGGGCTGCACACTGTTTCAATGGGATTTCCACTTTGTGTGACCAGTTCTACTTCGGGAACTGTTACAGGGTGTCCCAGCATGAGGGTGCAACTTCTTTCTAATATTGTGGCCGCTGCTGCCACTGATTTAATGTTTGTTGGTGCTCCTGTTGCAACGGGATCCACTTGCACAGAGTAATACACAACCAGGCTCTGGTGGGGTCCTAAACTGTGTTATCACTCCACTGGCTATTCCTTTTTGTTCATGCACATATAAATTGAAGGGCTTTGTGTAATCCAGGAACCCAAAGGCAGGAGCTGATGCCAAAGCTCCTTTTATCACTTTAAAAGCTTGCTGTCTTTCCAGACTCCACGCAATAGGTTTTAACTCCTCGTTTCTGGTTGCTTCTGTTTTGTTAATTCTCCTAATCCAGAAATCCACGGCTGACAGAATCCCACAGCTCCAAGGAACACTTGCAACAGTTGCTTCATGATCAGATGTGGAAGCTTTACTATTTCTTCTATTCTTTCTGGATCTGTTACTCACTGCCCTTTCCCTTAGGATGAACCCTAAATATTTGACTTCCTTCTGGCACAGATAAAGTTTGGACAGAAATGCACAATGACCATTCTCTTCTCAGACAATATATAGATGCAGAGTACCTTTTATACAAGTGTCTTTGTCTATTAGCAAATCATCTACATATTGTACGAGAGCTGATTCACCCAGTAGTACTATGTCTTTCATATAATTTCTCAATACTTGAGAAAAAAATGTGGGAGATCCTGCAAACCTGTCGGGAGACGCAATCCAGTTTAATTGTTGTCCTTCCCATGTAAAGGCAAACAAAAACTACTTGTCTTTATCTAAAGGAGTACAAATCAGGCACTACTGGATGAAGACCCACCATGTACCAATGAATTACCTATAGATCTTGCACAAAATGGTATTACAGGTCCCTGTCCTCATCCAGTCAATTCTTTTCTTATGGGGACTATAGGAGTACCGTATGTGACACACATACTTTTAAAATTTCTTTGGCTAAATACCAGTCTATTTGCTTTTGAATGCTTTTTTTTCCAGGCTCTTGGGGAGTAGGATACTGTTTCAGAGCTGGAGGAGGGCTTCTTCCCTTTGTTTTTATGCTTACAGGTGGAGCCAAAACTAGCAATCCTTCATCCATGCTAGTTTTACTCCACGGCTTTGTTGGCATAGATGTCAGTATTTCTGGTAATTTTAGCTCATTATTTGGGCTCTCGGTGACCACAATTAGTCCCATGGTATCAAATCTATTCTTTCAGGTGACAAATGTAATTCTACATTCAGAGACTGTAAAAGGTTTCTCCCTGACACTGAGGAGTCCTCCACTAATACAAATTGTCCCCATATGTTCTTGTTAACTACAGTTAATAATAGGAGTTTACTTAAATTCTGCTCTTTCTGCACTGTGATTCCATATAGTAAAATTTTACCTGTAGCCCTAGATCCTCTCAGAGTAAAAATCAAAAGGGATAACGTGGCTCTTATGTCTACCAAGAACTGAACTTCACAACCTTCAACTTTACCTATAATATGTCCCTGCTGGTCCAACTGGGTCACCCACGTATTGAAAATTTCTAAATTTTCTAGGCTCTCCTCCAGATCCACAGGGTCCCATTCCTCTAGTCGTCATGATTGTGAGATTTCCCAGGGCAGTTCCCTCTGGTGTTCTCCCTTCCTGGTGTTCTGCCCCGTGGCTGTTACGGGCACTCTCATAAATCTCCTAAACTCCCCCAATAATAGCACTCCCTTCCAGCATTTCTTCCCTTTTCACCTTCCCTTCTTCCCCAGTCTCAGTTCAGACCATGAATCCGACCTTCTTCCCCTCTGGCCCTCCTCTCTCATTTGCAAATTCCTTGCTAAAGCCACAGCCAGCAAACGTGCCTCCTGTTCTTTCTTTTTTGTGTGCTCTGTAACCTGCTTAATTTTTTTCCCTTTCCTCATGTCCGTCATACACAAACACAGCGACGCTCAAAATCTTTCCCAAATTTTACCCCTGCCCCCCAGGCATCTTTAAAATATTACTGTCTATCAGGGGCTGTCTGATCCACCAAGATGCTAATTGTAAACATTTCATTAAACTTTTGTGTGGTCATTCCTCCATGTCTCAAACAAGGATTGTCAGAGCTGCATCCACACATCACTAGGGTGTTCATCTAGCCTTTGCCCAGTACCTTACCCCAATTCAGCCCTGTTTCTATGCATGCCCTGATTGCTTCTACAAAATACCAGAGTGCAGTTTGGCAGGTGGCTCTATCCCCTGCTTTATTATAATCCCAATTCAGATTATCTGCCAGCCAGGGGCTTCCACATCCTCCAGCCTCTTGTGCTAGTTCTGCATCTTTATTACCTTTTCACCTTCATCTGGCCAAAGCAAGTCGCTTAAAAGTATTTGAGTGTCTTCCCAATTTGGGTCATACCAAGTGCATGTATTAGAAAACAACTGAACACAGTTTTCAGCGTCCTCCCTCAGACTTGGCATTGTACTCACTCATGTAGCTGAATCACCAGGATTCCAAGGCAGATTAATAAACACGTGCAGCAGAGGGGGAGCCCCACCACCTCCCGGTTGCATAGCAGCAGGATTAGGTAAGACACTAGAAATCATCAGACAGAGTTCCACAGACGGCAGAGCAGAATCAGAAAACAGAGGAGCATTAGGTACATGAAGCGGAGCAGAAGCAACTGGAGCGTTTTCTGAGACTTCATTTGGGGCAGTAGCCTTTGCTATTGCAGTGTTACCTTTGGTGATGCCCCTTTCATCCTGCTCCTCTGAGTCTGGAGTTCCCTCTCCTGCACCCAATCATCCTGAACATACCAGTAATCCATTTGTTCCAGGAACCTTTCCTCTAGGCAATGTCACCGAAAGGTGAGTTTGTGCTGGTCAAAGATCCCTCGCAGTGGCCACCGTTCTGCCAGGTTTCCATCTCTAGTTATAACTGGCCAGTCTTCTTAATGTGGACTCTCAGCACGCCTTTTTGATAGAGTTGCTGTACCAAGAATCCTATTCCAATTTTGTATGACCTCAGCCAAGGGCATCCCCTTCTCTGAGCCAGGTAAGTGTCCCATCGCTTCCTCTCTCTCTGTGCCTCTGTGTGATTTATGCTGGTGAGAACATGCACCCTCAACAGCTGCAGCAAAATATAAACCTTTCCTCTCTATCTCCCCAAAAAACTGCTCCAGGAATTTTAACACTCAAACTTCAGCGCCTCCCGCTCCAAAGGTCCCGGGTGAACGCACCTGCTGCCAGCCATTGGAAGTTTGGAGGCAGAGAATCTGAGGGTGGTGCCCTAGGGTCTCATCTGGGGTGCCAGACTGTTAAAGGAGAAGCTGCTGTCCCGGCATTCACACACTATTCATGGTGTCTCACACACACATACACACACACGCACTTTCTCTCTCTCACACACACACACACAACACACACTCACACACTTACTCTCGGGCGTGCTTCCTCCTTCTTCAGGCTCAGCCCTAGCCTTTCTGCAGCAGAGTCTCAGGCATCACCAGATTTTAAAACATAAGTAGTTGAAAGGTACAGCCACAAGGACAGTCTGGGATGGGTGCCTCCAAAGAGAGGGACCCCAAAGAAATCCCTGCACAATTACACCCTTGTGATCCATACACCCGCCCCTCACGCGTTCTTCACATGCTGTCCATACATCTTTTAGTCCAATGGGTTTTAGTCTTCTAACATCTTACTGGATTCTTTTTCTGTGTCCAGGCAGGCAGGCTCTTATCTTGCCCATTTGCAGTTGGAGCTGAGGGCTGCAGCTTCCTTATCTTCTGATTTACACTCACTGTGCACCTGAGCTCACTGGCAGAACATGGAGAACTGAAGAAAGCACTAACAAAACATCAGTGTGATATCAACATCTTCCTGTACTAAAAGCCTAAACACAGCACTGTACCAGCTGTTAGGAAAATTACTGAGAAAAAGAACTCTATTGCAGCCTACAGGCTTCAGCAAATCTGGCTACTCATGCTAAGTAAAGCTAAGCAAACAGCACAAATCACATTATAATCATAAGTAATTTATTCTAATTAAAACTTACTTACTTAGGCTAAACAACTAATGTCCCTGAACAGCGGGGCTGCCTGGGGTGCATGTCCTGGCGACAAGCAGCTCTGCCTGACAGCCCAGCTGTGCCCAGAGGCTGCCTGTCCCTGTCCCTGGGCACTCCAGGCTCGGGCACACTCAGCAGCCCAGGGCAGGGATGCTGGATTTTATCCCGAAGGGACCCACCCCTTGGCATTATACCTGGAGCTTCTGCCACTCTCCCCAGCGATACAAGAACCGTGCCGGCGACGATGGGTGTCCGGCTGCGGGGGGACAGGTTTGGGGAGCCCTAGAAGGAGACAGCCCCTGTCCCTGCCAGCAGCGGGGGCTCAGGGGACCCCCGCCGGGTTGTTCCTACTGCCCGTGGGGGACAGTACCCCTGACGGTGCCGCAGGAGCGGGGAAGGATTCGGCCACGGCTGCTTTGCGGGCGGCTGCAGTGAGCGGCACTTGTCCGCAGAGGGAGCCCCGTCCCTTCCCAGACCTCCCAGCGACAAGGGGACAGCCTGACACCGCGTCCTCCTCCTCGTCCTCCTGCTCCACCTTCTCCTCCTCACACCGTGCGATGAAAGTGCGGGTCCTCAGCACTCGCCAGGTCCCCCGGGATCCCCTCCGCAGGGGGGAATGCGCTGGTCAGACAGAAAGAGGGGTGACATCCCCCCCATCACCGGGCACAGTTGGGCCCCTATCCATGCAGCACCCCTGCCTTCATCCTTCTGGACCTGTGCAGGGGACCCCCCCCAGCACTTCGGGGGTCCCCAGTACTCAGGTCTGGCTGTGCCCAACAGGCAGAGCAA
This sequence comes from Jacana jacana, assembly GCA_013400555.1. Lineage (NCBI taxonomy): Eukaryota > Metazoa > Chordata > Aves > Charadriiformes > Jacanidae > Jacana > Jacana jacana. The sequence goes on from VZTM01032509.1 coordinate 575,145, forward strand.
CTGCTCATCAGCCACTACCCCTGTACTCAGCACTGGTGAGGCCACACTTTGAGTATCGTGTCCCGTTCTGGGCACCTCAGCACAAGAGAGATCTCAAGGTGCTGGAGTGAGTGCAGAGGAGAGCAACGAAACTGGTGAAGGGCCTGGAGAATAAATCTTATGAAGAGCAATTGAAGGAGCTGGGACTGTTTAGTTTGAGGAAGAGGAGGCTGAGGGGAGACCTCATCATTCTCTACAACTACTTGTTGAGACGTTGGTGCTGGTCTCTTCTCATGGGTAATTAGCAATAGAATGAGAGGGAAGGAGAGGGATTGACGCTTCAACAGGTTAGGTTTAGGCTGAACATTAGGAAAGGATTCTTCACAGAAAGAGTGGTCAGGCACTGGAATAGGCTGCCCAGGGAGGTGGTTGAGTCACCACACCTGAATGTGTTTAAGAGTCGTTTAGATGTGGTGCTGAGGCATCTGGTGTAGGGGAGAACTTTGTAGAGTAGGGCTGTTGGTTGGACTCGATGATCCCAAGAGTCTTTTCTAACCTGAATGATTCTATGATTCTATTATCTGTCCCAGCACCAGGGTTTTCATCCTGGGGGTGAAATTGGATGGGACCCGTGGGCTTTAAAACCAGAGCCCTCCAGCTGCCCCCTCCCACTCTGGCACCCCCACTACAAACACAAGCTGGTGTTTGTTTTGCACTGGGAGGTGCTGGTCTGTTGTGATCCCAGTGAGAAAGTCACTCTAGACTCTTTATGTGTCATCTAAAATGCTATTTATTAGAGCTCACAACATGGAGAGGCTACTACAGATAATCTTAGATTCCTGTGGATGCAGGAACTCTGAGCTGCACAGCATCGAACAGACCTCCAACCGACACAGAGCCCATCATGCAGACCCCTTGGTGGGAAGGGTTACCCCATTTTAGTTGTTTCAACTATTTTTTTTAAGAGGAAAACAGCTCTATTCATTATTTCTACTGCCAAAAAATGCTCATATGAAAACCCCTTGCTGCTGTGTTAAAGACACAGATCCGCACGTGGCAGGTACCAAGTACGAGCTCCCTGCAGGCTCCTCTCTTACAGCCTGGCTTCTAACCCATTGGAGCTTTCCTTGCAGCCAAGGGATGCCCACAGCACGGGTCTGGGCCTGCTCAGGCTTGCCGTTATGTGGCTCACTAACTCCTCAGTGTACCATGGTCTCCTGGCCAGGCCCATGGCAGCACGCTGGCTGGAGCGGGGTGACAGAGCTTCAGGGGGCTGTACTGTTTCCCAGGGCACCCAGCCCCACGCTGTCACTGTGTGTCCCTGCCACGCTCTGTCCCCAGGGACGCTTGGCTGAATTCCTCACAGGGACTTTCAGCAAGGGTCAGAGGCGTGATGTGGTGGAGGATGGGTGAGGGGACACGTCCATGTGGATGGTTACACCCTGTGTGTTCCCCGAGAGGAACCAAACCCCCTGTGTCATGCAAGATGGGACAGTGTGGGATGAGCTGGGTGGGCAGCACATCATCCTCCTCACTGCACTCAAGGATGGAGAGAACTTGGGGACTATCTCCAGGGACCTGCATTGGCAACCATCATATGCTGGCCAAGTGCTGGCCTGCTGCTTTGCCATGCTGGTGGCGCAGCCATTGTCCCCTGTCCCTCACGCCAGTGTGCTTTCTGTGGGAGTGCCACAACCCCACACCCCAGGGATGCTGCCCAGCCTGGCCCCAGCNCCAGGGAAGGGAAGGGAAGGGAAGGGAAGGGAAGGGAGACCCAGCGGCAGAGACACGAGCCTAGTCCCTGTGTGTGGTTGGCTCATGACGTGGCAGGGACAGGGAGAGGGACAGGGGGGCACCCTGCGGTGTGTGGCTGGCCGCCAAGTTGCAACATTAGCTGGGAGCGGCTCTGCGAGCCCTGCCCAGCCTCAGGGCACCAACTATCCCTGTCCCGGGAGGCAAAGTTGGGTTTGCAGATCCCCAGGGCTGCAGCTGCACACCCTCCCTGGGCAGAACACCCATGGGTGTACAGGGGCAGGGCGGTGCTTGGGGGATACAGTCTCCGGGGTTATGCTCATCCTAGCCTGGGGTCCTCAGCAGCCTGTGGGTGGTGGGCTGAGCACTGGAGCAGGATGGCAGCCACCTCCAGCTGCTCCAGGTCCATGGGGCACTGTCATGGGATAGCTCCCAGCAGCCATGCAGCAGGGCGGGGAGCGGGAACAGCTATTTTGGGCAGCCCAAGGCACTCCAGCTGTCGTAGTCTCCGCTGCAGAGAGCCTGCGCTGGAGCAGGACCCTGGTGGTGTCCTGGGCAGCATTAGGGGAGGTGCCCACTCTTCCAGTGAGTTGTCCCAGCACTCTGCTTTTTCCTGCACCCAAAGGAGAGCCTCATGCCAGGAATGAGGCAGCCCAGTGCAGAGATGACACGGGTGATGCTGAACCCACCCAGACAGCTCTGTGCCCCCCAGCCAGCTGCAACCAGGGCAGAAAGAGGAACAACAGCCTTGGGACCTGCAGTCAAAGTATGAGCTCCTAGCAATGAAGCCCTTGTCTGTGCCTAGGGCTGTCCCTGCTGGCCACACATGTCCACGGTGTGAAACACAAGCCCTGTGCTGTGAACTGGGCACCGTGTGTGCCACCAGGGTGGGCTGCAGGGAGGGAAGTATGGGGCAGTGCAAGGGGCTGCCTTCATCCTCCACGGCCACTGGCCCCAGGATGCTGCTGGTTTGCCCACCTGTCTTGCTGCCTGTCTGAGCCAGAACTTACCCCAGGCTGGCTGGATCTTCCGTGAAGGATTTTTCCAGACCTTGCAGTGGAAAGTCCCCAGGAGCTGTGGCTGCTGGCGACACAGCTCCCTGTGGCCAGGAGCAATGATGCCTGTGGCATCTCCACCCATCCCCAAGGCCACTCGCCTGCCCTGGCACTCGCCCAAGCTGTGGCACTCAGCCAAAGCCTGGAGCTGGAGGGGGTGTGAGCTGCTGGCTAAGCCCCAGGGCAGGAGCACGGCAGAGCCCATGAGGAAGCTGAGCCCAGGGCTGGGTGAGGGACAGCCCTCACAGCAGGGACAGGGGTCTCAGAATGCAGCAGGGTGCCAGAGCAGGAGTATGGCACCGCTCCCACAGCATTGCAAACACATCAGATCTTTGCTGGGGAGTGACGTGGGTCCTATGAGGTGGCTTCAAATCGTTGGCAAAGCAGGGACAATTTTGGGGTACTCTGGTGGGTACTGGGGACAACTCTGGTACCATCACAGAAGCCATGGGGCAGGAGATGACGTACTGTCACAGACCAGTTTCCCTCCTTGTGTGCCATGCAGGATGTGGAGGGCATGCTGGGGTGAAAAGCAAGATGGGAAAGCTGTAACAGCAAAACACGAGCTGGTGGTTCTTTCCTGAACTTACCCTGGTCCCTCTTGCAGTGTCTTCCTGATAATGCAGGGGTGGCTGTGTCACCGCCAGAGCAGGCACATACAGCCTGCGTGGGGACTTCTAGCCCCCATCCTGATGGCAGAGGGTGTTCCCTGACAGCTCAGTCCCTTCCCAGGCTCCAGTGCTCAGATAGTAAGCTGGAGGACTAGGATATTGTCACCCAAGCGTTCATGGACCCTGAGTCTCTGCAGCTCCCCAGGCAGCCCAGTCCCCTTCAGGGCTGGACTGCAGCCTGGTGAGCTGGGAGCCGCTTCTGATAAGCTGGTTTAAAAGAAAACTGGTTGATTGTGATGACATGCCATCATGCCAAAGACAAGCTTTGCCTTCCCCCTGCCTCCCACCCCGGGACACACACAAGCACCAGTGGTGTGATCCAGAGTGGGGGGGACAAGGATCCCACCACAGGGAGACCTTGGGCCACCTTAGTTGCAGTGGGACTCAGTACCTGGGAAGCAGGTTGGGACATTACCTCGGGGTCCCTCTAGGAGGTGCAGAGCCATCCCCCATGCCAGGCACACAAAGGGGAACAACATTAAATCCTGCTGCATTTGGTGCAGCCCCAAACTGAAGCTCTGGACCATGCTCCGAGCACTGGGGGATCACCATGGCCTCATGCCACGGGCCTGGTGCATGGGAAGTTTCTGGAAATCACTAGACTTTAGCTGGCCCAGCTCTATAAGGTGCTGGGAGCTGGCATTTCCTCCCCACCCTTCACCCCTCTGGATCCCTGCCCACGTTTGCCCGCAGTTTCCCAGGCAACAGCACCCATGGAGATGGGAACGGAGAGGAGAGGCCATGCTGCCAAGGCGTCTCTGCCACCTGCATGTTGACCCATGTCCCCCACAGAGATGCCACAGCTATCTGGGCATCACCACACCTGCTAGCAAGGGGGTAAGCCACCAGCCCCACAGATTTGAATGCCTCTGAAGGGATGCTGTGTCATCACCCCCACTACCCTGTGGGGATTTGGGGGACCCTGTGACACCGGCCAGCTGAGTAGGGATAGTGAGGCAGGAGAAAGATGGGTGCCCCAAAGGTAGGGGTGGGAGTGGGGAGACAATTACTAATAGGTGAGGAGAGATGGGTGAAGGGGGCACAAGCACACACCCATCCTACATCCCTCTGGCACTGCAGCCTTCCACACCATAGACCACCAGTCCTTGCTGTGACTCTGGGCACCATGAAACTCCAGAGAAGTCCTGGCTAGCACAGGAGGACTATGGCCAAAGCCACAGATGAACAAAGTGCTCAGGCTCCTAGGGAGAAGGTGTTTGCACACAGGTGCAGGGTGCTGCAAGAGCACTGCAGCATCTCAGAGGTTTCAGAGGGACAGGAGCAGCCTCTTGCTGATCTGCCCAGGGGTTGTGGAGCCCCTCCTCCTGTTTTCCCAAGTCAAGACATTGGAGAGCACATAGAGGAGATGCACAGAAAGGGACCGAGACCCTGTGGAGGTGGGTTGAAAGCATGAGTCTCATCCACAGAAATCCATCCCTTGAGGGTCGTCTGCAGCTCCACAGCTGGCAGTTCCTCTCCAAAGCCCATACCCTGAGGCAGGGGTGTGGGTTCTGGCTCTGATGCAGGATGCCAGGTGTGGGATGCTGCATGCAGGTGCTGGGTGCTGGATTTTGGGCACAGGGTAGGGTAAGAGGCCACATGCAGCCAGGAGCGAGGTGAGCAGCCTGGCTCTTGGTGCAGAGCAGCCATGTGTGGGTGCTGGGAGGGTGTGGGAGGACACAAGCACCCTGCTGGTTTCACTGCTGCCTTCCCCTTCCTGCTCTGGGTCCCTTGACTCGGGCTGTACTGCTTTGCAGAACGAAAGCAGTGCTGGCCGGTGGGTGTACTGGTGAGGTCTCCCATCCCGCAGCCCAGCACCCTGGCGAGTCTGCAATAGTGGGGACTGCAGTAGCTGGCCAGACACCCCATCGCTGCCACCACTTCTACCCCATCCCATGCCGATGAGCTCCTTAACCAGGCAGCAACCCAGCCCTGGGATGGGGTGTGGGGCTGCAGAGGCAGAGAGGACCAGGGAGCACTCCGTGGGCTGTGGAAAAGGCCGTGCTGTTGCTGTACTTGAGGTGCTGGGCTGTGGGGTGCAAGGTCCTCACTTACACCCCTGCCATGCTCCCTGTAGCCAGGCCGAGGCCCCGGTGTGCAGCACACTCTGGGAGCTGGGAGGAATCCAGGGTGCAGGGCAGGGTGCCGGGGTGCAGGCACCCGTCCCAGCATGCGGGAAGCCCAGCGGGATGGGGAAGGGAGGGGAGGTCTCGGCGAGGGGCCAGGCGAGGCGTGGCCCCCAGCTCACCCGTCATGCATTACTGGAAACATCTGGCCTGGGCTGCGGGGGCGTGCGCTGGCTGCACATGCATGTGCACACATGCACATGGCTATGGGGATGCACTCATGCACATATGCCTTTACAAGTATGTGTATATCAGTACATGCATCCACACCCGTGTACCCTCATGTTCACGTATGTGCATGTATCCACATATGTGTAAACATACCTGGAGGTGTGCACACACATGCATATTCCCACATACACTTGTATGAGTGTAAATACAGACACATACACTTACATGTGTACTCACATGTACGCACACATGTAAATACATTGCTCTCTACAGCTACTTGAAAGGACATTGCAGAGAGGTTGGTGCTGGTCTCTTCTCGCAGGTAATTAGTGATAGAACGAGAGGGAATGGCTGCAAGCTGCAACAGGGTAGGTTTAGGCTGAACATTAGGAAAGGATTCTTCACAGAAAGAGTGGTCAGACACTGGAATCGGCTGCCCAGGGAGGTGGTGGAGTCACCATCCCTGGCTGTGTTTAAGAGCAGATTGGATGTGGTGTTGAGGGATATGGTGTAGGGGAGAACTTTGCAGAGGTTGGACTCAATGAACCCAAGGGTGTCTTCCAACCTAAATGAGTCTATGATTCTGTATGTGCACAGATGAGCATGCATACCTGTGTGTGTACACATGCCAGCAATCACACTGGCTGCAGCACACACATGCATGGACATACACACATGCAACAGACACATGCACGCATGCACACACATGCACATGTGTACAACAGACACAGTAACTGCACAGGCATCCTAGCTGGAGCCTGTGGCCACCCCCCTGCCTGGTTTTGTCATGGTCATCATGGTGCTCGTCATGGTGCTGAGTCCTGGCCGCATGAGCTTACGTGTGGACACACTGCGTGCGGGTGTTCCTGTGTGTGCTTGTGGGTGTAAGAACACGTGTGTGTGTATGAATGTGCGCACTGTGGAAGCCTGTGGCTGACAGTATGTCCCCCGTGTGTCCACATGGGCCACGTGCCTGTGCAAGCCTGCATGTGCCCCTGGGTGCCCACATGCCTGTGGGCTGTGAATGCCCATGTGTGGCAAGTATGCCCTGTGTGTGCCCCATGCACAGTATGCCCGTGTGCCTGCACACACCTGTGTGTGCAGCGTGCCCGTGTATGCCCATAGCTACCTGTGTGTGCCATGAGTACCTGCGCGCCCACGCGTGTGTGCACATGTAGTGTGTGTACCACGCGTACCCTCGTGTACCCCCTCACACCCCGGGGCCCCCGGTGCGGGTACCGGAGCGGGGCGCTGGGGAGCGCGGCGGCGCGGGGGGCGGAGCGCGGCG
>VZTM01032509.1:582741-619740 GCA_013400555.1 Jacana jacana
GCAGCCCCGGCTGCGGCGGGCCCGGCGGCTGCTGGTAGAGGAAATGACCCCGCAGGTGGCAGCAGCTGCACCGGTGCCCCCGGGCTGCCGCCAGGTGGGAGGGGACAAGGACGGGGTCCTTCCTGTGGCTGGCCATCCATGGCCTTCACCTGGGTGCTGTTGGCTGCCTCTCCTGCTAAGGTGTGACACTCCAGCTGGGAGCCCCTGTGGGTGCCCAGGTGCCCCCACTTCCGTGGTGCCACTCATCCGGTCTCAAGGCATGAGCTTTCCCTGCCCTCTGAGCTGTCACAGCATCCTGCAGCCCCAGGACAGCTGCCCAGTGATACCAAGGCGTTGCATCCCGTCCCGGTCCTGCCTGGCTCTCGCAGGGGATGCTGAAGCCATGGGCATCCCTGTGTCTCTCCTGCACTGCTTCACGCCTGGCCGGGCACTCATTGCCAGGCTGGGAGCTGAAGCCAACAGCATTTACGAAGGCATGAAGTGCCTTATCAGTGCCTGGCAGACCCTGGGGGGAGTGGCAGACCGTCCCCTTGGGCGTTCTCCCTTCCCAGAACACAGGACCAGTCCCCGGGCTGAATTCAGGGCCACAGGGTGGGCAGCTTTTGGCTGGCTGGCGATAGGTGTGCAGCGGGGAGGAGGTTCAGCCCCCTGACACTGCACCTCCCACCTCTGAGAGGTCCCGGGTCCAGGCAGCTAGCCGAGCTTGTGGCAGTAGTGGCATCTCAGCTCTCCTTGGAAATGCAGCTACTCCTGGGGAGGGGTTTGGTGGTGGGACTCAGTATCTGCTGGCAGCAGCCTGCCTGTGCTGGAGGGGCTGTGGCCGAGGCTGGGGGCTCGCCCTGCATCCTCCAGCCTCCTACCCTTTATCTCCACTGCCCATGCTCCCTCCTCACAGCTTCAGGGTCTTGTGCCCCTCTGCTGATCGCTCCAGGCCCATGGTAGCCTGGGGACACGTTCTTGGGTGCTCAGCTGGTGGTGGCTGGGGACTCTTGGCGGGGGGCAGGGGTCTTTCCCTGGCCAGCAAGGGCACTGAGTGCTGGGTGTGGGATCTGCAAACACTGGTACTTGTTACGTGGACAAGCAAACTGGTGTTTTGCAAGAGTGGCTGTCCCTCTTGGTGGGGTCAGGCCCCGGTGCTCTTCTGGGGCCCCCAGCAGCTCTGGGATGGGGCAGGAGTAAGGGCAGGGGAGGCAGCTGCCCGTGCCCGTGCCCATGCCCTGTCCAGCAGCACCTGGCGCCTGGCAGAGCCCAGTGGCTCAGCCCCCCACCCCCCCTGCGCCGCACGTGCACGCGATGCACCAGGGCAGAAGGCAATCGTTTCCCATCTGTGTCCTGCGCGGCAGCTGAGCCCTGAGCTGGCCCCGCTCAGCGCCCAGTCCTGGTGCTGCCCTGTGCAGCAGCCACTTCGGCTCCTGCTCTCGCTGGGGGACAGCTCGGGGGGCCCTGCTCCTGCACGCAGCCCCCAACGCCCACCTGCCGGAGGCCAGCAACCAGCTGCCCACAAGGTCATCTGTCCACACCGGGTAAATCTTTAACTGCTTCTTGGGAAACACCTGGGAGCTGCCGCTTGTGTGGGTGCCAGGGGGTTTGGAGGCGTCAGAGGGGGTGGGAGCCAGCAGGAAGAGACCGTGTTGCCAGCCTACTTGGCCCTGGGCTCTGCGTCCCCCACCAGCCCCACTCCTGTGTATCCTGTGGTCAGTTACGGGGGAGCAACCTGCCTGGCACAGCCCCCCAGTTCCTGAAGGGAGGGGGTGCCCAGGGCGGGGATGTGCCCACCCCTCCAGTCACATCTCTCTTGGTGTCTCTCTCCCCTCTGCCCAGCTTGCTCTGACAGCGGATTGAAGCGTGCCGGTGCCACAGCCAGCGCAACGGAGAGCAGGCAGACAAGGAACCCAGCAGTGGGCAGCTGGCACCACGCTCCAGCCTCCAGGGATGGCCGATAAGTGCAGCGAGGGACTGCTGGTAAGTGACAGGGGCGCGGGGAGCGGGCTGGCATGGGCACCTGCTGCGGATACCTGGAGCACCCGGCGCAGGGAGCAGGACACTGGGGCTTCTGTAAGGCTTGATGTACTCCAGGACCCCTGGCCAGGGTTGTGCCGCCTCAGTGCTCCCCCAGCATGATGGGGTAGACACTGACTGCCACTTGCCCTGAGCCCATTGCCTGTGAGGGTCCCCGGGTGCGGTGTCTCGCCATGCCTGGAAATGCTATCGCCTGTCTGAGGTGCTCTGCCTGGCCTTATCTCCTGCCCCAGCTTTCTGGGAGGGTGGCGAAGGTGGGAAAGCTCTAGCTGGGTGACTCCTGTCTGCTCTCAGCAAATGGCATGGGTGCCCCCAGAAGGCATTTGCCTCCACCCAACAGGCTCTCCTGGGATGGGCTGGTAGGATGGTGCACGGGCAGAGCCAGGTTCTTCTAGGCACAAATGTGGTGCCCAACACTCCGTCCTTGCAAGCTGTGTGTCGCAGGGTGCTGTGCGCTGCCCTGTGATCGCCTGCACCAGGGATGACTTTGGTGCCCTGGGTGAGTGTGGGACGTGCCTGGCGTGTGTCCTCTTTGGAGGGCTGCAATGGCCCTGTGCTTGTGGCGGCTCTGCTGTGCCAGGCCTTGCAGTGAGCGGTTTGGGAGCCATGAGCTTGGGTTCTTGTGCCAAGCTGCTGCGCTGCGCTGGGCAGGTGAGCCCAGGGTGGGCTTGGCTCTTCCCTTTTTCCCGATGGATGGCAGCTGAATGCTGGGACCAATATGATTCTGGGCCCTCCCCTTCCCGGGGGGCTTCCCGAAATAGCTGCATGCTCCAGCCAGAGGGCCTGGAGCCAGGACTTCCCTGGGAAGCTGAGAACCAGGGGAACGGCGTGCTTCCAGCACGCTTGTGTGCCTGCGTCTCCTCTGCTAGTGTGTCCCAGTGTGGCCCCGCTGGCTGTGCCTGCAGCGGGGACCCCAGTGCCCATCCTGCCTGTGGTGGGCAGAATGGAGGGATCAGGGTGGCCGGTGGGATGAGAAGGCAGGTTTCTTCAGGAGAAAAGCTTGGCTGAGAATGGGGACGTATCCAGACTTCATCACGGGTCTGTCATGGGGATGTGCTCCTGTATATGTGGGGTGCTTGCCATTGCTCTATGCTTGCCACTGTGTCCTTGCCCTGGCCAGAGCAACTTCCATCATGCTGGAGAGAGGGCTGAGCCTGGACCTGCAGCGGGGAGCCAGGCACAGGAGCGCCCACCCGCTCCTAGTGAATCTTTAACTCGCTTCTCGGAAGTACCTGACCAGCCCACCTCAGGGTTAGGTCGTGCAGAGAGGTGGGGACGAGTGGGAAACCATGAGGTCTGGCACACACTGTGCTGGCCATCCTGGCTCGCAGCCTTCTGCCCAGAACTGCCATGTTTGCATGGCTAAGAGGATGCCCGTGCAGGGGCTGAGGGAGGAAGGCAGGTGCCCGTGGGAGCATCCCCACTTTTGGAGGATCCCTGTGCCGCTCTAGCTGCGAGAGTCTTGGGAAGAGCTGTGGTGGGATGGACGCTGGCTGTTGAGCTGCCTGGGTCACTAGGGAAGGGAGCTAATCTCCTTGGCCTGCCTCCAGGGCGCTGCCAGTCACTTGTCCCTGCCTGTCCTCTCATCCTTGTCTGCAGGTGCAGGTCCAGCTGCCCCAGCCCCCAACCCAGCTGGGGTCCCGCAGCACAGCCCAGGCCCAGGGGTGTGTGTGCAGTCTCAGCACCCGGGCAGGTTTGTGTCGGGGCTTGGAGTGCTGTCTGTGCCCAGCCTGGGGAGGGACAGAGGTGATGGAGGCAGCAGCTGGGTGTTGTGCAGCTGAGCCTCAGTTTCCCCAACTGTGAGCTAGGGCCTGCGCCCTCCTGTCTGTCCTGGGGTGACAACAAATGCCATGTCCTGCTTTTCAGGCTTTGCATTTTGTGGATGCCTCTGGGAAGCTCTGTGTGCTCACTCCAACATCACAGGCAGGAGGGCAGGCAGCACCCTCCCCATCTCTCCCAAGCCCTGCAGAGACCATGGGCTCTGGGGTGCAGGGCTGCTCCAGGGGCTGGATCAGTCCCTGTGTGGCCAGGCTGGGGCGTTTCCTTGGGGCACAGGGAGGGTCTGACAGCCTCTCCCTCCCCGGCATTTAAGGACATTTTGTTTTGTCCTCCTCAGGGCTCTTTGTTCAGGCTCCAGCAGTGCCAGAGGCTCCTGACTCCCAGGGCTGCCTTGCTGGCACAACCAGGCAGCTTTTGGCTGCAAAATGCCTGGCTCAGGTGGGCTCCTGCCATTGCCCCAGCCTACCCTGGGTGGACAGCAGGGTGCTGCTCCCACACACTGCCGGGGGTTAAGGGCTGGGGGGGAACTCTGCCTGTCCCAGACACCCCCAGCAGCGCAGTGCCACCGGCCAGTGGCCACAGACAGGGGGGCCAGCAGAGCTGCGGAAGTGGCTCTTGGCTGCAGGAGCCCTTCCCGGAATACCAAGGGGCAGTGATGGGGGGCGGGGGGGTGCAGCGGGGGATTTTTCTGCCTGAGTGCCCTGGGAGAATTGTGTACACCCCGGGAGAATGAGGCCAGAGCAAGGCAGCCCCGTCGGGAAGTACCCAGCTAGGGGATGGGAGCACAGGGGCAGGTCCCTGGGCATTGCCTCTGCAGTCCTGCTCAGGGATGGGGTGACAAGGGCTGGGAGATCCACGGGCATCCCCCATGTGCCTCCTTGCCTCTGCCTCACTGGTGCAACCCCAGCACCACTGGCTAGCCACGGTGGTGTCTGGTGTGTCGGGGAAGACCAGCATCAAGCTGCAGAGCCTTCATTTCCAGCAGCATGTTCCCGTGGGGCTGGCAGTCCCCTCTGCCCACCAGCCTGGCTGTCAGGGGAGCGGCGCTGTGTTCCTATGGGCTGGTGCAGGGCCTGGCATCCCTGGGATGAGGCAGTGGGTCCCACTATGCTGCACTCAGGCTGCTGCAGGGGGCAATAATGTCTAGTGGTGGCACATGGGTGGCCTGCACAAGGTGATGCAGCCGAACCGGGGCATGAAGTGGTGCTGGTGTAGGCACGTTGTGGGGTTTTGGGGCATGGGAGATGCCTAACTGTATGTGGGAGAGGGCTGGGACAGTGTCACTGGGGCTGGTACAGCGTGGGGTGTCTCTGGTGTTGCACATGTCCCAGGGGGCACAGTTGGGTGCTGCCATCACATGGGATGGGATGTGTCCCAAGCTACCAGGTGGCCAGTGCAGGAGAGGACAGGCACTGGGTGCTGGTGCATGGGAGACCAAGCGCCAGCCCCCACACACGTGTGCTGTTCACGTGTGTGCCCGCGGCTGCCACTGCCCGGACCCCAGATGGTTGCCCGAAAGCGCCAGCCCGTCCCCCCGCCCTCAGTGCACCCATCACGCCTCGCTAGCGCCTTGGCTGCGCTCCCCAGCCGGGGTGCAGGGCTGGGAGCAGCTGGGGCACCCCAAGCCTGGCTGGGGGGCACCCCACACTCACCTTCCTGTGGGACACAGCACCCCACCAAGATGCCATCCCACACTGGCAAGGGGGTGAGCGGGGAGGCTTGCGGGGTGCCTTGGGTGGCAGGAGGGTCACAGCACAGCCCTCCTATTAGCCAGATGGTCCCCTGCAGGGCAGTGACCTTGCAAGGGTTGCCATGGAGATGCCATGATGTCGCCAGTGGTATGACGTCAGAGTGAAATAGCATGGCACTGGGCTGGAGATGTGCTAGTAGGCAGGCTTGCCCCCTGTGACCCCATCCCCCAACGGGGCCATGCCTGGTCCCTGGAGCCCTCTAGTCCCAGGGGTTGGGGACAGCCATGCAGAGCTGGGTGGCTGCCTGAGTACATAGGGGCAGGACTGTGTTTGTGGGGCTGGGGGCGTTGGGGAGTGGGAATGGAGGGGTCTGAAGGGACGTGGCCCTTTGCCATGCTCCAAACGCAGGTTCCTGCCATAGCCAGGCAGGCAGTGGTGCCTGCAGGGAGGGCAGTGCTGCCCACCGGAGCGTGCGGGGCTACGAGCAGCTGGACATCACTAATGAGGCCTCATTAAGCAGGACAGGGCTCAGCCTGCTGTGAAGCCTGCTCTGCCTGTGCCTGCTGGGGTTGGAAGGGGGATGCCTGACTCATGGAGGGGAAACTGAGGCGCAGAGGTTCCCTGTGGTGTGGGACAGGCATCATGGTGGGGCACCAGTGTCACGGTGGGGCGGGCATCGAGGGGCTGAGCCTGGCTGGGAGGCAAGCGGGGAGCGGTGCCAAGCGCCGGAGGCAGCGGGCGGGGGGGAGGCGGGCGGGTGGCTGCTGCGCCAGAGCCTGAGGTGCCAATGAAGCCAGGGACTTGCCGAGCCGGCCAGCTTGGCCCCCCGGATGGCAGCCACGGGCAGCAGGACCCCTTCAGGCCCCCTCAGCAGGTCAGTGGAGAGGCGAGAGAAGGATTTGGGGGGTAGAACGGAGGGCTGGGTTGGATGGCAGTCATGCCAGCGCTGTTCCCCCACCACCATGGGTCTCCAAGCCCCTTTGTGATGGCTCTGGGGTGATGGCTCTGCGGGACTGAGGGACACCTGCAGCTCTGTGCTGCAGGATGCTGGGGAGGCACCCCCAAGCCCAATAGCCAGGGACATGGGGTGCCCTGAGCGAAGGAGGGCACGGCTTGGCACCAAACATTTCCACAGTTTCAGCTGGGTTGGGAGATTGCCTGACAACTGTTTTATTTGTTAACTCTGGAACCTACTGAATACAAGAGGGATGCACAGCACCCCTTTACCTTGCTCAGTGCTGCAAGGGGAGTCTAGTGAAGATCCCCCTACAATTTCATGGGCATCAGCAAGCAATGCCCCGTGGCACCCCTGGGCTGGACTGGTGCTGCTGCGGGGGGCTGGCAGAGTGTGCTCAGGGCTGGGCAGCATGAGGGGGTGGTCAGGGGGATGCAGCACTTGTCGGGGTGGGGTGCATGTGTTCCCTGCAATTTGGACATCCCCCTCAGTACTGCATCTCACTGACCCTGGGAGTGCCCCTTTGCCTGTGCTCATCCTCGCTGATGAGCTGATGCTTCCACAACTGATGCTGTGCCGGGTTCCTGTGTCCCCATGCCATGCCTCTGCCGCACCAGGGCAGAGTAAATGTGGGGCTGGGTGCTTCAGAGAGGGTAGGGATGATTGGGGTGTGCTGGTGGGGCCGGCAGAGCCGGGACAGGCAGGCTGGTAGGGTACATCAGCCTCTGGTGCAGGGCTGGCACTTGTGGGTTCATTACCCCCTGTGCCAGGGACAAGGAGTGCAGGGGCTGATTATCGGGGCACCCACCCTACCACAGCACCCAGGATCTGCAGATAGCCATTGGGCCACCCACAACACCCCTCCCCAAGTCACCTTCCATCCCCAGGGACCCCTACCCGAGGCAAGGTTTCCCCTAAACCCCACTTCCCTGCCCTGGGAGAATGTCTAGGTTGGCAAACAACATAATTGGCATCTATTTATACCTTCTACTATAACTTCTACTATCCTGCGGCAGCCCTCCCCAGTCTGGCTCCACTTCACCATTGAGGAGCTGCAGATTTTTCCCCCAGGACAGAAGAGCCCCCAGAAGGATTTCTGGGGTGACATGACGATGTCACCATCGTCATGGTGAAGGGCAATGACATCAGGCTGATGACATCAGGGGCTGATTGGTGCCCTCTATTGGCATTGCAGGAACAGCCCAGGGCCAGAGCAGGATATGGATGTCCCCCTTGGTTTGGTTTAGGGGAGGCAGGGTAAGGCTGATGCCCCGTGGGACACTTCTGCTGGGCTGAAATACCCCCATGGTGGGCAGTTTGATTTGGGGGAAAAAGCGGAGACCATGCTGGAGATGCCTCCCCTAGGGACATCCCCTCCCAGCATTGCCCCCACCACTGCCACAAGCTTCCCAGCCATAAATCAGGGCCCCTTTGGGAAATGGGGGGCATCCGGGCACCCCAGCCAAGCTGTCATTGTGCAAGGCGATGCTGCTTAGCATGAGAAAGGCTCCAGTGCCAGGCGGCGTGATGGATGATGCCTGCTCTGCTGGCCTGGGGAAGCTTTGGCCATGTGGGAGGGGGGTCCCAGGGAAGGGGGAGGAAAGATACCCCGGGCACCCTGAACATCCTCAGGGATGTTCAGGGTGCCTGTGGCATCTTTCCCCCCCCCGCTTCTGTTTCCATCCAAGACAGGCATCTTTTGGGGCTACATGGAAGCGTGTGTGGAAAATTCGGGATGTGGAAGCAGAACTTTCCCCATATAGAGACTGCATTCTTGCTGGGGGGGAGCAGCTCCCCTTTTGTAGCCCAGCTCTGTCCCAGACCCACAGCAGTGATGAGAGGGGGAGGATGTCTCGTCTTCCTGGATGCCTGGGTTCTCTGTGCCCCCCCTCCCTTTTACCATGCAGGGTTGGAAGGGAGGTTAATGAGTGTAAAGGACGGGGTGACCTTCCCAGATTTGGGGAGGAGGGGGTGGGTTGGAGCAAGCTGAGGGGTGAGCATGCAAGCGTGTGTGCACGTGTGCCTGCTTGTGCATGCATGGGCACACATGTGGCTGCCCCCTTATTGGGGACAAGTGTGCTGAAGCCCCATGCTGCCGGAAAGAGGCAGAGGGCAGCAGAGGCCTCACGCTCTTGTTGCACTGCTGCCAGGCAGCTCAAAGCTGGGGTGCCCCATCAGGCATGGGGATGAAGGTAAGCCAGGGTCACCTGAGCAAATGGGTGGCCCTCTGGCTTTGGAACAGGGATGAGGTCCCCTTTGGGCTGAGCTGGGGCCATGCAATGTCATCCCTCCTGAGACCCTTTGCCAAGGAGGCTGGAGTACTTCTCCCCCTCCCCCTCCTGCTGCCCATGCTGATCATTAGGAGCCTCGTTAGTGCGAGCAGCTTAATCGGAGGCTTCCCAATCCGATCAGCCTGCTCAAGCGGGCAGTATGCCCCAGTGTAGGGACAGTGCCAGCATCCCACCACCACCCTGGGGACCCTCAGCCCTGCTCCTGCTCAGCACCCCATAATAAGAGTCTCCCCTGGAGTAGGGGGTGGGGGAGGGGGGTGAGGTGTCCTCCAGCACCTGGGAGTGCTGTGAGCTCATATCCGATGGAGCCTTTGCCCGTGGGGTTCAGCGTGGGCACCCCAGTGGCATGGCTGGCGTATAGTCCCTATAGCCTAGCCTGCAGCACCCACTGATCCCCCCCCACATCGCCCCTCTCCCCTAGTCCTGTGCCCTGGCAGCCCCCCCTCGTCCCCCGGCGCGTGCAGGCCCTGCTTGCAGCAGATGGCTTTGTTTGGCAGCGCGGTGCCGGAGTCACCGGGCATCACGTCCCGGCTGTGCCGGCCCTAATCGAATGATACGGTTAGGTGCACCGCGCCTGCTGCCCGCGCCCCGCCGGCGTGAGCAGATCCGAAGCGACGGCTTCCATTTGTGGCCCACTCGCTGCCAGCGTCAGCCATCACAGGGGGCACATGGGCTGGAGAGGTGGAATGTAAGGGGGGTAGCAGCGTGAGAGGGCATGGGCACAGGGGTGTCTGTGGTGGGGAGACTGGTGCCTTAGAACTCCAGTGACCTGTTAAGGCTGCTTGACACCCTGTGCTGCTCTCGTAGGGTCATGGGTGCCATGGGGCCATGGACTGACCACCACCCTCACCCCATACACCCATCACCTGGCCCTGGTTGGGGATGGGAGGGACTGGGGGCACTGGTGGCATCCCAAAATGCCATCTGTCCTCAGCCCAACCTACTGGAGCTTGGCAGCATCTGGACGGGATATTAGTGCTTGCCTGGGGCCAGGCTGGGACAGAGCCATGGGGTGATGGGTGCCATCTCCGTTGGGGGTGACCAGTTGCCCGCCCCTGTTGTTGTTTTCCCCGGTGTGAGCTCACATTGTGTGGCAGCCTGCACAATGGGCCCTTTCTTGCCCATGTCCAGCCCCTCCCAGGTCCCCTGCGGTGAGGGATGGCTGGGTGCTGGGGCTGTCCCCAGGGGACCCACCTGCATGGGACCCCCCCCTACGCTGCCAAGCACTGTGCCCTTGCTGGGCTCTGAGCCAGTGGCAGGACCCCAGCTGCAGCAGGGTGCCTTTCGGGGGATATCACCCAGCCGCCCTGCCTGCTCTAATCGCTGCACCTCACTCCCTAGTGAGGGGGGGCCATGCTTGACCCCAGGGGTCCCCAGCATTCTCCCCCAGCCATGGACAGCGGCCACCCAGCGGGGCCTCTCTCTTGCTGGGCGCAGGGAGGGGGGGGACGACGACAGGGGAACAGAGGCCCCTTTGTGCTCAGGCGCCCAGACCTGCTTTGTATGAGTTGCGGGCTCTTCCTTCGCTGCAGCCGGGCTCCGGGCAGAGCTATTCATTGGGGGGGCTGCCACCACTGCCCTCCCCCCCTCCTTGGCACTGCCTGTGCATGGCGAGGGGGGGGAGCTGGAATCAGGGGAAGGATGCCGGGGACCACCCGGCCCTGCTTGGCGGCTGTCACCCCTCAGATGGGGCTGGCGGGGGGGTCCCCGGTTGACGCGCCTCATGGCATCTTTCCGCAGAATGGCGCCGTGCCTGGGGAGCGGGGCAAGCAGGACAAGAGCGTCAAGCGTGGCAACTGGGGCAACCAGATCGAGTTCGTGCTGACCAGCGTGGGCTACGCCGTGGGGCTGGGCAACGTCTGGCGCTTNGCCCTAGCGCAGGGGGCACAGCTGTGCCCAGAGTCATTGCCCACTGTCAGCTTCTGGTTCTTGCCCACCAGGTGCCTTCATGTTCCCTTACTTCATCATGCTGGTGTTTTGTGGTATCCCCCTCTTCTTCATGGAGCTCTCTTTTGGGCAGTTCGCCAGCCAGGGCTGCCTTGGCGTCTGGAGGGTCAGCCCCATGTTCAAAGGTAAGGGACTGCCCATCTCCACTGGCGTGCACTGGCACAGTCCCCCTGTACACACCATTTGTCCCCTGCACACACACCTCTGGCACATTGCACAGCCCCACACAGGCATCTGTGACTCACATAGCCCTTCATGCCTTGCACACGGGAGCCTTGCACACATATGCCTTGCACATGCACCACTGCCCACGTTGCAGGGGTCCCCTGTGTGCACATTCAGCCTAGACCGCGCTGCCTGGCACACACAGCCCGCCCGGCTTCCCCTGCACTTATTACACACATTACACACATCCCTGCACACACAACGTGCACCCCTGCACTGGCATCCACTGCGGGCATTACACACACTTCCCTGCACACGCCACACGTGTTCTCCATGCATCACCCTTGGAGAGACTGCTCAGGTCCCCTGATTGTGCTGCAGGTGCCTGGGGACCCTTTGGCTGTGGGCACACTCCTGCAGTCCTCTCCCTGCCCCATGGGTGGTGGGTGCTGTGCCTACACGTGTGGGTGCTGGCCATGCCATGGCTGGACCCTGCTCTAGGTGCACTTCCTGGCACCGGGGTGCGCTTCCACGCTGCTGCCTCTCCTGGCCTACATCCGCCCACACGCTCTCAGCCTCGGTGCATGTCCCTCCCATGTGTTTTTGTGGCCTGTGTCACCAGCCGCCAGGTCACTGCAACCCTAAAGTCACCATAGCCATGCAAGGAGAGACCCCTCACCCAGTGGTTCTCCAGGCGGGCTGACCCCAAGGGTTTGGCTGCAGCTGTGCAGACCAGGCACCCCCTGTGCTTTGCTCCATGTCCCAGGGGCCCTTCAGTGCCATTGGGCTTGCTTGGAGGTAGAGGACCCCCTGCAAGGTGGTGGGCTGAGCTGTGGTGCTCCCCACCCCAGCGTGGCTGCTAAGGCTGCTGCCAGCGCTGTGTGCCCCCTGCTCTCCCTGCACCATGCTGTGCCGTGCCCGCGCCGCGCTGCTCACCCCTCCCCGGTGCTGTTCCCAGGCGTGGGCTACGGGATGATGGTGGTGTCCACATACATCGGGATCTACTACAACGTGGTGATCTGTATTGCCTTCTACTACTTCTTTGTGTCCATGACGCGCGTGCTACCCTGGACGTACTGCAGCAACCCCTGGAACACACCTGACTGCACAGGGGTGCTGGATGGGAACCTCTCCAGCCGCACCGCCCTCAACCTCACCCATTTCCTCAATACCACCCAGAAACGCACCAGCCCCAGCGAGGAGTACTGGAGGTATCGGGGAAGGGGAAGAGGGGACAAGGGGAGGTGGTGATGATGGTGGTAGTGTTGGGGTCCTGCTGACGCCAGCTGCCCCCTGTGCAGGAGGTACGTGCTGGACCTGTCAGATGACATCGGGAACCTGGGTGAGGTGCGGCTGCCTCTCCTGGGCTGCCTGGGCGTCTCCTGGGTCGTTGTCTTCCTCTGCCTCATCAAGGGTGTCAAGTCCTCGGGGAAGGTACCCACTCCATACTCTGGACCATAACCCTTTTCCTGATCCATAGCCCCTCCCCTAGTCCATAACCACACACCCCTGTCCTCAGGCCACATCCCCTTATCTGTGGCCCCAGCCCCTGTCCCCAGCCCCACCCCACTGAGTTGCTGCCCCATAGGTGGTGTACTTCACGGCCACCTTCCCCTACGTGGTGCTCACCATCCTCTTTGTGCGTGGCATCACGCTAGAAGGGGCCCTCACCGGCATCATGTACTACCTGACTCCCCAGTGGGACAAGATCCTCAATGCCAAGGTGAGCGGGGACAAGAGGTGGTAGGTGGCTGGGGAGGAGCAGGGCTAGTGGACACAACACTGACCACCTCACTGCCACAGGTGTGGGGTGACGCAGCCTCGCAGATCTTCTACTCGCTGGGCTGTGCCTGGGGTGGGCTCATCACCATGGCCTCCTACAACAAGTTCCACAACAACTGCTACCGGTGAGTGCCCAGCCATGGCCCCCCAGTCCTCTCACTGTCCCCCAGCCCCTTCCACCAACTTTAACCGTTCTCCCCACAGGGACAGCATCATCATCAGCATCACCAACTGCGCCACCAGTGTCTATGCTGGCTTTGTTATCTTCTCCATCCTGGGGTTCATGGCTAACCACTTGGGCGTGGATGTCTCCAAGGTGGCTGACCATGGACCTGGCCTGGCCTTCGTTGCCTACCCTGAGGCCCTCACCCTGCTTCCCATCTCGCCCCTGTGGTCCATTCTTTTCTTCTTCATGCTCATCCTCCTGGGGCTGGGCACACAGGTAGGTCATGGTGGGGCAGTGTGGTAGGGCCAGCAGATTGGGTTGGAGTGGTAGGATGACAAGGTGGGGACAAGATGGTGGTCCAAGCTGATATGCTGCCTCTCCACCTCCTGCACAGTTCTGCCTGCTGGAGACCCTGGTCACGGCCATTGTGGACGAGGTGGGCAATGAGTGGATTATCCGTAGAAAGACCTTTGTGACGCTTGGGGTGGCTGTGGCAGGCTTCCTACTGGGTGTCCCACTCACCACACAGGTAGGTGATCTTGGGGTACCATTGCTGGTATGGTGACAGGGTACTATTGCCATGGCAACCTTGCCATGATGACATCATCAGCCATGTCCACATGGTTGCCATCACTGCCTGTGATGACACTCAGGGCCTGATGTTTCCATGGCAACACTGGTGATGGTATCCAGTTTAAGCATCGCCATATGGCAACACTGGTGATGGCATCAGGCGTTGCTATGCTGACCACGGTTGTGGTATCTAGGCTGTGTGTTGCCATGCTGGCACTGGCAGTGCAGCTGTGCCGGTGCCCTGCTGATTGCAGTGGTACTTCTGGGGCAGCCATGGCAACAGGTCTCTCTTGCAGGCGGGCATCTACTGGCTCCTCCTGATGGACAACTATGCAGCCAGCTTCTCCCTGGTCATTATCTCCTGCATCATGTGCGTGACCATCATGTACATCTACGGTAGGTACAGCCACCTCTGGCCAATCAGCTGGCAGGGCTGTCCCAGCCAACCAATGGGGAAGGGAGTGTGCTGACTTCTGGCGAATCAGCATTTTGCTGTGTGCTGTGGGTCCCACCACCCAGGGTCTGGAGCTGGTGCTGGGCAGGGATGGGAGGGGGCTTAGGGTCCCACTGGGATCCCAGCACATCCACATCCGGGCTGATGGCCGCTTGTCCCCACAGGGCACCGCAACTACTTCAAGGACATTGAGATGATGCTGGGCTTCCCACCTCCGCTCTTCTTCCAGATCTGCTGGCGCTTCATCTCACCTGCCATCATCTTTGTGAGCATCACGACCATGGGGTACAGGGTCATAGGAGGAGAGGGCTGGGAGCCCACCTGGGCCTTCCACTTGCCCACCTTCGGGATGGGGGTGCTGTACTGCAGGGAGGCAGCAGGGATGGGGTAGAGCAGGGCAGCTGGGGGGTCACAGAGCAGGTTGGCTGCTCTCCACTGGCTGATCCCGCCTGTCCCTCCCCAGTTCATCCTGGTCTTCACAGTGATCCAGTACCGGCCCATCTCCTACAACGACTATGTCTACCCAACCTGGGCCATCAGCATTGGCTTCCTCATGGCACTCTCCTCCGTGATCTGCATCCCCATCTATGCCATCTACAAAGTGTGTCGCTCTGAGGGGGACACGCTGTTGGAGGTGGGTGGCTGGGGCTAGACCCCCTTCTTCAAGTTACACCTGGGGCTGCCTGCAAGGCTGTCCCCCACCCCACCGGAGCTGACAGCACCCCACAACACCTGCATGCAGACAGCACCCATGGGGCACCCCATCTCCAGCCACCCCTGGGAGCCACTGGCACACTGGGGGAGGCTGGAGCAGGGGAGCATGGTGGCTGCTGACCTTCTCCCCATCCTCTCCTTCTCTTTCCAGCGCTTGAAAAACGCTACCAAGGCAAGCAAGGACTGGGGCCCAGCGCTGGCAGAGCACCGCAGCGGGCGCTACGCCCCAGCCTTCAGCCCCTCCACTGAGTCCAACCTGGAGGTGCAGCCCCTGCAGCCAGAGAAGGCCCGGAGTGAGGCGGTGGCTGCGTCCCCCGTGCAGGGCAGCAACGGCTCAGCCCACAGCCAGGACTCCAGACTGTGACCCCCCCCGTTGTCCCTGCACCCCCTCTAACCCCTCCCACGCGGTGACACTTTCGCACCTTCCGCTGGCGGAGCCTGGCTCCGGGCCACACTGGACCACGGGGGGGCTCTCAGCGCCAGTCCCCGAGATCCCCCCACCTCCTTGCTGGTTAACCCCTCCCCCTATCCCCCACCCCCCCACCCCGTGGCGTTCGTTAACCCTTGTGTTTACGGTAACCTTTGTGCGCGACGCTGGGACAAGAGAGGAGGGGGCACAGCCCCGGGAGGGCCGGGAGCCAGAGGCACTTTATAGGGGCCCTGCCCCAGGGGGGTGCACAGGATGGTGGGGAGTTAGATGACCCCCAGCTCCCAGGCACCCCCACAGCCAGGCAACCTGTCCTGCTGTGGGTCACCCTCCTGACCTACCCTTGGGGATGGTGTGGAGTATCCCTTCTGGGGGATACCTATGGGGACTGGGGACTTGCAGGGACTGCCCATGGCCCCCCTGAGCCATGTATGCACAGGGCTGTCATGGCAGAGGTTGGCACTGGTGGGGCATCCGATATGGCTCTGAGCCTGCAGGGTCCCACGAGATGGTGCCAGGCACTGGGCCAGCACAGGGAGACAGGGGGACAAGCACACTGCCTACACGGGCAGGAGGATCTCAGCACAAGACACAAGCACTTAGAGCATACGTGTGCATGTGTGTGTGTCCATGTGTGTCCCTTGCAGACACGGTACAGGCACACATGCGGCACGCGTGGGCATGCACATGTACACACTACCCCAGGGCTGTGCAGGCAGCAAGCTGGTATGGCCCTCCCACCCCCCATGCAGCACTGCAGCCCCCCGCACACCCCCTGCAGCCCCAGGGAGGGGCTGTGGGCCCTCATCTGGGTGGCCAGGCACTGCCAGCAAAGCTGGGCACAGCCGTAAGCAGCGTGGGCACAGCTCAGCGCTGCTGCCTGCCCGGCAGCGGGGCAGGAGGCTGGGGAGCACTTAAACCTGGCCGAGGGGTGACAGGGCAGGGCTGGGGGGGGAGTCCAGCTCTCCCCAGCAGCCTCAGCACGGGCGGGAACGGGGGGCCTTCCATGGTGCTAAGGGGGAGCAGGGTGGACCAGCCCCCCCAGCTGCTACTAGCAAAGAGGTACCAGCGGAGACACGGAGGGCTGCACCAGCCCGCTCGCTCCGAGCTATCTGGGGATACTCGGTCCCCAACCAGTATTAGTTGAGCAGGATGCACTGGTGAGGCCAGGCAGTCTTAAATCTGTCTTCCAGCTCCAGCCAAAGGGCTGGAGCTTTCAATTCGGGGTGGATGGGGTGGGACCCTTCCCATCCAGCTGCTCCTCTCCCAGCCAGTGCCCTGCACGCCTTGTGCTGCAGCCCCAAGGTTGGCACAGGGATATGTGGCTTGGCACAGCGGTGGGAGGCGGCAGGCAGTGGGCGCTAAGCCCCGGCAGGACGTTCCAGCTCCCCTGTCCCAAGCCCCCCACCGTACCACGGCGAGGGGCACAGGTTCCCGCATGGTGCCCGTGCCCTGCCCCACGTGTCACGCCGCTACTCTTCACCTCTAATTGTTAGCAATAACGCGCACGTCCCTGGGCAGCGCCGCCTGTGCCAGTGTCTCTCCCGGTGTAGAGTTCTAAAGTATCCTAGATTTTAATGAGATTTATATTCCTGAGGCTGTGTCCCGGTGTGCCCTTCTTTGGGGACCCTGGGGAGGGATTGAGGGTTGGACAGTGGGAGACCATGTCCCATGGGTGCAGCCCTTTCCCCTTTGCTTGCCCCACGCTGGCACTGAGCAGCCAGGCTGGGCACCAGAGAACACTCCTTTGCCCCATTCATACCTACAACTCCTCGCTGGAGCTACAGCAAAGGAGAGGGGGGGAGAGAGCATTGTCCCCAAGGGGAGGAGAGGCAGCAAGTGTCCCATGGCAGCCCTGAGCAGTTTGCAAAGCAGGAGCAGACCCCCCCTTCAGTGCTGCCCCAGGACTGGACAAGCCGGGGTGGGGTGGGGGAGGACCTCTGCTCCCAAGCCCCAGCTAGAGGGGGCTGCCAGGGATGGTGAAACTGGCTGATCGCAGAGTGACACCCCCCCACCCAACCACTGACCCTGGAAACCCAGCAAACTTTTGAAACTTTTATTAAATACAAAAACCCCGGTCTCTGCGACCGAACGCTGCATTCAACGTACGCTCAAAAAAAGGGTCAAACATTCAAATGTACAAAAGTTGCCGGTGCGCCCCCCCAGCCCCGGCGTGCTGCCCCACTCCTGACCCCACTGCTCCCAGCCCCCCGCGGGGTGTGGGGTGCTGGGGCTCCTAGTTCTATGGAGGGGTACAGGGCACCTGCCCTGCATGGCCCTGGCCTCCCCTGCCTGCAGCCTCCCCTGCCCTAGGCCTGGAGAGGGGAAGCCAGAGAATGGGGAGACCTCAGTGGCCCCTGTAGGGCACCTGCTGCTGAAGGGAGCTGTGGGGCAACCCCCCCATTCCCCCAATAGCCCCCCCAGGAAGGACTGGGGGGCTTCAAATGAGCCCCATCCCCCCAGAAGCAGGGAGGGCAGGTGCAGGCAGGGGCTGAACTTGTATATAGCATCTGCCTTCGAGGAGGGGGGACGGGATACAGCCGCCCCCAGGCCTGGGGAAACTGAGGCACAGCAAGGGGCATTTGCTAACCAGAGGTCTCTGTTTGGCAGAGCCAAGACGGGGCCCGGCTCTAAGCACCAGACTAAAGCAGAGGAAGACAGTAAGCCATGTTGTCATGCCCAGCAGTGCAGGCAGCGCCCAGCTGGCGTGGCGACATGGCCCTGGTCCTGCCTGCTTGGAGGGGCCCAGGCTGCTGCTACCCCCAGCTGCTGGGGCAGCAGCAGCTCCAGTGCTGGCGAAGGGGGAAGCCTGCACCCCGCTTCTTGCAGCGCTGGTGGGAACCCTGCCCAGGTCTCCCCGAGCAGCAGAATCTCACCCTCCTCGCCCGGGGTGCAGGCAGGAGCTGGCATGGGCAGGGACTCCTCACCAGCACTGGGACTGCCCCCTCCCTCTGTGTCGGGAGCCACACACGGGGCAGCTGGACTCTTCCACCAACACACCGAGTATAGGGTGTGGGGTCCTGCAAACACACTCGTGGGGATGGGGAGAACAGAGAAATCCTGGGGACTGAGGGGCAGGCTGGGGGGGCAGCCGTCTCCGGAAGGCAGCAGAGTAGGCAGAAACCATCCCCGTCCAGTCCTGGCTCTTGAGCTGGGGAAAAACCCACTGTGCCCAGCCAGCCTGGACACAGAGCCGGCTCCCAGCGGCTCTGCCAGCGGCATGAGCGCTAGCCCCGGGCCAGGCGGGGGGGCGGCCGGCCGATCTCCACCGTGATGTTGGTGTACATGGGCTGGCGTGAGACCTCCACCAGCCGGTACTGCAGCGAGCTGATCCCGTCCCGCTTCATCGTCATTTTGGTGTTCTGGATCTTGGTGAATCTGGGAAATGGGAGCGGGATGAGGAGGGAGAGGGCCGCAGGGGCTTGTCACAGTGCCAGCAGCGCTGGACCTCTGCAGAGGTGAACAGAGCAGCATCCTGGCTGCTCTGGACCCTGCGGCTCACTTACCTCTGCGGGTTGGGCTCGTTGTGTTTGTCACGTTCATGCTTGATCATGCGGTACCTCCCGATGCGGATGTCGGGCCTCGATACCTTCATGCCATTCAGAGAGATGCTGGGGGCCAAGAGCAGGGGATGATCAGTGTGTGGGCCTCAGGCTGGGACATTCCCCAGCCCAGAAACCTCTGGGGTCAGCTCCCAGCCCAAATAAACCTGTCCCTGCTTAACCAGGGCTGTGCCAAGTCAAGCTGGCCAAAGCCAGACCACGGCTGGGCCAGTGCCATGGCAAAGGGTGCAAAATCCCTCATGGTAGAACGTGCCCAAAGGACTGCTCCTGCCTGGTAACCTCTGTCTCTACTGGCCAGCAACTGCAGTCAGCCATTGCTGTTTACATTCTCCAAATGCCGGTGTCCAGCCCTTCCCTCAGGGGCCCCTCGAAACGTTAAGGGCTGCCTGAAGTTCTCCCAGAGCTCCACATGCTGCTGGTTCTCAAGCCCACCCCAATCCCACCTCAGATGGAAACGCAATCGCACCACTGTGCCCGTGGCACCTGCAAGGGGTGTTTTGCTGGCCCAGCCATTACAGGCTGGTTGTCCACCTCCAGCTGCATGCTTCTTCCCCAGGCAGCGCCATAGAGAAACCCACAGGAGATGAGGAGGGAGCCATCCAGCTCTGGTGCTTACTGGGGGATTCGGCTCCAGTTTTGCGTGTGGCTGTGCTGCAGCCTGCCGGCTGCTGGCAGAAATGCCTGCTCAGCTGCTGCGTGGCTGCAACCGAGACACTTCCAAGGTTTGCATCCTAGCCCTGGAGGCTTCCAAGTTTAGCAACCCGGCCCCAGCCTGGAGCGGAGCCCGCAGGCATAATGCCCTGCTGGCACAGCTCACACCAGAGAGGGAGAGGGACAGATCCCACCATGCTGGGGAGGTTCAGCCACAAGGAAGGCATGTGGGTGCCCCACAGCTCCCCGACACCCTGGGAGGGGGCAGTTTGATAGATGAGGGTCACCAATCCTCAAGTTGCAGGGTAACTGAATCCCTCCCCTCCATGTCACATGCTCTCCACAAAACCAGGAGTCCCTGCACTGGTGAGGGTGCCAGGTTGGTGCTTGGCAGGGAGACCCCAGCACACCCCGATTAGCTAATACTAGCTAATTAGGACTTACCGGTTAAAGATGTCATCGTCCTCTCCTCCCCAGCCCCAGTACTCATTGGGAAAGCCATTGATCTTCAGGAACTGGGACTTGCTCAGCCCAGACACGCCACCAAAATAGCCAGCATAGGGCAGCCTGCAGGGTGACAGCAAATATGGCAGTGCCCAGGGACAGGCAGGAATAGTTGTCAGCCCCTTGGGCACCCCCAGTGACAAGCACCAGCCCTCCCCTGCATCACCCTCCCACCAGGACCCTGAACCCTCTCCCATCCAATTTCCACAATTGGAGCCAGCACACCTGGCCCAGGTCACCACGGAGACTGGCGGCCTGGGATCATGCCAGCCCTGCACAGGGAAACACCCTAGCCCTGTACCCACCTGAATCCAAACTTGTCCATGCCAACAGCAAAGTGCCGTGGCTGCTCGTAGCAGCGATAGAGGTTGCGGTCATCCATGGGGATGAGATCCACGTCGCTGAAGATGAAGCAGTCGTACTCCTCATCATCCTTCAGGGCCTCAAGGAACCCCACATTGAGCAGCTTGGCCCGGTTGAAGGTGTCCTCGCCGAACTGCGGGGCAAAGCTCAGCAATGCCTGCCTGCCCACCCTGCCCCCCCCAACCCCTTGTCCCTGTCCCACTCACCTGGTTGATGATGTAGATGCCGTAAGCCACCTTCTGCCGACGCAGGATAGGGTGCAAGTAGTGCAGCCAGTACTTGAGGTGGTGTTCACGGTGCCGGAAGGGGATGAGGATGGCCACCTTCTGCCGGGGCAGACAGTCTGGGGGGGTGTACTTGCCACCCTGGCGCACGTCGGGGTTTTCCCGCTGCACCCGCTCCATGCTCATGGGAGAGCTGAACTCGATGAGCAGGCGCCCAACTGCAAGAGGGAGGGCAGGGTGATGCCCGCAGGACGGGACACAGTCCGGGTCATGGTCACCCGTTGCTCCCAGCCAAGCCGGTGAGCAAACACCGAGGGGGACCTGCAAGGGGGACTGGCACTGACGAGGGCAAAGAGCACCCAAAACCTTTCCCAAACAGAGGCAGAGAGACTGGGCAAGCTACTAACAAAACCTGAAGAAACAGGCTGTCCTGATACCACTTCCAGGCTTGGGTTTCTCCACTGCTCCACCCCTGAGACAACAATTATGGAATTTTCAGAGTTGGAAGGGACCTCTAGAGACCATCTAGTCCAACTCCCTGCTAAAGCAGGATTGCCCAGAGCACGTTACTCAGGACTGCAGCCAGGTGGGTCTAGAAAATCTCAAGAGAAGAGGACTCCACAACCTGCCTGGGCAGCCTGTTCCAGTGCTCTGTCACCCTCACCCTAAAGATGTTTTTTCTTCATATTTGAATGGAACTTCCTATGTTCCTGCTTGTGCCCCTTGCCCTTCGTCCTGTCACTGGAAACTACTGAAAAGTCTGGCTCCATCCTCCTTCAACTCACCCTTTAGATACTTGTAAACATAGATAAGGTCTCCCCTCAGCCTTCTCTTCTACAGGCTAAAGAGTCCCAGCTCTTTGAGCCTTTCCTCATAAGAGAGGCACTCCAATCCCTTAATCATCTTTGTTCACCTACACTGGACTCTCTCCAGTAGTTCCCAGTCTCTCTTGAACTGGGGAGCCCAGAACCGGATGCCATGCTCAGGGCCCAGGGAACAGGGATGCCACCCACAGGTGTCCAATGCAACCCCACGTTCAGAGCCAGAGCCCAAGTCCCCTCCGCGCTCACCCTGAACATCTCACCTAAGCCAGGAGGCGTTTCCTGGCATGGCTGCAAGGGTTTCTCAGTGGCAGACTGGTTGGTGCTGGGCTTGGCGCTGGGAGATGGGGCCTCAGCACCCGCTGGCCCGTAGCTGGGGACGGTGCCGTTGGGACGGGAGGAGTTGGAGAAAGGGTGGGCGCGCGAGGCATTCCTGGCATTGAAGCGGCTGAAGAAGTCCAGGTGCTGCGCGTAGACGTCGAAGTAGAGTATCATGATGATGACGAAGTGGAGCAGGCAGAGCAGCAGCACGGCCTTGCAAATCCTTTCCAGGGTCACCCCCAAGAGCAGCCTGGTCATCTTCCGGGCATGGGCAGGTGGACATGTGCGCTCAGTGGGGCAGGGGGGCGGCTCCAGCCACGGTCCTGATCCTGTCGAGATACCCCACACTCAGGACACCACCAGCATGAGCCATCAACCCCAATCTGAAGAACACCAGGGCAGTGGGAGCACCACAGGCCTGAGGAGGAGGCAATGGGCTCAGGCCAGAGAGCACCCTGTGGGGATGCTGCGCGCACACCCCTGCTCTGGAGACCCAGCCACAAAGCCACGAGAGGTCCCCAGCCCCATACAGCAGGTCTCTTTCTTGTGTTCCAAGGCCAAGACCAGGCCAGACCAAATCCCGCACCCCGTCACCCCCACGGCTGGGGACAGGGATACCCTCACAGGCACCACAAATAGCCTCTGTGGAGGCCAGGCCCAGGGAGAAGTTCACGCTCTCCAAAAGGCAGCCCGCCTGGGGTGTCCCAAGGGCATTGCGGGTGTCCCCACCAGCCAGCCCTTTTCCCTGGTTCCCATCCCAACCCTGCCAGCAGCACTGCACCCCAGCAGCGGCACCAAAGCAGGACCAGCAGCATGCACCATGCCGTCAGGGGCCTCTTTGGGGCGCCCAGTGGGGCCAGCAGCTGCGTGGCAGACACCGAGGCAAGCGAGATGTCCCGACCCTTGTGGCAGGGTTCCCTGCCACATCTAGGGGAGTCCAGCTTACAGCCAGCGGCGCAAGTCCTTTCTCCTTCTGCTGCTGGTGGGGAGGCCCTCTGGGGCGCTGGGAGCCGCTGGGAGCCAGGATCCCCTTATCTCCCACATGACACCTGGAGCTGGGCCAGAGCCCTGCCGGGAAGGCAGCCGGGAGAGTCACCAGAGAGCCCCCAACGAGCCAAAACGTCTGGCTCTTCCCACCTTCGTCACTACCAGGGCTCAGGCCACAGCATGATTGTGCTCCCCAGTTCCTGCCCTGCTCCCTGTCCCAGTCCTTGCTCCCAGGGAAGCTGCTAGGAGAGGCCATGGCGTCCACAAGGGATAGCCATGGGGGGTTCGCAAGGTCCTGGGACATGCCAGTGCCACTGCAGGGACCCCAAGGGGACCCTGGCAGCCGGTGAGCTGAGGCAGGACCCCCCGGCAGGAGTGCAGCTAGGACCCAAGTGTTCTGGCAACCATCCCAGGGCTTGGACCAGCCCACCGGCAGCTGCCAGCTGGGGCCAGTGGGGCCCCCCGGGGCGCCACAGGGCATTGAGCCGGTGGTGACAACAGCACCGGCTGGAAGCAGGGATCGGAGCCAAGGTGTAAAGGAGGACCCACTACCCAACCCCACTCCAGCTGCCCCCTCCCAGCCACAGGGCTGACCCCGGCAGGCAGCGGGGTGCTGGCAGGAGCGGAGCCCACCTCAGGCTCCAGAGAGGTGCTGGAAAAGGCTATGAGCTCTGTGCCCTACCTGTGTTTACCTTTTCCATAGGATGCAGATCAGGGTCCCTGTGGACAGGGGGGGTCTCCTGGCACACCCCAGCACCTAGCCCCTCATCCAGGTTTTTTCTAGAAAGTTACCCTCTGGAGAAAACCCAGGTTTGCCATTATCTCCCAGACCTTTTCACGGTCATGGTGCCCTGTCACTGTGCACAGCCCTTGACGAAGGGACCTGCCTGCCCCCAGCGCCTGCCAGAAACCCTCCCCAGAAACCACAGCCCTCGCAGCAGGCAGCACATGGAGCGGCGGCATCTCAACAGCCAGGTGGGGAGGTGCTTGGGAAAAACAGGAACAGGTTTTAGGGACACTTGAGGTGGTGATCCATGAGGCAAGCGGAGCACAATTTTCGATGGGAACAAAAGCTAAGCACTCCATGAAACGACAGCCACAGGACGCCACGAGCACGAGTGGGCTTAAAAATACCCGCTTAAGAAGGGGGGGTACGAAATATGATGGTATCCCCTCGCTAAAGGCAGAGTGCGAGAGGCTGAAAGCAACCTGGGCTTGGGGAGCTGGTCCCCAGGGCTTCGCCCTGCTGTGGTGCATGCCATGGGACTGGTGATGCTCGTTTTGGAGGGGATGCTCATCTCCATGGGCTTCATCCTTCCCCCAACAGGATACTGGAGGTGTAGGGGGAGCCCTGTAGCCCCGGGGGGCATCAGCTCCCCGGGCCGCCCACCTTCTCCCAGCCAAAAGCATGGCAAAGGGGCACGTTCAT
The DNA here is from genome assembly GCA_013400555.1 of Jacana jacana. Taxonomy (NCBI): domain Eukaryota; kingdom Metazoa; phylum Chordata; class Aves; order Charadriiformes; family Jacanidae; genus Jacana; species Jacana jacana. Next base: position 606,568 of record VZTM01032509.1, read on the forward strand.
TACAACCAACCCCCTCCCAATTTTCCCCAGCCCCCAACACGCACAAAAACTTATAAAAAACGAGAAACAACCTCAAAAAGAGGCTTTTTTTTCCCGGGGAGGTGGGAGGGGAGCGGTGCCATCCCTAAGTCACCGGGATCGCATCCCCCGAGTCGCATCCCGGGCCTCTCCCATCCGGCCAGGCCTGTCCGCGCCGTTATACTCACCGCGGCCTCGGGGCTGCCGCGCCNGAGGGTAGCCCTGCCGGGACCGAGACCGAGACCTCACGGATGCAGACCCCACCGGGATGCTCCCCCTCCCTCCTCCTCTCCCCAGCTCCGCCCCGGGATGCTCAACCTTTGGCCTCAAGGCCGGCACCGGAGATCCTCCACGCACCCGCCCCCAGCCCGGGGACACAGAGACAGGGTCTCTCGTGTTTCTCTCCCCCCTCCATCCCTTTTTGGCAGCGTGGGTGGCAGCGCTTTCACACACACCCCCCACCAGGGTGACTGCTGCATCCCCGGGTGTTGGTGCTGGCTCTGTGCCCATTGCAACCTATTTGTGGTTCCTTTCTCCCCCTCCCACCCCGTTCCATGTTTCTCGGTGTTTCCTAGCAATGCATTTCACTCTCCCTTGCCACAATGGCATCACCAAAAGAGCTTGGGCTGGTCCCACGCAGAGTTCGGCCCACCAGGAGTAATTCCAGTGCCATTCTCAGCCTTTCCCTTCTCGCCAGCCTCACCACAGTGCTTGTGGCCATATTGAGCAGCCCCTGTCCCTCAAGGCCTCTCGGCCCTGTGCCCCAACACTCACCTGAGCAAGGGCTTTCCCACTGCTCAGCAGCAGCTCCCTTCAGAAGACAACCTTACAGCAGAGATCAAAGCAGCACCCAAGCAGCCCAGCCCTGCTCCACCCCTGCTGAAAGCTATCCAACCTCTGCCTCCAGTTCTTGGTTAGGCTCTTCAGCAGGTGGCATTGCCCCCATGAGTACTTGCACACAGTCACCAAATCATCTTTCAACTCCGTCTGCTGCTGCTGCTGCTCTAAAATAAGATGTAGTGCAAGATGCTGGAGCCCCACTCACACTTGTTCTCCATGCTTGGGCAGCAGGTATTTAGCACACCCAAGGGAGTGCAGGGCGTGCTCACCTCACCCCCACTGGCTGAGGGCCATGGGCTACCAACACTACCGCAAGACCAGCCCTGGTGGGTCTCATGTCCTCACAAGGGGCCTGTGGGCAAGCCCCAGAGGCCATTCCCCTGCCAAAGCCATGATACACACAGGTGAGATTTGGAGGGTGGGAAAGCACCTTGCAGAGGTACACTTCTCACAGTGGATGGACTTCTATCAAGCCAAGGCAAAGCAGGGCAGGACCAAACCGGTTGCTGAAAGACAACTGGATGAGTTTCAAGACAGACGAATGATCAAGGGGATGATTAACCCATGGAGCAGCTTCTCTACTGCCAATGCAGGCTCTCCAACCCCAGGTTTCTCCTTCCTCAAGGCAGCCCCACGAGTTCAGCCTGGGTCTGACAGGATGGCCCTGCCACTCCCAGGGGCTTCAGACCTCTCTGGCCCACAGCAGCAGCAGGGGATGGGGGTACAGCCCCCACGCAGGACAGGCCAAACTGCCCACACCAGACACCCTTTCTTCTGAGCAGGCAGAACCCAGCTTGTGTCCTCAGCCTTATGTGGGACACACAGAGCTCCTGCCGCAGCCTCCAGCCCCAGAGCAGCCAGCACCGCTGACAGGAGCAGTGGGTTGGTTTGCCCCAGCAGTCTTCCCACGCCCCAGGCTGAGACACTGCTGTCTCAAAACACACAGGAAAACGGGAAGCAGAGCAAGGAAACCAGCAGAGTTGGGAGAAAGCATGCAGAGGCAGCTGCCCTAGTCTCAAAAGCAAAAATCAGTAGGCATGAATGCTTCCCTGGCTCCATCAGCCCCACTGCTGCCCAGCCTGTTCCATCCAAGTGGGAAGAGAGACGGGTATCCATCTGAGACAGCACTAACAGCATGAGATCAATTCTTCCCCTATGAAGGTGTACTGGCAGCACAGCAGGATGAGGGCCTTGTGCTGGATACAGCAGACTGCAGAGGCATCGGTTCCAGACTCTTTGCAGAGAGGAGGCAGGAGGACCTTGTTCTTCCCTTCCCCCAAGCAGCAGCAGATCTGCAGGCCCAGCTGTCCACAGCCGGCTTCCCCACGCTGTGTTCACTGTGGCGAGGGAGAAGGGAGCAGAGCCAGCACAAAGCGTCCTCACCCCTGGGAGCTCTGCCAGGACCCCTGGGACGGAGGGGCAGTGCAGACTGGGGATCTCCAGCACCCAGCAGCACCTGCCCAAGCAGCAGCACCCAGCCAGCACTCACAGGAGGGAGCTCCTGGCTGGAGGACAGCCTTGCAACGGGCAAAAGCTTTGCTCCTCTGGTGTTCCCCAGCTGCACAATGGGGCTACGGACACTCTGTACACTTTCTCTGCGCTAAACTACCTGGATGGGAGCCGAGAGGTCAAAACCAGCTTGTGCCTGTGCCTCCAGCATGCCTCACGTGAGGCAGTGCCAGGGCTGGTAGGAGCCTGGCAGATGTAGCGCAGAGGCTGCCGGCCGCCTGCTCCAGCAGCCTCCTGCTCGCTCTGGGCAGCAAAGCAGAGCTCTGTGTTCCCACAGTCCAGAGAGGGTGGCCTCTTGCAGGCTGAGGAGGTAGCAGGATAAACCCCACACAGAGAGGAGACTGCCAGCCTCCTGGAGCCAGGCAGGGGCTTTGCCAGAGGCACAGAGAATAATCTGCAAGCCCAAATCCGCACTTGCTTCTCTGCAAGCCTCCCTGGCATACACAGGGCAGAGGAAGAGCTGCATCCTTGGACGAGAACCATATTTATTTCACGGACACAGAATTGCACTGGTGGTTGATTCTACACACACCGGGGAAACGCAGCAGCAGGGCCCCACGGGCTGGGCCGAGCTGCTGGGAGCGGATTCACACAGAGAAAATCGTTTCTTCCGAGGGGCCAACTGATCAGCGGGACAGGGCTCTACACAGCCGGGGTCCCGCTCCCGCCGCTGGGCAGCTCCCGCCCCAGTCAAGGATAGAAACATTAAATAAATATATACAGCACCTCTTGGGGCGGGCTGGAACAGGCTGGGTGGGACAGGGCTCAATTGCCCATTTTTACTTTAGATGTCTAGAAAGAAAGAAAGAGAGGTTAGGCTGTACCCCACAAACCCCAGCCCAGGAGCCCAGTCCCACCCAAGCACCCCAGTCCCACCCAAAAGCTGCAGTTTATCAGCCCCACCACTAAGACACAAGCATTGCATAGGGTGCACCCAATGCAACACTCTCAGTCACAGCTGCTCAGAGGAGCCACCAAAAGAGCTCTCACTGCTGCAAACAGGCACAGTATGCTGCGGGGAGAGCTGTGCCACGCCAAACCTCACAAACAACCCCCCCCTCTTGCAATGCATGGGATTGTACTAGAGCTCAGGTGTGTCTCCCTGAGGCTTAAGAGCATCCAGGGTGACAGGCACCTTGTGGTGACATAACCCTGGTAGCCCCAAGAGTTAGGTACCTGCAAGATAGCGACGATGACCCCAAACAGCCCTATGGCACTGCCAAAGATCTCCACGATCAGGATCTTCACAAAGAGGCTGGCATTCTGTGCATCAGCCAGGGCAGCCCCGCTGCCCACGATGCCCACGCAGACCCCACAGAAGAGATTGCACAATCCCACAGTCAGGCCAGCCCCAAACATGGAGAAACCTGTGAGAGAGAAACGTTTCAAGAGCAGCGGGCAACTTGCACCCAGGGCATGCTGCAGCAGCTGTCTTGAGGTGACAAAAGACCCAGAGCTATCAAGAACCAGCAGCATCCTCCTGTCTGGGGCACAGGATCGCTCCAGGGTGCATCCCAGCTCCCGCAGTGCCAGGCCAGGAGGTGACAGCACTCGGCTGCTTCCGCTGGAGGGAGAAGCAGTGCTGCTGCTGGGCAGCACAGCTCAGCTGAGTGCAGGAGGACATCAAGAGGTTAACTAAAAAGCCACTTTTTGTCAGAAAAGTGACATATGTTTCAGATACCTGCAGAAGGCTACAGGCCAGGTGAACTGGGCCCTGCAGTCCCATTCTCTACAGCCCAGGGCAGAGGGAGCAGCAGGAGGTAACAGTCAGGGTGCAGCAATGCTCACAGTGATGGCACCAGGGACTTACCTGCATGGTAGTTCCTGGCTCCAATCGCCTCTGGTGTGACTCCAGAGAAAGGCTGAGAGAAAGCACAGGCTGTGGGTTACTGGCAAGTCTGTGGTCTCCAGGACAAGTATCTCCCCCAGTACAGCACGAGGCAGCCATGTTTTGGCCAGAGCTTATCCCTGACACCATGTCCCCAGGTAGCTTCATGATATCTGCCTTGCATGTGCTCCCCTAACCCACTCTTCACTGAGGACAAGGGCCAGCACACAGGCTACCAGCCCAGGGGCTCCCAGAGCCACAACATTATCCAAAGTCCCCAGAGGGCCACCACTCACAACTCTGGCCTATGACCAGCTGCCCATCCCCACTGTAGCCCTGAGGCCAGCTCAGGGCTGGCAGGTTCTTCCATACCTCAGCCATGTTACTGATGACAATTGCCATGATGATCCCGTAGATGGCCACAGCCTCGCAGAAAATGATACTGTGGGAGAAAGGCAAAGTCTAAGCACAGTGTTCCAGTCACTGTGAGCACAGTGTCCCAGGCTCTGCCCCATCCTGAGCAGCCTCCACCAATTCATGCCAGGCCAGTCAGCAGCGAGACCCCTCTATGGCCACACCTTGAGCCTGCCCCACTGCTGCCAAGGGCAGAAAGACAGCCCAGCCTGCCCATGGTTTTCCTCTCAAACACGGGAGAGCTGCCAAGGACAAAGACTGGGTGCTGGTTGTGCTGTACCCCCCAAGGAAGCTGTGATGACCCTGTGGGAAGCAGGCCCAGGAAGCCCTGCCCTCTGCCAGCCCCCTTTGCTCCTTTGGGGAAGGGCTGTGCATCGTCTGGCCTGGGGAAGCCTCGATGAGGGCAGGAACTGTGATCTCAGGGTGTTTGTTTTGAACACACTGGGCCCATTCACTTCGTGATATCACAGAGTGACTCTTCAAAACAGCACCCTGGCTCCTTTCAGGCTCTTTGTTTTGAAAGCAAACAGCTCAGCAAGGAACAGTCTGCCAGCAGAACCCACCTAGAGATAGGACAGAAGCCTCTGCACTGGGCTGGGACCTGCCCCACTCAGGCACTGCACCAGCACTAACCCCAGGTCTGTGCTTACCTGACCAGGTTCTTGGTTTTGATCCGAGGAGCTTTGACTCCACCACCGATGATGCTGGAGCCTGTGATGTAAATCCCCCTGTGGCAGACAAGGGTGGTTGATGGAGGGTCTGGCACTCACTGAAGGATTTAACAGGGAAACCAGGATCTTCCAGCTGAGCAAAGAATCAGGCATGCAGCTGGGGGACACCATGAACTTGGTCCATCTACCCTCTGGGTACCAGTGGTGCCAAGCTCTGCCACCTACACTGGTGGAACTGCTGGGGCATGAGAGCTACCAACTGCATACCTGAGCTCAAGGATGTGACTTTCAGAGAGCCAGGAGTATCCCTGCTTCTCCACTGCTATTGCAGCCCATGAGGTGGTCTGCCCAGAACCCCAGCAACCCGGCCCCACTGATGCAGTGACCCACTCAACCCCAGACTCCTGCATGGACACACTGTTCTTCCCTTGTCCTACTTGGGGAAACCACACTATCTAAGCTTAAACTACTGAGGTGGGACAGTGAGAGCCCGCTGAAGAACCAGGCCCACTCACCAAGCAGCTCCTACTACGGACAGGGAGATGGCCAGGCCAATGCCCAGATTGGACCACATGAAAGGTGAGGTCTCCGTCAGGAACCTGGAGAGGAAGAAATGCCCTGAATCAGCACACAGGCTTAGCCCCTCTATTCGTGGTGCACAGCCCCACAATAGGTACCCCCCACCCCATCATACAGAGATGGGCTGGGCACTGCCAAACAGTGGAACACAAGAGCATTTCTCTGGCAGCCAGCAACTGAGGACCCTCATACACATGGACCAAGACCTTCTTTCCAAACCCTACAGTGAAGAGGAAGCCTGGGCCGCAAGGCTGCTGGGTCTGAGGTGGGAAAGCCAGTGATGGCTGCACAAGGACCCTATATGGACCCAGCCACACATACACGTGGGCTGCATCTATCCCACCTCACAGGGATAGATCCCACCTCTTGTTCCCCTGTGATACAGTGACCACTGCCTGTTGTTCAAACGCAAGTGCTGTTCCTTGCCCGGCACTGCCAACACTGACCACCTCCTCACACAGCTCTGTGCTTGGTGGGGAGGATGCTGGTATTTACAGGAAACTCACCAGGCCACATCGAAGCGGAAGCCCAGGTCAAATATTGTGTAGCAGATCCCTGGAAAGCAAGAGTGACATGGGAACCTTAGACAGGCACCAGTGACTAGTCTAGCACTGCCATTTCCTCCCCCACCTGCAAAGCCCAGAGGCAGAGGCCCAGGAGCATAGCACAACACGCAGGAGGGTTACTGGGAAGACTGTCTCAGGAGTGCAGAGCTGTGGGGCAGGGTGCCCCAGCAACCCCATCACTCCCATATCAGCACAGGACAGAGACAGCCCAGATCCCACCCCTGTCTTCACCGAGGATTGCTGTGGTTGTTGCACCCTTTTGCTGCTCCCTGACCCTGCTGAGCATACGCAGGCTATGCTGGGCCAAAGGGAGCACTGTGCCCCAGCACGGTCTCCAGCCACATCACCCAGCAGGTCAGCCCCACTAGGGAGCTACAGCACTGCGTGACCAGTCACAAGCTCTTTTCTCTCATGGGGAGGAGAGAGGTGCAAAGCTATGCCCTGATTGATCATCATGTGCTGCTCCATCACCATCCCACCAGGCTCCATGTCACTCCCCAGGAGCCCATCGACACCAGAAGATGCAGCTGCCTCTCAGCACCCCCCTTTTCAAGACTGTGGATGTTCAAGACATGCCTGCTGTCCTCAGTGTTTCCTCTGAGATTAGTCATTTCCAGAGAAATTTGTACTCTAACACAGGCAAAAGACACCATAGAGCAGCCCTGAAAAGCCCTTCTTTTCCAGGGAGGAATTACAAGGCCAGCTTGCCCTGCTGTACCCCAAGTGCTCCTCTCCCAGGCCAAACTGCAGCTTGGAAGCACACCCAGCAGCCCAAGAAGATGCAGAGGTCCTTGCAGTAAAACTCCGCCTTGCTCTGAGCTCACAAGCAGGAACCAGATGAGACATTCGCTCTTTGCATGACTTCTAATGTGCAACTGGCAAAAAGAGAGACCTGACCCTAAGGAACAGACAAGCGCAGGCTCTTTACCAATGGTGACTAGAGCCAACAGCTGTGTAACACCAACCCTCACACAGATGGAAAAAGAAGAAATGGAATACTTTTGAAATGCTTAAAAGCAGCAAAGAGATCATTGTATGTGACCTGCTGCTCCCTTCCCCCCAGAATTGCAGCTTGGAGGCCAAGGTGGTGGCAAGACAGTGATGTTCTGAGTAGCAATACAGGAGCAGGACCACATGCTCCAAGATAGAGTAGACCTACCCTGTCTACAGCCAAGACCTGAGGACAAATCACACTGTGAGAGAGCCTTAGATTGCTGTAGCCTAAGGAGACCTGCCAGTCTCACAGCTGGGATGTCCCCATTGTCCCTGTGGGCTAAACCCTTGCACACACAACTCATGGCTCAGCACCCCCCACACAGGGAAAACATTCAAGCACTGCCAAATGAGCAGGCTCCGAAGCAGGAAGCAGTTACTCCTCCCACCTGCAGAACTGTGGTGCCCCCCTCCCCTGCAGTGACACACACAAATGACAAATGGGGCCACAGTGGCCAAGGAGCATGGCAGGAGGCCACATCCCAGCCCGCATGCCTGGCGACCTTCAGGGATGATCTACGGTGCCGGGCCTGGCAGGTCTGTAACTTATATTTTGGTTTTGCTGCTTGGCTGGCTGAGCAGGAACCGAACCCAGCCAGCTTTAGCTGCCCTCGCTCCCCAGGAGTGGTAAAGAAGAGCTACAACCAGCTCAGGGCAGATCCTCAGGGCACCTTCCGTCTCTTCAAGAGCAGGTGTAACCTTGGATTCATGTACAAACAAAACAGGATGAATGATGCTTTCCCATGAGCTCCGATTCCCAGCCCTGCAGCCACAAGGACAGAAAAGAGCCAAGGCAGCAGGACCGAAGCACCAAAGCAGGGCACAGGACAAGGAGGCAAAGCACAGCACAAGGAGGCACCACTACAATGCTGCACAGAGCAAAACTGCTTCCTGCTCACTCCTTCCCTGAAAAGGGATTGCGACAGGGCAGGGGAAGTTAAAAGCATCTGGGCTCAGCTCGTTGATATTTTCCAACAGTCTAAAGTTTGCGGTGTGCGTCTGTGCTGGTTTGAGCTGCGTGATTCAGAAAGCCCAGGAAGGCAGTCCAAGGCCCAGCACTGTGTTCACGAGGTCCTGGAAACACGAGAGAGTGAGACACCCTCAGCTTCTGACTCTGTCTTTCCCCTCTCCCCAACACTAAAGCGGGAACCAAGGTCTCCCCAGCTTCTGCCTGGCTTGTGGTCACTTCACTCTGCACTGAAAGAGGAAGTCACCATCAACCCCAATGTAAAATCTTCCCAGTACCTCTTGGAGTCATCCCCTTCCCAGGAAACACTAAATCCATTCTCAGTACTACCAAGCCCGATGCCATCAGCAGCAGAACCTAGGCTGCCAGGAGCTGCAAAACAGCCATGCACCAGCTCTGCAATCATCCAAACTGGCATGTCTCCTTGTGCTGCCATAGCCTGGCAAAGCGAGAGGGACATCTCCTTTGTCCAGGAGACATCAAACACCACAGGCTGAAAAACCAGGCACCTGCATTTACCTCCCCTGATCTGCCAGACCCCAGCACAACCCTTGACTGCCACCAGCACCTTTCCACACTCACACACAGAGAAGCAAATCAATTGCTCAAGACAGACAGACTCAGAACAGCAACATCTACACATCCAACAGCAGCTGACTGTGTACATGGGGAGTGCAAGCCTTCAAAGTGCCCAGGGGGTGATTTCCAGGCCAAAGAACCCAGAGCAGCGCTCCCGGTGCTGTGACAAGTGACAGGCCAGCCCTCCGACCCCTGTCGCAGGACAGCTTGGCCACCGAGGCACAGACAACATTGCACCCCTCAACCACCACCTCCCTTCTCCATGCCACCGCGAACCTCCCTAGCCCTCTCCGGCAAGCCAACAGCCAGTATGGACGCAAGCCCCAGCTACAGTCCCTCCTCACGCCCAGAGCCTCCTCCTGCTTCACGGCACAGCCCCATAGCCCGGGTCTGTCACCCACGGCCCAGCCCAGCCCAGCCCCACCGCCCGGCCCAGGCCCACAGATCGCCCTCCATCCTCNGGGCGCGTCACCTGACCCGCGCGGGACACGTGAGCGGAACCGCAGCGCCCGAGCGGAAGGCGCGTGACGCCACCTCGCATGCTTATTGGCTCCCGGCCTGACAGCCGCGTGAGAACTACACAGACCAGAACGCACCGCGACGAGCGCCTCTTCCCATTGGCTGCCCTTTCCCTCTCCGCCCTGCCGTGAAGCGCGATAGGCCCCTCTCCCTCAGGGGCGGGATTTCCGAGATCGAGGAGGGCGGTGCTAAGTGCTCATTGGCATGTTCCGCGCCCCAGCCCGGAAACGGGCGTAGGGGGTCCCGCGTGGCGGGCTTGACCCGCGACCCTGCGGCGCCATGGCAACAGCCTTCAGCAGCGATGGGGAAGCCGCGCTGCGACGGGAGCTGGGTCCGGCTGCGGCGGCGGCGGCGCCTCGGGGGGACCTTGACGGTTTCTACGAGATGGGCCGGGCTGCCGCCTTCGTGCTTGGCGGCGGGTTCCGCAAGGTGAACGGGGCTGGGAGTGGAGCGTGGCCGGAGGCTACGGACCGACCCAACCTGCTGCCTCACGCCCTGCTGCCCTCCCAGGTTGCTCTCCAGTTCCCTGACGAGCTCCTAGCGGACGCGGCGGCGGTGGCGGCTCGGATGGAGGCGGCGACCGGGGCCGAGATGTACATCCTGGGAGACACCACATACGGCAGGTCAGTGAGGGGCTGGCGGGGAGCGTCCCAGGGGGTCCTCCGCGGGTAGGAACGGGTGCTGCTGGTTCCCTGCCTGGTAGGGCTGAGTGAGGGCTGGAGCCTCCAGAGCTGCGGACAGTGATGCCAGGGAGGAGGAAGATCTCTGTGGTGCAGAGCCCGTCTAAGAGCGGGTCCTCCCTCCCCACAGCTGCTGTGTGGATGAAGTGGCCGCCGAGCATGCAGGCGCTGAGGCAGTGCTGCACTATGGCCCAGCCTGCCTCAGCCCCTGCAGAAAGCTCCCGGTGCTGCACATCTTTGGACAACAGCCCTTGGACGTTGGGCGTTGCACAGAGGCCTTCCGGGAGCTCTACCCTGACCGGCAGAGCCGTGTGGTGGTACTGAGTGATGTGGTCTATGCCCACGCAATGGGTGAGTGGTTTGGGACAGGGAGGGAGTCTCTGGTGCTGCTTTGAGCTGTACAGAGCTGCCAGGGGGAGAGGCAGCAGCAGGCAGGCAATCCCCAGACACTGTCAGTCTTCATTTCTAATCTACTGTCCCACGTTCTGTGGGTCAAGTCTGTGTCTGTGCTTTGTTCTCACTCCTCTCTCCCTTCAGGTGAGCTGGAGCAGCAGTTATGCCCTGAGTACCCCAATATTATTTTCTCCAGGGTGGTGTGTGGGGACTCTTCTGGCCCCACACCACCTGGGGAGGTACGGCAGTTTGGTCGCCAGTTCCCGGTGGAGGCACTGGGAAAGCTGCAGGACTGCGCCATGTTCTATGTGGGAGCTGAGGGCCTGGCCCTCACCAGCTTCATGCTGACCTGGAACCGCTGCCTCTTCAGCTCCTTCGATCCTGCCACCGGCTGTGGCCGTCGTGAGACCCTCAATGTCAACCGGGCCCTGATGCGACGCCTCTACCTGGTAGAGCGGGCCCGGGATGCTCGGGTGGTGGGCATCCTGGTGGGCACCCTTGGTGTGGCGGGCTACCTGACTGTGCTGCAGCACCTCCGTGAGCTTCTGCGCCGGGCTGGCAAGCGCAGCTACACGCTGGCCGTGGGGAAACCCAACCCTGCCAAGCTGGCCAACTTCCTGGAGGTGGACATTTTTGTGCTGGTGGCCTGTGCTCAGAACACCCTGCTGGACTCCAGCGAATTCTACCGGCCTATCATAACGCCCTATGAGCTGGAGCTGGCCTGTAACCCGGCCCGGGAATGGACAGGGAACTACTTCACTGACTTCAGAGACCTGTTGCCAGGTAACAGCTGGAAAACACCTGCCCAATATGCTCCTGGTGCATGTCCTGCCCACTTCCCTGCCTGGAGGCTGCAGTTGCCCTGGCTCTGTGCTGGATCAAGGAGAGACATGAACACCAGGCTAAAGTTACCCTTTCCCGGCAGGTGCCTGTGCACACATTGATCTCCCACCGGCTGTCCCAGCATCAGAGGCTGTTCCTGATGTCTCGCTGATCACAGGGGAGATGCGTGCAGCCCACCTATGCGACCCTCTGACCCCCCAGCTGCCCCCTAGCAATGCCTTGGCCTGCAGGAACCAGACACGGGCCCTTGTGGAGATCAGCCCTGCCGGTTCGTGATTTGATTTCATGGTGGGGCTGAGCCCTCGTGCAGGGACAGTGCAGGCCACCTTCATGTTCCCAGTAACAATTCCCTCTCTCTCTCCTCCCAGCCTCCTTCCTGGAGTCCCGCAGCTGGCGGGGCCTGGAGCAGCAGCTGGGGCATACACGTGTCTCCAAGGCTGTGCAGGGCCGACGAGGGATTGCCATTGCCTATGAGGATGAGGGGCGTGAGCACTCCTGATTTGGCAGCAGCATCAGGTGGAGCCAACAGCATGCAGGGCCCAGGCAGTGTCTGCCACCAGATGTCAGACCTGTGGGGGTGTCACAAGGGTCTGGCCATCAGCTGGTGGTGTGCTGGAGGTGGCCTGTGGTGGGACAGCAGGAGGAGTTGCATGCATGTTCAGGAATGCCAGCACCACCACGGGGCTCCTGGCCCAGGCAACATCAAGACCAGAAGAGGTGCTTGGCCCAGACTTGCCTCTGAGAGCTCCCCAGTCCAGGCCAGCTTTTGCTCTACATAGAAAGGTCACAACTTCACACAAGGTGACAGCAGCAGGACTTGAGGCTTGTGTGGGTTACTGCTGCTAACTAAAGCTGAACTGAAAAGGATTTGTGCGTGAATTGTCTTCTAGAATAAACCCCAAGCTGAGGCGTGAAGGTGGGGGTGATACCAGACATCCCAGAGTGAAAATGCAGAACTGCACCCCCAGAAATGAAACTGCATTCACAGGCTGGGCTGGGGAACTAACACAAAGCATAGCAAGCCCCTCGCCTGCTCTGGTGAACAGGACCGGGGTGCACACACCATGTGCTGTAGGGAGGAGCCCACATTTGGTGTGGGCAGGGTCTGGCCCCTCTTGTGTGTAGTGTGACCATTTCTGCCCCATGAAGGACAGCAGAGCATGGTGAGTGAGGGTGGAGGGGAGAACTGTTTTTTTTACCATTTCTCCCAAAGCCGGGGGTAGGGAAGGGGGTTTAATGACCTGCACAGGAGATGTTGAGGCACCCCAGCTTTGATTGAGGCTCTTCCCCAGAGGCACAGGGCAGGCAATATCCGGGCACTGCAATAATGACAGCCACAACGTAGAAATATTCTTAATATAATTAGGTGCAGGGCCTCCCCCCTCCCAACCACGCACGTACAAACAAGCAGGGGGCGAGCCTCCCCCCCGCACCGCCAGCCAGCCACTGCCACGGGCACAGGGGCACCCCCTTTCCCAGTGTGGGGCGTGAGCGCCCAAGGGGAAGTGCCGGGGAAGGGCTGGCAGCCCAAGCACAGGGCAATCCATGCTGGGGCGATCCTGCCCAGGCGTCCCCCTCGCCCACCACCACCTCCTGCAGCCGGCACTCCCGTCCCCTGTGAGGGGGGAGCATGCTGGGGGAAACAAGGATGCTGACACCGAGATGCGGCCACCAAATCTAGCTGAGGAGCGTCCCGAGTGGGTTAATTCTAGGTGGAGGGTTATTCTACGGAGCCGTACTGCAGCAGGACAGGGAGGATGGGGTGGGGTGGGGG
>VZTM01032509.1:619750-652309 GCA_013400555.1 Jacana jacana
GGGGGGGCTTCCTTCATGGGAAGAGCTGGTCCAGGCAAATTGTCCGCGGTCCTGGCCAGGTGCTCAGTAGTCTGCTGTGTACTCCGTGCCATGCAGCCCCCGGCACAGCAGGGTGAACTCCTTCACCATCTCCTTCACTCGCCGCTTGTTCACACGCTCTCTGCTAAGACAGCGGAAGGGGACAAACATGAAGCTGGAGGAACACACCAGGCCATGGAGGCTGGGGGTGGGTGGGTGAGGTGTCATTCCCACCACACGTGGGGCACCGGCCACCACAGGGAGAGGTGCACAAACCTGAGGATCTGCTGGCTGAAGGTCTCCTTCTGCTCAGGGCTGACGCGGGCTGAGGGGAAGCCATCCTGCTGCATGACCTCCTTGATCCAGATGCTCAGGTAGCTGAAGCAGTGCTTGTTCAAGGCAAAGAGGATTTCTGCGAAGTGATCCATGAGGCTGCGGGAGGCCTGGCCACCGACACCCTGCCACAGAGCAGACAGACCCTGCTGAGCCCCCAGTCACCCTGCTGCTGGGCTCGCTGTCCTCCCCCAGCTCCACAGGGGAATGGAGCCCAAAGCTGCCCAAGGAGCCTGTTGTCCCAGTGTCTCTCACCTCCAGCACTGCCTGCAGCAGCACTTTGCCATTCTCATGCACGACCTGTCCCACCGGGGCAATCTCTCCACAGCGAGGCAGCAGCTCTGTCTGCAACACACAGCCCAGCCTGCTCAGCACCGGAGCCCAACCTGCAGCCCCACTCCTGCCCTCCCAGCTCTGGAGGGGGCTGCATGATGCCCCAATACTCACAAAAAAGCCACAGGATGCTTTGACCGTTGGGGCCTCGGGGAACTTGAGTGAAAGGACACCTGTGGGCAGAAAGCGCTCAGGTTAGCAGCCTAAAACCCCGCACACCGCAGCAAATCAGCCTTCTGGCCCCCCCAGTCCCTGGCTGGTCTGCACCCATCTCCACAGGAGGAGTGGGCTGGCTTCTCCACAGAGCTATGTGGAGCATGTACCCATGCCCGTGGTACTCACCACACTGAAACACTGCTTTGACATCCAGGTTGCTACACAGGAAAAGGTCCGGCTTCCTTTTCAGAGCCTGCAAGGCACACAGACAGGCAGCATAAACCCCGCGCTGCAGAGGCAGCCAGGAAGCCTCCAAGGAACCCGTGCCCCCAGACAACCTCTGTCTGGCTGCACACTTACCTGGGCACACCCGTGGTACACGGCAGATTCACACAGTACAGCAGGAAACCATTGCTTTCCACCCCACCCCTCCCCTCAACAAAAACCTCACTCAATCAGCCAGGCAGTTCGCTATGCTCAGGGAGAGCTGACCCTGGGACCCGAGGACAGATGCCACGGTGGTGTGCACACAANAGGCAGCCAGGAAGCCTCCAAGGAACCCGTGCCCCCAGACAACCTCTGTCTGGCTGCACACTTACCTGGGCACACCCGTGGTACACGGCAGATTCACACAGTACAGCAGGAAACCATTGCTTTCCACCCCATCCTCCCCTCAACAAAAACCTCACTCAATCAGCCAGGCAGTTCGCTATGCTCAGGGAGAGCTGACCCTGGGACCCGAGGACAGATGCCACGGTGGTGTGCACACAAACACTCTGGACGTGAGAGATGGGACAGAGGTCTCCTGTCCCACCAGAGCAGATCAGGCAGCAGCAGCACTGCCAGGACAAGGGGAGCCACATGCGGCCCAGCAGAGACCAGCCACACGTGCATTGCTCCTCTCCTCTTGAAGATGCTGGCGTCCCTGGGGTCACAGCAACTGTTTCAAGCAGTAACCCCAGACTGGACCAGCAGCACGCTCTGCTTGGACTCCAGGAACAGATGAGAAGGAGATAACAATATTCCTGTGTAGTAATTCTGAGATCAGAAAACCTTTTTCTGCCACACAGTGATTCCACCAACCTCTGTGGGAGTCACACACTACTGCTGGGGACACTCTGAGCTGTAGCACACCTTGCAATGACTTGGTCCCTCCTGTGCTGGCACAGGGCAGTCACTGGACAGAGAAGCTTCAGTTTGCACCTTCTGCTCCATGGGAAGGGTTTCTGCCATGTCACAGCAAGCCCTATTACATAAGGTGACCATGTACGTGTCCTGACCACCATGCCATCNCTGTTGTCCCAGTGTCTCTCACCTCCAGCACTGCCTGCAGCAGCACTTTGCCATTCTCATGCACGACCTGTCCCACCGGGGCAATCTCTCCACAGCGAGGCAGCAGCTCTGTCTGCAACACACAGCCCAGCCTGCTCAGCACCGGAGCCCAACCTGCAGCCCCACTCCTGCCCTCCCAGCTCTGGAGGGGGCTGCATGATGCCCCAATACTCACAAAAAAGCCACAGGATGCTTTGACCGTTGGGGCCTCGGGGAACTTGAGTGAAAGGACACCTGTGGGCAGAAAGCGCTCAGGTTAGCAGCCTAAAACCCCGCACACCGCAGCAAATCAGCCTTCTGGCCCCCCAGTCTCTGGCTGGTCCGCACCCATCTCCACAGGAGGAGTGGGCTGGCTTCTCCACAGAGCTATGTGGAGCATGTACCCATGCCCGTGGTACTCACCACACTGAAACACTGCTTTGACATCCAGGTTGCTACACAGGAAAAGGTCCGGCTTCCTTTTCAGAGCCTGCAAGGCACACAGACAGGCAGCATAAACCCCGCGCTGCAGAGGCAGCCAGGAAGCCTCCAAGGAACCCGTGCCCCCAGACAACCTCTGTCTGGCTGCACACTTACCTGGGCACACCCGTGGTACACGGCAGATTCACACAGTACAGCAGGAAACCATTGCTTTCCACCCCACCCCTCCCCTCAACAAAAACCTCACTCAATCAGCCAGGCAGTTCGCTATGCTCAGGGAGAGCTGACCCTGGGACCCGAGGACAGATGGCACGGTGGTGTGCACACAAACACTCTGGACGTGAGAGATGGGACAGAGGTCTCCTGTCCCACCAGAGCAGATCAGGCAGCAGCAGCACTGCCAGGACAAGGGGAGCCACATGCGGCCCAGCAGAGACCAGCCACACGTGCATTGCTCCTCTCCTCTTGAAGATGCTGGCGTCCCTGGGGTCACAGCAACTGTTTCAAGCAGTAACCCCAGACTGGACCAGCAGCACGCTCTGCTTGGACTCCAGGAACAGATGAGAAGGAGATAACAATATTCCTGTGTAGTAATTCTGAGATCAGAAAACCTTTTTCTGCCACACAGTGATTCCACCAACCTCTGTGGGAGTCACACACTACTGCTGGGGACACTCTGAGCTGTAGCACACCTTGCAATGACTTGGTCCCTCCTGTGCTGGCACAGGGCAGTCACTGGACAGAGAAGCTTCAGTTTGCACCTTCTGCTCCATGGGAAGGGTTTCTGCCATGTCACAGCAAGCCCTATTACATAAGGTGACCATGTACGTGTCCTGACCACCATGCCATCACTGTGGGCCAGCACTGGGGATGGCAGCCATGCCTCCCGCTCTGCTTTCACTGTGACACGGGGGACAGCAGTCACAGCACTGAAGCAGCCCTGCTCTGTGCCTGGAGCTCAGAGGGCAGGCAGCCCTGGGGTTGAGCTGTGTGCAGGGCCACTGCTGTCCTCTGAGACTGCTCCTGTGAATTAAAGCAAGGACTGTTTTCAGCCAGCAGCACCCAAGACACACAGCTATCTGCCCACAGCCACGCTCTCTATTTGGAGCAAAATGGACTTATTTTTGACCTCTTCTTCTCCAGAGAAAGCCTATGACCATCTGCCCAGTGCAGACAACATATTCTGGAGACCAGGAAGGTGAGGAGCAGCTTTCAGAGTTACCCCATCTCCTTTCTGACTGGTTCTGTTGCATACTGCAAGAAAGGACTCAGGTTTGGGCACCGAAGGCATCGCTGTACCAGGCTGAGATAGCGCAATTGCAGGGACCTGCTCCCCTGTGAGATACAAGCAGAGACCTTCACAAGGGCAACCAGGAGCCACATTTTATCCGTGCGTGTGTGTATATATATATACAGGCACTGTGCACCGTCCTTCCTGATGTGATGGCACCATCAGAAGGCTAGCTAATGCCTTGGTTTAGAAACACATCCACTCATTGTGGCTGCAGCCATCTACTCAGCCCCACACTGGACAAACAATTGCAAGAGACCATGCGTTTTTAGGCAAGGGGACTACCTCCCCTGGGGCCCTGGGGTGGTCTCCAGAGTGGTGACCACAAGCCTCTAGCCCAGCAGCACAGTGCTTGAGGGCAGCTGGCTCTCATGATACCACCCAGCTGCAGGTTCCTGTACCCTGCCCATCCAAGGGGCTGGTTTTAACCTGTCCTGGGAGTTGCAAGACTGTTCAGCTGGCACAATAGTCATCCATTGTGCTCAGGTTGCCACCTACCTGCAGGGTGCTTCTCCCAGCCAAACCAGACCCAAGGCAGGCAGAGCCTGCCAAGCTCTCCTGCAGACTCACAGCAGCATCTGCTCCTCACTCCATCTGTGCCATGGAGGAAAGCATGCCAATATTGGAAAGGGCTCCTTCCCATAGGATACCTCCACCAAGAGAGTGCTGAGCACAAGCCCAGGCTCAGCACACATGCATCTATTGTAGACAGAGATGCTTTTTACGCCAAAGAGATGGGGCCCTGTGGAGCTTCTCCCACGAGCAAGTTGTACCAGGTTTGTCCAGCTGTACTTTCCCAGGAGCAGGAACCCTGCTCCAGCTCTGGGTCCTCTTATTGCCAGCCTGTCCTTCCCATCTCCTACCAGAGCAGTTCTCCTCACGTATTCTGGGATGGGAACAGGTCTTTATATGCTTTCAAAGATCCCATCCTACATCTGCTGGATGTAGATCTGCTGCAGCAGCCACTGCAGAAGTTAACACTGGTTCTCCAGCAAGGGCTGTCCTGCAGGCTGGCACAGAAAGGATGTTGGGTTCCTCAGCTGCTGGGAGACACCCAGACAGGTCTTCAGAGCAGGCTTTTCTGTGCCCTGCTCTTCAGAGGCAGGCAGGCAAGGGACACCAAACCCCACTCCTCTAGCAGATGGGGACAGTGGAGGACTGCACAGCCAGTTCGTGCAGTCTTCCAGAACACACAGATCAAGTCCTTGTGTCCACCACCACCACTTCTTCCCAGCTCACACACCTGGTGGAACAGAGCCTCCAGCTTTGGAAAGAGCACATGAGCTTGGCCAGACACCAGGGCCAGGGAGGAGCACGGGCCTCCCTACCTGCCGGGGACAGGGGATGCCCCATGTCCTCCACGGGGCTCTCTGACTCTGGCTGGAGCAGGCATGGTAGAGATCTCAAAGACTGCTGCTTGCAGTCTTGGCTAGATCAAAAAGTGAGGGAATCATGGCCATCACAGAAAGTCTTCTGCTTGGCAAAGCCTTGCTTGCCAGTCAGTCTCTTGGCTCCCAGGCAGGAAAGGTCACCACATCACTCCCAAGGTCCCTGCCAGTTTAAAGCCCCACCACGTGCTCACAGCCACTGGTGGGAGGCAGGCTGGAGAGCCCCAAAAGCCTATGTGCAACCAGGAGCATGCACAGTAGTTACACCCATTGGCCAGGGAACAACCATGAGCTCCCAAACACCAGAACCTCCTGCCTGTATTTGCAGATGCAGACCCAGGTGCAGGCCCCCACTGCCATGACTGTACAGTCCCTGGGCATCCCGCCTGGGTGTCACTGAGCCCTGCAGCCCTCCGGGGGGGGCGCTCAATTTAGGAACAGCATCAGAGACTCTCTGCACCGTTCCCAGCACACAGTCGAGATGGGAGGGGACCATCCGAGGGCAGATTTAAGTGCAAAGGGTGCCAACACCTCTCCATGCAGCCTGACAGCACCCTGGCTGGTTATTTCAGACATAGCTTTGAGTAGTAACAGTAACTCCAGGGCCTCCAGGGTCCCCAAGGCATTTGGTTTAGGCCAGCATGCTCTCCTGACCAGCCAGCCATCGACAAGGGAGGATTACCAATCAGCATGGTGCCAAAATGATCGGCTGCACCAACTGGGCAGTCTCATGGGCTGCAACCACGTCCAGATTAATACATTTTTGGGTCAACCGAAATCCTGTCACACAGAGACAGCTCCCCGTGTGCTGCTGACAGAGGGCTGATGGGTAGGTACTAGGTAGGAACTTTAGAGTTAACAGAAAGTAGGAAAGTACTTGCTGGCAGAGGGAGAGGACAAAACCACTGCCTGCAATAAAAAAAACCAGACAAATCTGAAACAGGGAAGATAATATGTTTCCACCAAGGTGACCAGGCACAGCAGCAGACTGTCAGGGAAGTGGGAAAGTCTCCACACTTCAACACACTCTTGGGTCGAAACTCTGTGCTGCTCTGGAAGATTCATTACTTTGCCAGGGCTCTGCAGGCAGAGCGGGCTTGAATAAAAACACAATCCCTGCCACATCAAAATTGGATTTGAAGAGATCTGCAGTTCTCCCAAACTTTAATCCTTGGATTTACAGATCCTCAACAGCACCACTGCAGAATATGGTCATCTGGAAGGAGAGGCTGGACACACCTGTCATCAGACAGCTCCTGAAATCCTGAGAGCAAGGAGCCAGGAGGGATGTCAAGACCATTTCTTGGTGGGTTTCAAAGCACCCCACCAGATCATCACACTGGGAAGAAGGGAGGGCCAGAAAAAGGGGGAGACCTTGAAACAAATCCTATGCGTGAGGAGAGAGGATGGGGCTGGGATCCTTTGGTCTTTGTGGAAGAAAAAGCCCAGGAAAACATCAGGCTGGTGGCTGTGGATGGTGGTGGGCAGCACAGTGTCAGATGTCTCACAATGATCCAAGACAGACGACCCACAGAGGTAGGAGCCTCTGAGCTGCTCGTGCAGCAGGACCTCTGAAAGACACAGCCTGTCTGGAGATCAGCACACTGGAGCCCAGGCCAGCTGCCAGCACGCTGCCCCAGTGTTGCCTGCAGAACCTGCATGGAACAGCATTCCAGCAGCTGGGATGGTTGGTGTTTGCTCTCACAGCACACCCACTGGAATTATAGCACAGTTGTACTTCTCTCTCCAAGAGAGCACAATGGGCAGGCACAGAGAAGGACCCCCCAAGCCAGGGAGAAAGTCGGCACTTCCCAAAGAAACAACAATTAGCCTTGGAAGAGTCTCTCAGGGCTAATCCCCTACTCGCCCAGCAGGAACACCTCTACCCATCCTCCAGAGGAAATACGCTTGTTGAGTCCCTTCAAGCCCTCCAAGGAACAGCAGCTCCCAAGTGACCTTCCAGTGCTTCTCTGTGCTCTTAGAAAGATCTCCCGCTGCTGAACCTGGATCTTTTACATTATTTCTTCCCATTACTGTTTGTTCTACTTGAGGAGAATGGAAAAGGATTTTTTTACCTACAACTGCAGCATTACCTTTTACACACCCCAAGACTCATGCAGCTCCTCGGGCTCCCATCAACTTTCCCTCCTCACCATGTGTCATCTTCCTAGATGCTCTTCTCTCTACTCTTTGCTCTGTGTCTACAGAAATGTGCCCCAAGCTGGACTCAGTGCTCCAGTGGAGGGCCTGCCAGCCTGCTGAGCAGTGGGGAGGACACCTCCATGAACGTCACACACAGACCCCATTCACTGATCACCCCCATTACATTCAAAACCCTTGTTAAAATGTCACAGCTCCCAAAACTGGCATCGACAAAAGTTGCAAATGCTTTGTGATAACATCAATTTTGTTTTCAAGACAAAAAGCAGGGAAGAAAATGCTGCTTGTGAGATGTGATGGGTCTCACCAGGATCTGGGTGTCAAGGTGAAACTCCTGAGGAGCAGAACCTGCCGAGGGGTGAGGTGCAGCCTCCTCACCCACTCTAACCACTGTAAGACCCACACGTGTGCTAAGCTGCTACCAGAAGGGACTGATGGCTCAGCACCCAGACATGCTAGGCACCCTTGCTGTGCTGTGGCAAGGGTAGGATGGTCACAGCTCTGGTAGTTGTCTGTCTGCATGTCCCTGCACAGCCACCAGCCCAACACGTGTGGTCAAAGGTCTCGTCATTACAGAAATCAAGCAGAAAGCGACTTTGCCAGCCCCTCTTCACCATCCACCCACCCTCTGGGTAGGTGATGGAGGAGGGGGACATATCTCCAACAGGGGCACTGAGTGCATCGAGGACATCAGGGCTTCTCCCTCAAGGGCCACAGTAGGCTGAGGAGTGTGCCAGGCTCCTGCTATTCCCAGCAGGTGTATTTACAGAGAGCATGGTGCCAGCCCTGCCTGGCCACCGCCAGCGGTGACACAAGTGCCAGCCCTGAGAGCCAGCCTGCAGCCCCCATCATGCTGACGCAAACCGTCCCTGCATGCCACCAAGCTGGTGGGCACGAGAGCCTTCTTGAGCTGCCACTGCCACCCCGAGAGGCTGCTGGGGTGGAAGGCAGTGTGGCACCTTGGCAGGTCCAAAAAGCCATCACGAGTACACTGCTCAGAACCAAACCCTGGCAGCTGCCTGTTACCGTGGGCAGGGGCTTCCTCCCACCGGCCCCGGGGCAAGGCAGCCAGCTCAGCTCAGGACCCGTGGCAGGGCAGGTAGACAGGTTGGAAAGCATCCACTTAATGTTCTAGTTTGTTTGTAACCCGAGGGTGACTGCAGCAGCAGCCCCAACCGCCTCGCTTTGGCAAGGCGAGGGGGTGGCAGCTGGAGGGCTGACCTGCGGAGGAAGGCACTGCCCTGGGGATGGTGCAAACCCAGAACTAAAGGAGAATGTTTTGTTTTCAACTTCCACGGAAACAGATGGAGAAACTCGATATTCAACTAAAAGGAAAAAAAACGTTGTCAACAGAAAGCTAAAAATAGGTTTAAATTGAATTAAAAAGAGAAAGAGAGAGAACAGAAAGTGAATGAATAAGAAACTAAAACACACCTGTGCCAGGAGTTGCATAAATGAATCAACAATATCAGGATGATCCCTGGGCCCTAAAATATAATAAAGATGTAACTTAAGAGAAAAATCATACAAACAGCAACTCAACATCATATAGTTATGTGATACAGAAAGAATTTACAAGTGAAAACAGGAGTGTAAGGGAGGAGGGGTGTGTGGGGAAGGGGATGGGCAACATGAGCAGCTTGAAGCAAGTTAAAGAAACAAAACATACAAAAAATCATGAAACTTGGAGAACCCAAGAACAGAAAGAAACTGCAAAGGAAAGGGTCTGAAGCCCCAGGGTCTCCAGCTAGCACCTGGGTGCTGCAGAGCCAAGGAGGAGATCTTCATGTCCTTGGGGAGGAAGAGGAGGAGTAGGAGCAGGGGCTAGCTGGGCACCATCTCCCCAAGGAGACTTAGAGCTTTTGCACTGTGGGGACTGAGCAGGTGTCTTCAGAGCACCGTTTGGTCCTGGAAGATAACTGCAAGTGAACGACAACACCTCAGCAAATGCTTGACAGGCCTGGCAGGGCTCAGGCGTGCACATGCTTGTCACCAGCACCAGCTGCTCAGGAGCCCCTGGCACAGTCACCCTCACGCCCCATTCCCAGAGTCCAGGACCCTCCAAGAGGTCTCTTCCAGATCATCCTCCCCTGGGAGAGACCAGCTCGGTGCACAGAGATCTCCATGCCAGCACCACTTGCCCTACCTTGGAATCTGTACACAGATGTGTCTTGGCCCCTGTGGGGTCACACGTCATCTCCTCTCCTGCAACCCTGCTCAGGGCTGACTGCCCACCCAAGAGGACCCAAAGGGTGGGTGGGAGCACACAGCCCTGCGCACACAGCAAGCTGGACGGTTGCTTGCCTGAGCAAAGCTCACATCCAAGCATTGGCACAGCTCGGGTTCTGTCCCCTCCCCTTTCCTCCTGCAGACATGCCTGATGCTGCCCAGAGGCATCACTGCCTCCCCAGGCACTGAGCCAAGAGGGTTTCAGCGTAGACACATCCACACGCCGCTGGCAGAAGCAGGGACCTGATCTCCAGACAAGCCTGGCTCACTTGCCACTGACCCCAGTGACATCTCAGCACAGTGGGATTTGCTCAGATCATGGCATGAAGATGAAGCTGGGGTCCTCACACCTCTCCCACTTTTCTAGAGAGCTCTGAGCCTGGTACTGGGGGGACAGCATCACACTACCTGGCACCCAGCTGTCAGCAAAGGACAAGACCCCTTGGGGACTGCATACAGAGATGCTGAAGGACCAGAGCCAGCAGCTCCAAGGTACATTTGTCCCTGTCATGGGTCAAGTCACCAAGAGGCTGAGGGGAGCCACAGTGTGGAAGGGCCTGTCCTAACACCATTGGCTTTTTGTAGAGCGGGCCGTGAGCCAAAAAAGGGCCCCTGCCCTGCAGGAGGATGCCAGCATCCTCAGCATCACAGCAGTGACTCGATGGCCAGCAGCAACTCTGAAAAGGTTGATTCCCAGATGCTCACATACACATCCTCCTGCTCATAGGAGGGCTTGATTCCTGGCCACTATGAGCACCACTGGCCTCAGGATGAGCCCTGGGATCTCCTGGAGAGCACAGACTCCCAGCTAAACAGGACTGAAGCTCCAGCTTGACCCTTGCAGCACACAATGCCCAGCCCTGCTGCAGAAGCGGGGCTGTCACAGCAGTCCAGAGTCTCGCTCAGGGGTTCCCTGCATCTGCTGCCCTGCAGGGAAGGTACCCACCTTCCAGGGGTTGGGATGAATCCAAGAAACAGAGATGGCCCCATTAGCTTAGCTAGGAGTGAAAACAGCCATTCCTGGTAAGACGCCTCCAGACTCCATGCATGCAACAGCCTGACAACAGCCCCAGCGCAAAGAAGAGTTAACCCCACGTACCTTGCTGGAAGAGGGTCAGCGTGACTGAGGTAACGAGCAAGAAGAGGGCCTTGATGGGAGGAAAGTGGGCAGGCTCATGGGCAAAGATGTGAACCAGCTGCAAGAGAGAGAGAGAAGGACTGAAGCTGCTGCTGGCCCTGCATGCCCCTGGCCTCCCCGGGGGGTGGCAGCCCCTGCCCCAAGCATGGCTCCGTACCTGCCGGGTGAGGTCGATGGCAGAGGCCTGGGGGATGGTGCTGTACATCTGCCCCAGCATCTCGCATAGCTGAGGCACCATGGGGGCAAAATCATCCAGGAGGGTCTTCACAGACTTCTCAAAGATGGCACAGACAGACTGCAGGAGAAGAGGGCCCATGTGAGCATCGATGTCAGGAGACCTCTCCTGAGGGAACAGGATTTGACAGACAGGTCCCAAGGGAGGGAGGAGCTGGCAACGGGAATGGGGACCAGCCAAGCAGAAGGCTCAGACCTGCATTGCTACTGGCACCCTGCCCTGCAGCACAGGATGCTCCCCAACACTAGGAAACACCCTTCCCACTACTGCAAGAAGGCTCCTGGAATGTGGGGGTAGGAAAGGTTGGTAGGATGCTGCACCTGGGCATAACTGCACTGAGAGAACTGGAGAACAGGATGAGAGGCAACAGGCACAAGCTGGAACACAGGAAGTTCCATTCAAATATGAGAAAAAACATCTTTAGGGTGTGAGTGACGGAGCATTGGAAGAGGCTGCCCAGGGAGGGTGTGGGGTCCCCTTCTCTAGAGACCTTCAAGACCCGCCTGGCTGCAGTCCTGAGTAACGTGCTCTGGGCAGTCCTGCTTTAGCAGGGAACTTGAAGTAGATGATCTCTAGGGGTCCCTTCCAACTCTGACAATCCGTGATTCTGTGAAAAACCAGACCATGTATTTCCAGGTCAGAGCAGAGCTCTCCCCCTAGGGAACACAAGCATTCAGCAGACCCCATCTCCCCGCTGATAGCACAACCTCCCTAACTGGAGAGTAGCAGAGCTGATAAAGGCACAAGACAGACAAGAATGGCTGGATGCTGCTGGTGACAGCAAGCAGTATGGGTTTGAGACAACCCAGAAAGGCACCTCTCTTAAAGGGAGTTGGAACAGCACCACTCAGAGTCTGTCCTTTGCTGTCCCCAGTTCAGGTCAGCAAAGACAGGCAGAGCTCCAGGCAGTACTCAGGAGGAGCTTGGTTACCTCCACCACCTGGGCATCATTCAGCCACTTGCTGAGGACCTTCTGTATGAGCTGGAAGACTTGCTGCAGAACCACCACCACCTGTAAAGAACAAGAGGCAATGAAGAGAATTTTCCCTCACTGGAAGGGAGGTTCAAGACTAAGCACGGCTTGGACTCAAACCTTCAGGCTCCACTGCCTCCTCCCCTCTCCAAAGCTGGGCAGCTTTCTTCCCTGATGAAGCACCCTGGCACAGCTTACAGCTGTCAGACAGCACCCAGGCTGTTCTGCAGAGCAGCGCCCAGTCAAGAAGGATCCTGCACATCACCTCTTCCCACTTCAGAAGCGGTGGAATGAACTGAAGGAATTGTTCTAGCTGGAATGCACCAGCACTACCCCCTTCATGGTACACACTACATTCCCAATTAACGCCCCCTCTCCTGGCACCAGCAGCAAATAGCAAGGCTTTGGCTGGGCTGTGGCAAAGAGCATTGATCTACTGCACTACTAACCGGATTGGGTCCTTGCTGCACTGGCAGTTTCTTGACCTCGGTGCTTTCATGGTCATCATCATGGTGGCTGATGTCTAGGGTGGTGAAAAGGTTGGAGAGCAGGCCCAGGATGTGGATGATGGCCAGCTTGTTGGAGGGGTTGGGCTGCCAGGGAAAATAAAGTCAAAGCATGACACAAACTGTGTTGCTCAATCACAGTCGGGCCTTTGGGATCCTGAGGAACCAGGACTGCAGAGGCAAAGTGCCAGAGAGAGGTTCCCTGCACTGTGCTCTCTCTTGAGCCCACAGTCAAGAGCACTGCTTCAATACATCAGCCCAGGGCTACAGCCAGCAGAAGCCATATCTGAATGGAGGTATCACAAGGGCACTCACCGTTTCATCAGCCAGCTTTTCCAGCTGCTGGATGTAGGGGGTGATCAGAGAGTGCAGGTTCTTCAGGATCTCCTCCACTTGCAGTGCAGAGAGCAGGAAACCAAGCGCCTGCATCAGCCACATGCACTGGCTCGTCTGGGACGGAGAAGATGCAATGAGGCAGGTCACTGTCCAGCCTGCCATCCTACCACACACATACAAGGTAATACAGCTGCCAGGGGCCCAGGCAGCACAGCCAGGACCCCAGCAAGCTGCAGCTCCTGAGCTGCTCTATCTGGGACACCCTCGGTGCATCTCATAGTGGAGAGGGGGCAGCTCCCTACCAGTATGGCAGAGCCCAAGGAACAGGCACTCTACCACCAGCACCTGGCCTCTTTCCAGCAACATGCCAAGGCAAGACCAGTCGGTGCCCTAGAGATCTCTGTGCTGGCACCACTCACCCTTCCTCAGCTCACCACCCTTTGGACAGACATGTCGCAGCACCTATGGGATCAATTATCCTGTCCTCTCCTGTTCACAGGCACAGCTTGGGCTCTGTCCCCATGATAATCTCCCTTCTTTTTCCTCCTGAATATCTCTCTGATGTCTCGGTGTCCTTGGGCCTGGAGAGACTGGGAACTGCTAGAGTTAAGCCTCCCTGGGGGTTTCCCTCTCTATGGGGACATACTCCCAGTCTGACCCCAGCCCACAGGCAGTGGGAGCCCAGCAGCACAGTGAGAGGCAGTCAGCAGGTACTCCTGACCCTGCACAAACTGGCTGCAATGCTGAGCTCTTCCCTCAGGACAGCCCAACTCACAATGGCACCACTTGTGTTTTCAGCTAAGGACAACTAAGGGGTATGGGGGCAAGCAGAACCAGACAGAAGTGTGAACCCACTCCTCTTACCTTGTGAATCTGCTTCATCAACACCTCCTGCCAAAGGGAAAGAGAAAAAGGAGGGTGAGTGGTATAGAAAGACCCTTCCCTTCCAGGAGGTAAGATTAGAATCATAGAATCATTCAGATTGTAAGAGACCCTTGGGATCATCGAGTCCAACTGTCAGCCCTACTCTACAAAGTTCTCCCCTACACCATATCCCTCAATTTGATGCAGGAGGTCAAGACAACGAACACCCATGTGGTCACAGACAAGCAACACACACTCCCCACAACCCACCACAGGCAGGAAGCAAAATCCTTGTCCCCTGGTAAGCTCTTCCCTGAGCCAGCCCCACTCAGCCACCCAGCAAGGTGAACCCCTGAATTGGAGAGGTTCTGCAGCAGGACCGTTTAAGGAGCCAACCTCAGCCAGGGCTTCCAATCTCAGCCTGGGCTTCCTTACTCCAGTTCAGAGCCCCCCAAGCTCTAAAAGCAGCAATTCTTGCCCTCCATCCACCAGCCATTCTGCCGTACACACCCTGGCAGCTCACCCAAGCCCAGCTCTCCTAGGACCTCAGGACTCTGAGCCCCATCTGCCCCTTGTCTTGAGAGCCAAGAAAGACCATTGCTCAAGCACTGCAGGCACCAGCTGGGTCTCCATGGAGAGGCTTGAACACAAGGATGCTCTGCAAGATGCTCAGCAGTGGCACCAGCTGCCTGGCAGGTGCAGAGCTGGCAGGATGCTGTTCCCAGCAAGGCAAACAAAACCCTGGGGAAAGGACAGACACTCAGGTGCAACCCCAGTAGATCCCTCGGCAGCTGTTTCTACCACTGCCTGCCATTTCTGCACTCACAGCAGGGCCTGCCACCTGGGTTTTCTGGCCAAGGGTCAGGACAGACAAGCCCCCCATGCCAAGCAAGATGTCCTGAGCTGCTGCTTTGTGTCTTCCTGCCCTGATCCTTGCAGAGGGAAGGGTGTATCCTGAGCACAACCCAGGTCACCACCACACGTCCATCTGCATCCAGCTCCTACCTGTGACACGGCGACAATGTTGGCAGCATAGGGCGGCAGGTCATACTTGCACTCCCGGCAGATCTTCTTCAGAGTAGAGACACTGGAGATGGAGAGCTCAGGGTTGCCCAAGGCTTGGAGCACCAGCGGCAGCACATTGTTAATCATGACAGGGTGATCAGCCAGCCACTCTGACAGGGCCCCTGCACACACAGACAGGATCAGACTGCAGGACTGCGCCATGGGCTCTTGCTTCCCATGTCCCAGAATGCTCAGCTTTGCTTTTCACCACTGATACTGCTGGGCAGGAGTGGTCTCAGAGGGGGTCCCCCCTCCCCAGCCCAGCCTGTGCATGAGCAAAGCCCTCACCAATAGTGAACATGACTGTGTCGGCAAGCTGCACGTTGCTGATGCTGATCCGGGGAATGAGGCCTATCAGCCCTGGCACCACGTCCGAGTAGTTCACGTCAATGGTCTCGGCAATGGACTGGAAGCCATAGAGCAAGGCCTCCGTGTGCTGCGAGGGTAGGAGAGACACCATCAGACCCAAGCACTGACCCCTGATGCCCACCCCAGCCCCAGGCACTAGCTCAGACGCCCCCTCAGTGGCCAAGGAGGTTGGTCTCTGGGCAGCACTAAGGACAGGGAAGCAGGAGAAGACCTGTTCCTCCTCCCAGCTGACCCCAGAGAGCCTGCATATGCACTGGCAAGGTGGTCACACTCCTCACCTCTATCATGTCCCTTTGTTCTCAACACCCCATGCAAAGGTAGGTCCCTAAGGGACTGGTAGCCATTAGCCTGGCACTCGGGTCCCCTCACTCACCTGCCACGTGGATGGCTGCTCTGTGTTGGTCAGGAGACGTCCCAGTTTGTCATAGAGGCTGCTCAGGAGCTCAGCGCCCAGCATCTCATACACATACATCAGTGTGTCAGAGATGTCCACCCTGCAGAGAACATGGAGGGTCTCCAAATACTGTCCCCATCTACTGCAGAACGCTCCATACATAGACACATTACTTCCCCTCCCGCTGCAGGCAGCATGTGGGTACTGCCTGCACAAAGACACTGCCCAGCCCAACAAGGAGTGCTCCCAGGGCTTCCCAGTATGGCAACTAGTGCCACGACAAAACACCAGCTTGTTTCCATATCACCACCAAAACAGCTCTTAGTAGAAGGAATCTCCTCCATGTCCCTCCTTGGGTCCCCAAGGAGGAACACAGCACACTGTGCTCCACCAAGCATGGTTCCCTCCACCAGCCCGTGAAGGATGCTGTCTATGTCCTCACCTGCCTTACAAGCAAACCCAAACCTCCCAGCTGTACCTATATATCCGAAACTGCTCTTTCTCATCTGAAGACCAGAAGCCATACTCCTCATCGGAGGGGAATTGGGCTTTGTGCAGCAGCACATCCACCAGCTGGAAGTAGACAGGCCTGTAGACCTGCTGGTACACCGCCTGCTTGTCTGGTTCAAAGGAGAGGATGTCATCCTGGTGGCAAGAGGAAGAATACATCAGGAAGTTCCATTCAAACATGAGAAAAAGCTTCTTTAGGGTGAGGGTGACAAAGCACTGGAACAGGCTGCCCAGGGAGGTTGTGGAGTCGCCTTCTCTGGAGGCCTTCAAGCCCTGCCTGGATGCAGTTCTGAGTAACGTGCTCTGGGCAATCCTGTTTTAGCAGGGAGTTGGACTAGAGGTCTCTAGAGGTCCCTTCCAGCTCCAACAATTCTGTGATTCTGTGATCAGGTGTTGCAGGGAAAAGAAAATGGAGTCCACCTGCCTGCTGCATGGCATGCTCATGGGCATCTCCCAGGGCTGGTGGGACCTGTCACACTTCAGAGGCTGCATTTCCAGCTCCCCAAAGTCCACTTGATCCTGAACCCTTCTGCAGCAGCAGCATAATCTGGAGGCAAGATGCTGGAAGCCTCAGCAGCTGGGTAGACACTTGGGCATTTGAGGACAGCACAGTTCCAGTGTCATGGCACTGCCCTGCAATGTTCTAGCCTCGGGAGCATGCCTGCATCAGGAGCACATATGCCTTGGACCCCACAAGGCAGGCTGGGATGGGTGCCTGGGGAGCACAGCGCTCCCCTGCCTGCATCCCTATCCTCAGACCCATCTGGAGAAGTAGTGAGGGGAGGTGGGAGCCTCAGCCCAGCCCCACGCAGCGGAAGAGCTGCCGTCACGGCACCGACATCACCCCCCTTCCCTGCCCACGCTGAGCCGCGCTGCATCGGCTTGCGGAGGAATGGAGCTGGGGGGGATGAGGAGGGACTAAAAATAGAGCACGACGTGGCAGGGCTGCTGTTGGCACAGGGAACACTGGTCATGGGAGATGGACCCCTTGCTGGGCAGCCACTAGCAGCCTCCAGCCCTCTCTTTCCTCCTCCGAGAGACCACAGCTACCATGGCAGCAGGGTCCAGCCTGCAGTAAACCGAGCACGCACTCTCCTCCCTGCCTGCTGCTGGTGCAGCCGTGCAGCAAGGAGCTAAACAACCAGGTCTACTGCTGGAAAAAAATAATTAGCATGCAGCATTAATTAGTTATGTTAACAAGGCCCTTAAAGGCTGAATCAGACTTCTAAAGATGACTGGGGGTGGAAAAAGCAATCCATGGGGCTAGTACTTCTCACATACATGCCCTACGGCAGCTGTGAGTGCAAAGTGAGGAGTTGGGGCATCAGAAATCCCTGGAGACCAAACACAGCCAGGCCAGATCCCCCAGTCCCCATGGACCGGTGCCTCTGTCCCTGCCTGGAGTGCAGGATTCGGGCAGCCTGCCCCATGATGGCCACTGACCTGCAGCGTGTACCAGAAGGTGAGTGTCAAGGAGCTGGTGGTTTCATTGACAGGATAGTGCCCAGGGATGCCGGTGCAGAACATGATCATGTTGACCAGAGCCAGGAAGCTCTGCCAGTGCTCCACCTGGTCCAGGAGGGCCCTGGGGACCAGAGAGTACAGTCAGGGTGGCACCACGGCTATGAGCCTGTCTCCTCTGCCCAGACACACATCATTGGGTACAGGACAGGCACTGGATGAAGCAGCATGTGGGGAACACTGGGCTGCTCCAAGCTCATTCCCTCTCCTGGTGTTCACCCCCAGCACTCACCGGGAGTGGTTCTCCCCCAAGGCCACAGCGATGCGGCAGATCCCATGCGACGTCTCCATGTCCCCGCTCTGGACTGCCTGACGCAGCTGCTCTTGCAGCCCCAGGACAGGGGGAATGAGCTTCAGGAGGGTGTTCACGTACCTGCAAGCAGAGCCTGAATCAGTGCTGGGCATTGCCTCACCAGCACCAACTGCTGGACTCCATCCCTCCTGATGCTCTCCCAGGACTCCTGCCCACCTTTCCCTGCTGGAAGGCTGCTTTGTGCAGCAGGACATCCAGGAGCTTGTACCACTCACAGGGACTCTCCTCCCAGCCTGTGGCATCAAGATGAAAGCTGAAGCCCCAAGCACAGTGGAGCCTCTGCTGGCAAAGAGAAGGGCCAAGTCAGTGGCCATCAGCTCTGTGCAAATCCCCCACTGCACCATGGTGTGGGCATCTGCCTCTGCCTGCCCAAACCTGCCAGCAGGGCTGCCAGCAGCCCCCAGCAGCACTAAATTGTCACTGCCATGAGCAGCTCTGAGGAGCTGTGCCCACATGCTGCAGCATCAGTGGGAATGGGGAGCAGGAGAAGCGTGGTGAGGGCAGACCTGCAGGCTCTTTTCTCCATGTTTGCAGCCTGTGCTTCTCAGCTCTGTGTGAGGGCATCCCAGAACTGCCAGTGGGAAGCTCCACGACTCTCCAGCATGGGCACATCTAGATGGTGCTTTCTGACTGGGAAAAAGTGGGCAGCCACCTTTGGGGACTCCTACCCAGGGAGGATGCTGGCCTTACGGCGTGTCCCTCTGGCCCCCCACCCTCCTGGGTTGCCGCAGCCCTGCATGGCACAGCTCTCCCACATCACATCACGCACATCAGCCTCCCTTAAGCGCTGCTGCCTGGAAGTGATGGTAACCAAGGCAACGAGAAGGAGGCAGCCAAGGTGAAACGCAGCCTAGGGCCCCCGGAGAGAGGCCGTGCTGGAGGCTGATGAGCAGCCTGCCATTTCCCTGCCCACCGAGGCGTGTTATCTGGAGCTGCAGCTATTCCGTGCACTCCTCGCCTGCCCTGCCACACACAGGTGTGGGTCCAAGGATGCTCAGAGGGGGAGGCACAAGTGATGCTAACTCTCCTGTGCCCATCGCTGCGGGGAAGAGATGTGAACTCTGACACCAAGACAGCGGTACATCCACCCCGGAGTGGCACAGCTGCACAGAGGGCCAGCAGCTCTTGCTGTGGCCGATATAGGGGCGGACAAAGCCATCAGTGCCACCAGTGCAGGGAGAGAGCCACACCGGTGGTGGCAACTTTTAGGTCTGGGTTGGTGGGAGAGGACCAAGGGAAGAGGGTGTCTCTGTCTTGGCATCCCCTCTGTGTGCTGCCGGGGTTCACTTCCCCCTTGCCCCTCTCCCCCAGAGAAAATCACATCGTGAAGGGGACAGGTATTTGTGTGTAATCCATCTTCAAGCCTTTGATGCTCCATGAGTGATGCCCGTGGCAGTGTGGGAGCTCTGTGATAATGGAGAATTTAAGAATTCAGCTTCTGTCCCAGGGAACCAATGCTTTAGTCAGGGTCAGCCCAAGGGAGCTGACAAAAAAGACACAGGGGATCTTCCACTGCTCCAGTGCAGGGCAAAGCCATTCTTCCGTCACAGCACTGGGCTCATTAACCTAGATACGTTTTTACTCTGTTGGAGTTGATGACAGTGATCCTGCTTCTGCTTGAAATACCTTGAAATAGTCAGTGAAATGACTAGACCTGAGCTAGTCCTCTGGACTTCCCACACAGCCAACAGAGAGAAATTGTTTCCATTCTACAACTCATCACATGTTAGTGATGACTTCTAGAAAAGGTTGGGTGAACCATGTCCTGAGCACCACCCTTCTCTGCTCACTGCCTCTGCAGATATAAGAGTCCACAGCAAGGAGGGAGTTCTATGTTAGGTGATTTGTTCTAACCAGTTGCCCAAGAGCCCTGACCAAGCCAGCCAGCTCCTCTCCTCCACACCCAGGAGCAGAGCCCCAAGCCACCTCACCTCCTCGAGGCTGGTTCCCAGCCCCATATGACCAGCTGGTGCTACAGCACTAAGTAAGCACGGAGCTTGTCCAGTCCTTTCTCAAAGCGCAGTGAACTGCAGCATCCACAGCTCCCTCCATGGGACCAGCACTTCCTCTGCCCTTCCTGCAACCTTCCCCAAACCACACCATGGTGCAGGGGACAACCTGCAGAGGGGAGATATGGGCAGCTCACAATATCATCCTTCCTAATCTGAAACCCAAGACACATCCTGATGAAAACCCCCAACATATTAAAAACGTGTGTCTAATGAAGCTCTTGGAAAACCCTTCTAGAGCAATTCCTCTGGGGATTCAGCACCAGGTGCAAAGACTAGAAAGGGGTGGGCTGGGCACCAAGCAATCCCAGCCGGACACCTGCAATCTGCCAGCTCCACCACTGCAGCAACACCCTGCTGCTTCCAGACAGTCAGCTCAGTGTCTGATGCCCACATTCTGTAACTCCCCACAATGGGCACACACGGTGTGGAGGTCCCTCTCCCCTCTGACACTACCCACCAGGCTGTAGGAGCGTGGCCAAGTGCTGTGTGCCAGCTCTCCTCGTGCAGCACGCACTGCTGAGCTCTCTGACCTGCTTAGCCCAGGGATAATCCTCAAACGAGACGGAAAATCCAGCCCAAGCCGCCGCCACAAATGAGATACAACAGTATCTCCATTCCTGCCTCTCAGGAACTTCCCACTGCCCCCAACAGGGCACAGAGGTGCTCCAGTTGCAAGCTCCCAACCAAGCCTCTGAGGTTTCTTTCAAGTTGCTGCATCCTAACAGAGAAGCAGTGTCCAGACTCCATCAATGCTGAGACAACCCCTCCTCTGGGTGCAAAGGACCTTTGCCTGCCTGGAGGTAAGGAGATCAAAATGCTTAGCACCTATGAATCTGCTGCATCATCTCTAGTAACATCTCAGAGGCAGGAAAACCACTCACTGCTGCTGTCAGACAGGGAAATGGATGCCACTGTCACAAGAGACTTACACAGGAGGGAGGCAGTGCCATGGACAAGTGAGCCTTGCCCATATGAGGTCTCACCTTCCCTTTTCCACCTCATCATGGGTGGCAGCTGGCTACTCCTGGGGTCAGGAGGTGCAGTGTGAGGGATGTCTTGCAAGGTGGAAGATGGCCCTCTCCTTGGAAGATGACTCCAGGCTACCTAACCCTCAGCAGCAGAAGCCAAGCTCATGAGCCACCGAGCTTTCTGCTGACAGTAGAAGCACACCTGCATGGTTGTCTCTGCAGTAGTGTCAATGAAGCCAGCTTGGAGGGGACAAGGAGGAAAGACACAACGTCCATTACAGCCAGGAGAACCCATGGGAAAGCAGGGAGCCCTGAGACCAACCCTCTTGCAGCAGGATGCCCTATAAAGCTCTGGAGACCGTCATGTCAGCAGCCCAGAGCCAGGGATGCTCTGAGCCTGTGGCCAAGGGTAGCGAGGAGCCAAGCTCCTGCAGAAACAAAGGCAAGAGACCGTGGAGCAAGAGAGTGGCTTAAAAGCAGCAGGGATCTCTCAGACTGTCAAGAAAAGACAGAAAGGTCAGGAGACTCCCTGGGGGCTTGGGGAAGAGCTGGATCCGTTACAGCTGAGCAACAAAGCCAGAGGGGCGGGACAGCTGGCACCACAGAAAGCAGGAGGAGGGACGAAGTATGGGGGACACAAGGAACAAAGGGGAAGAGAGAGCCCACCAGGGTCAGGAAGCAGCAGCTCCATGTGCTACCTTACTGCTGAAGCCACGCCAGATCTCAGCACCCAGTACAGTCCTGCTCCTCCCCGGAGCAGCCGACACCACACGCCGCCTGGCAGGGCTGCCCTGTGACAATGCCATCGCTGTCCCCATACCCCAGGAGCAGGGGCTGCGCCAGGCTCGCACACTGGGCAGCCTTTCAGGCCGGCTGCCTGCCCCATCCCGGCCCCTGCCTATGCCTATAGAGAAGGACAGTGCTCAGCCACGGCTGATGGTGTCTCCAGGGAGAGACTGATGGAGAGCAAGTGCCGATGATGCTGTAAGGGGTCAGAAACTACTCAGTGGGGTCAGCACAGGAGAGAGGAAGCTCTGCTACCAGCCATGATTCTCACCAAAATTAACTTAGAAAGCTCAACTTTTTAACATAACTGAAGAACAGCACTGCAGGGGCAGGCTCTTACACACGGGTGGGGAATTGTAGGCAAGGGACTTCTGAAACTTGAGGGAAACAGAAAGAAGAAAGGCAGAGAGTTCAGCATTTGAGGACTGCAAGTCATCTCTCACCTCCAAATTTTCTGTACCAATCCTGCTACAGTGTGTGCTGGCCTTTGCCTGGTACAAAGGAAAGCTACTTGTGGTCATTTTCTGAATATGAGAAAATGAGGCAACCCCTCCCCATACCCGGCAATGCAACAAAATCCTCATGAGTCCCTTTGTCCCCATATGCAACCCCCTTGTCATCAAGGAGCTGGGGTCTCCTCGAGCTGGGGACTGTGCTGGCTGCCCCTGCTCTGAAGCCAAGGGGAGGACCAGGGCTCACAACCGCAACAGAGCAGCATCCGCGCCGCTGCAGAGGGTCAGAGCCTGCGCGATGGATGCACAGGGATGCACAGCAGCAGCGGCTCAGCTCAGCCTTCAACTAAACCCTCCTCTTTGGGGGAAGGTTGCTAAGCAGCCAGGAGGGGATGTGGCCACAGGAACCATAGGAGATGTACTTTCCCTTCTGCAGGCATCAGTCCTGAGAGCTGACAGCAGCTAGGACAACTCAGCCAAGCAGACAAACTTGGAGCCCTGCAGTGGAGCCCTGCAGCGTGACACCAGCAGGACCTGCCTCAGTCCTGGCTCCCAGCACAGTTCCTCCAGGGGCAGCCACAGCCACAAACAAAGGATGAGTCCGTGGCTGGCAGGAGCTGTTGGGAGCCAGGAGGAGGGAGAAGACTGACAGGTCTGGTTTTATTATCTCTGTATCAAATCAGCTCCTTGGCTGGACCAGCAGCACAAGGCAGAGGGGGGTCTCCAAGTTCCCCCTAGCCAGAGCTGGGCAGCTGCTCCCCAGCTGGGTGCTACAGGGTCTGATATCAGGAGCCAGAAGGGAGCAGCCTCTTCTGCTTGAGAGCATGAAGGTGGAGATGAGCTGCAGCTGCTCAAGACTACATGGTCTCCACAAGTCAACCACAGTGCAAAGCCTTGCAGGACCAACTATGTGAAACCAGGAGCCTCTGGGCTGCTTTTAACATCTCCCACTTTCAAGCCCTGTCATCATCTCCTCCAGGGTTGATGACAGCTAGAAAAAGTCATGAGGTTTTTCCTCCCCACCCCGTTCCCCCATCAACGCCCAGGACCACCAGCCTGCAGCAAGCTTTGCACTGGAGAGGCTGCCCTTACCTCTGGGCATCAGGCTGGGAAATGGCATTGACAACAGCCTCCACTGCTGTGTCAAAGAGCTCTGGGTCCTGCAGAGAGGTGAAAGCTGCCTGGATCAGGTTCTCGCAGTCCATCAGCGGGATCTCCAACTGCACCCAGCTGGAGAAGCACTTCAACACCTTCTGCTTGATGAAACCCGGGGAGTCCTGCTGCTGCAGCAGCTGCTCCAGCAAAGGGAAGACAGAGCCGCACTCCTGTGCCAGGACGCTGCGTACCTGGCCTTTGCGGTACTGGGGCAGGCGGCTGGTCTGAAACTCCTCAGGCAGCACTGTCAGCAGCTCCAGCAGCGCCAGGCACCGCGCTCGCCCATCCACATTGGAGTCCTCCGCCTGAAACATGCGCACCATGTCGGCCACGGCGCAGGGCCAAGCCTCCGGCATCATGCTGAGGGCCAGGGAGGCCAGAGCCACGCACAGCCGGGTCAGCACGATCTTGGAGCCGCTGGCGAAGCGGGTGATGTGGGTGAAGAGCTGCGACTTGAGGCTCTCGTACTGGTCAGCCGGGATGTCATTCCAGTAACGGGAGATTTTAATATGGAGAGCGCTGGCACCAAAGTACTGGATCTCGGGCACCTTGTCCATGTTGAGAAGCAGCCAGCTGAAGTGCCACGCCTGGGGGGAGACCTGTGCCTGCATCAGCCATTTCTGAGCCAAGTTCTTGTTCTCGATGTTTGGGTCGTAATACAGCTGATGGAGAGCCTAGAAGAGAAAGGGAAGCATCCTAGAGCAGCCGAAGAACACAGCCGTGGCCGGTCCCACCAGGGGAAGGCTCACGAAGGAAGGCTCACCAGTACAGAGCCCAGCACCCGGGCTGCCCGCCAGCCTGGGCCCTGCCAAGCCTGCTCCCTCCCCGTGTCAGCCTGCCTTAGCTGGCCTCCCTCCTTGGGCTCTGGGCGAAGAGAGTGATCTGGCAGCAGGCAAGGACCTGCAAAGCATCCTTCCCTTCCTCCTCTCATGCAGCACTCTGGAAATTTCTATTCCTTAGTCATATCCCATCATCACTTTCATTGATGCCGAACCTGCCTGCTCCCCTGCTGATGTGCTGTCACCGGGGTGGGTGCAGGACCTCTCAGCCGTGTGAGGGCTATAAGGGACACAGCACACCAGCACTCCTGCCTTCTACCTGCACCCGCTCTCAGGAAGGTTCTGTGGATGCACCAGCTCTCAGAAAGCACGTGTAGCCCAAAGCTTGCGTCTGGGAGCCCAAGAAACACAAGAGCTGCCACAGATATCTTCGCCTGTCAGGTTGTACAGAGCCCTGGAACCCACAATCATTAAGCTCAGGGATTAATCCCTCCATAGAGTCCCTTTGAAGTATTCACAAACCTGCCCAGTCACTACTGGGCCAGGAGAGCTGGCATCTAACCCTCCCTTTGCCACCACCTCCTGTAACAGCCCAGGGCTGCTCACTCCATCTCCCTATAAAGAGGAGAAAAACACCACTTACCTGCTCTGGCAGTTTTGGGACATCTAGTTACTGCTTTGCAGAGCTGGGATCCACATGAACAGCCTCACGCAAGCTATGAGGCATTATTTGCAGGGGAATACTATATGGATCTTAAGGCCAGCATTCATGAGTTACTTTTCCTGAGCGGGTGCAACTGGTAACCAGTGATGCCCTCACACATGGAGGGGAACAGTAACTACCCCTTGCCTGAACTTCAACTTCTAGCAGCAAGGTTTTCTGTCTGCCACAGCACATTTTGTTTCAAGTCATCGACTGCACACACCAGGAGCAGGGAAAAGCAACGGCATTTGTCAGGCTATCAGGTACCTGTCGCACCCCACCATCAAATAGGAGGATGAGTCCAGCAGGTACAGAGGATTTTTTGTCCCTCTATCCTGGCTCCAGGTCTCAAATATCCTCTTCCTCCCCCCCCTTAAAAAGCTCTATGAAATTCTTGTGTGGGTCTTGTACCCAAGAAAGAACTTAAACCCTATTTTTAATCATGCCAAGTTGGCAGCCTGGAGCACAGAATAGGCTTCCCAAGCATGAGCTTGTGTGTCCTGCTGCTTCCCAGCACAGGACCAAAGAGCAGGACAAAATGGCAGGAACCTTACAGATGGCATTCCCTGGGCCATCATTTGAAAAGTCTCTGTTGGAGACTGCAGTGAGGGGAAACGAGGATAACCTCTTTGTGAGAAATAAAGAGGTTATGAAGTACGGCGTAGGAGACAGAGCCAGCCGACACAGGCTGCAGAGGGACAGACGTCTGTCCCACTAAAAGATGTATCCTGACACAGAAAAGGTTAACCCTAGATAAGCAGGACATTGGGAGAGATAAATTTGTCCTGAGAGTGGCCAAGGGGAGCCCACAAGTTACCAGCAGCTACCTGAAACCTTGCTCTGATCTCAGTCTGAAGCTCTGGACTCAGTGCTGGACTCTTGTCAGTCCGGACTCTTGTCTGAAGCATCACTCAGGTGCTGGGGCAGAGGTAAGCACTGTCATCCCCTCCCATCAAAGCAACAACTTCACTACCGAGCAGCAGCTGCAGATGTGCCAAAGGCTCAACCACTCCTGGGGGTAGGAACCTGGCTCCTACTCCTGCTCTTCTGCTGAAGACTGAGTTGTCCTGCAGCAGAGCTGGAGCTCGAGCTCTCAAGTATCTCTTCCATTGCCAGCTCAGTCTCTTATTCGCTCATCAGAGCTTGCTGATTATTTTCTTCCCCAAAGAAATTTCACTCGAGATTTCCAGAGCTGGTGACAGCCCATTCTTCTCCTTCCCTGTTCACTGGGCACCCCAACAAGGTACAAAGGCCCTCTGCCTCCTCCCCAGCCTGGGACTCCTCCCCACCTCCTCTCAACCTCTCCATTTACACTTCCATGCATTCTCTAAATAATTAATTTCTTCAGTTTCCAATAGTCTTCCTGCTAACGCTTAGAAACCTGGGGTGGGGAGGAGAAATCCCTATGCATCATACATTAGGAGGTATAAGCTCTATACATGTCCCATCATAAGGATGGCAGAGGGAGTGTTATGGTAGAGGCTCCCCTCAATGCTCGTGCTGGGGGTGTGTCACCACCACTGCATTAGGGGACCAGTGAGTGATCAGCTCATGAGATTCCTTTCCAGGCAGGGTCAGCTTTCCAGCCATGCAGATGGCTTTCCCACCACCACCACCCCCCCACCTGCACCCCTCATGCTCCGTCAGCCCTCCAGCTGTGCCTGCTGTCACCAGTGAGGTCTCTGGAGAGGCATCCATCACCCAGCAACACCACCCCAGAGCCTTGCTCTTCTTGCAGGGGGAAGGTTTTCCTTCCTCTGGGAAGGCTTCCAGCAGAGCTCCCCCAGGGACACACACTGGAGCCTCCACTGCTCCACACCTTGGGGAGAGGGTGAGTGGCAAGATGACAAGTCTACCAACTACACTAAGTTATTCAGAGGGTAGAAACAAAGCTGACACCGAAGAGTCATGCTGCAAGCTGTTGGAAGGCAGAAGAATATTCTGGAAAAACATGGCTACTGGCTTTCTTACCCACCTTCCCCAAGCACCCTGTCCAGGAGGGGATAGGCCATAGAGACTTCTGGCTGGAGCATGGCTGTTCCTGCCTGGTGCAGGATGCCAAGTAGAGAGGCAAGGCAGCTCGTGTCCCAGGGCTGCCAATAGCACACCCCATCTGGTGCTCTAAACAACATGGGAGAGCTTTCCAGAGAGCCTGCAAGGATGCATATCAACAGTGGAACCATCCTAGCTCAGCTTAGAGCAGGAGATAAAACCCCTGGGAGAAGACTGGTCTCTTTCTTTAACCTACCACACACATTGGCTGAGTACCATCCTCTGCTGAGAGTGTGGGACAGGAGGCTGTAAGGCACCATGCCCTGCAGAAGGGCATCAGCACCAGCTGCTGTTGGTCTTTGACATCACCATGCCGGCCAACACTCTCAGGCCCATCGGAAAGCAATGGGGATGATGGGGGGAACTCATTAGCTCCAGGAAGGAGAAGCAGAAGGCATGAAATTGGGCAGTGACATCTAACAGGGAGGCTTTGTGCATTCTGATTTGAACGGGTGGCTGCCACCAGACCTGCCTCCTCCACAATTAGACCTGTAACATGAGAGCTGGTAAACAGCCCGGCTGTCAGCTATGCCCTTTGGCCAGGGAAGGAGCTTTCTCCAACATCAGCTCTGCTTGACTGAAAATAATTCAAGCTTGTTATGATGGCTCTTCCCAGCCCTAAAAATGCTGTGGCCAAAGTCTCAGCTAGGGTCTAGACACTGGAGTGGTATCAGCTGCTCAAGAAAGCCAGAAGTAAGCTGTCTTAGGGCAGGGGAGCTGGGTCAGAGATCCCACACTGTTCACTTTGGATAGTGGAACCAGTCCAAGGAGAGTTATTGCCCAGCAAAGGCACCTGATCTTAGCTCAGAGTCTGGTATCGCGAGGGAAAAGGATTTGCTATGAGCACAGTATCTTCCAGCCTCTCGGAGCTTCTGCAGGGAGCCCAGAGCCAGTGGGCTGTCTCCATGACTGCACTGCATAAATCCATTAAGGTCCCCAGCTGAGAGGTATTGTGTCCATGCCATTTGGGAGCTGACAAGAAAAGCCCCAGACATGAGGCTCTGGCCCTACAGAGTGGGATCATGCTATGCTGCCTGCCACTCCTGGGGGGCTCCATGGGGAAACGGGCCTGCTTTGGGAGCCAGTGTGCTTCAGCTAATGGAGGTAACAGCAGGTACAGCTCTGAGGTCTGCAGCCTGGCAGGGAAAACAGCAAGATGCATCACATTCCCATTCTGCTGCTTGCCCCATGCCCACAGTTGCAGAATGTCAGGGGCAGTGGTGGCCGTGGCCCCATGGCAGCCACCAGCCTTCTTCCAGCAGGACCCCCCGGGATGTCTCTCACTGTCTTTTCTAGCTGAGTGCCCTCACCCACCAGTGCTCCAGGCCTTCCACAACACAGCCATTATCACGGCTCTGCCGAGGAGCCAGGGGAATGTCATCCCTGCCTCCCCCAGCCCGCGCAGCAGCCATCCTCCCTCCCCCTGTCCTCCCCCTGCCACTGCGGGGCAGGCTGAGCAGCCCTGGGAAGGCGGCAGCCTGCCAAAGCCCCAAGGAGAGCAAATGGATGCAAAATAAAGCCTTGCCCGTTCTCTCAGGCATGCTGCTCCTGCGCAAGGCACCCACGCTTTGCCAGCAGTTCCAAACAACAGGGTGGTCTTTTTCCCCCCACACCTAGTAAGAGGTGCTGCCACTTCGCACTCCCCATGGAGCCCAGCTTGCACACCAAGTCCTTGACCCCCATAAGGGGCTGCAGCCCAGATGTGACTGGGGGCCTTCTCAAGCAAAGGGTGAGCAGGACCAGAGGAACCCTGGGAGCCCAGAGCCCAGGATGAGTTGCAGGGGTGACCCAAACACCTCTGCCTACCATCTTGTGTTTCTACCCCATCAGTTCAGAGAACAAGGCTGCAAGGGTTTTGAGAGGAATTCCCACTGGCACCCAGATGCTGATCTCACCAATTCCTGCTCCTTAAGATGCTGGAGCTGAGATGAAGCTCCAGTGACAGCCCTTGTAGGACAAAGCCGAGCCCTGGCAAACACAAGGTGCTGCCTTCTCATCCCATCACCACCAAACCACAGGAACGAGCAAGGTGTTCAGCCAAGGTTGGTTCTGGGTAGGATCTGATTTTGCAGTAAAGATCTGCTTAAATGCCAACCACAGCGACTTCTCTCTTCCCTAATTTTGCAAATTTCTCTTCCTAAGCCCCCTAACTAATCATCTCCAGCATGACTGCCACATCTCATGTACGTGGGCTGTCCCTAGGAAGAAGTGGCTAAGCCACTGCCAGCAGTGCACCAGGCAGGGGGTGCCATTCCCCCACCCCAATGTATCTATAATTCTCTTGATCAGGTTTCCGAAGACGGGCAATAACCTTTTTCCAAAGAAAGCAGATGCACCAGGGTTTCTCCTCCCCATCCTGCCGTATGAAGGCAGCCCTGGCAGCTGCCACATCCCCGAGGCTCAGAGGCTCAGCATCTCGGAGGAGTGGTGATCAAAGCCACCCCTCTCCCATCACGGTAGGCTCCGGATGTCAGCTCCATGACACCCCGCCTACCCATCCTGCCAGAGAGACTCTGTGCATTCATCAGGCAGCTCCAGAGAGGCACAGAGCAATCTGGAAGGCCCAGAGATGCCAGACCGCTAATATGCTAGGGAAAAGACGTCAGTGAATATTACAAACACCCCAGAGGACAAGGCAGGCTAAAGGAGGAAAGACCTGGAAGGAATCAGACAAAAAAAAGAGGGTGAGAGCAGGCACGTGGAAAATCCATGGAGGAATGGCACCGCCTTCTTTCTTATTTCAAAAAAGGGGATACTGCTGGGGCGGATTTAACTGCAGTTAAAACAGACGAAGAGGGTCTCTCGTTCCTCCTGTCCAACACCGCAGTGTCAGGTGCCACCACCCCTGACCTGGGAGAAGGCAGCCTGTAAAATGCAAGGCACAAGTCCTGCCTGTGCACTGCCCCGCCGAGACGGATGCAGCCGGCAGGGACTGAACGTCTACGAATCCATCTTCATGGGAGCAGGGTTCATACTGCAGCAGGAGCGTCACCTCCCCAGGGCAGCGTCACCCCACCATCAGGCTGTCAGTCACACCAGGGAAAGCCCCTGGGCACCAAGAAGCACAGGCAGGTCACAAACCAGATTGCATCGTTTAGGCAAAGGTTGGGGGGGGGGGGGAGAGGGGAGGCTGAGCATCCTCATAGCCTGAAGCTCTCAGCTCGCACAGCCTTCCCTTCCCTCCGAGCCCTCCAGCAGAGACCAGCTCAGCAGCAGGTGCAGGGGAAGCAGTGCCAGCCCAGAGCTGCTGGTTGCCCAGCAGGTCCATGGGGCACAGCCACGCCAGCCTGCTCTCCCCCTGCCGAAGACAGAGCAGCATCTAGGTCAGGCTCAGAAGAAAACAAAAAAGCAGCCGAGCAGCCCTCAGATGGGACATGGGGATGCTGACACAGTAACCGTATGGCAACGGCTCAGCCCCAGTGCAGTCCCACTCCTTCCCTGTGTCATGGAAGGGCTCCCTATGGAAAAACGGAGCAGAAAAATACAGGGAGTAACTTTCAGTGCAGCACCTGAATGTGACACCTCCACAGGAACAGGGGCAGCTGCCCACCTGCTGCCTGTGGGCTTTTGGACCTGCTGGCTGGCAAAGGGCAGCATGGGCACCTGCACCCTCCTGCCTCCCTGCAACCGCTGGTCACAGCTGGAAGGATCCAACTCTCTTGCACAAGTCATGCCAGATAAACACAGCAATGATCCTCTTCAGCTACCCAGGCACCCAGAGCCTGGCAAAACTGCAGGGGCATTTATCCAGCCCACCACATAATAAACAACAGCCAGGGTACAGAAGGGTCGTCCAGGGACGCGAATCCTCTCCACAAAAAAGAGCTTGACGGGCACAGTCTCACCAGAGACTTCCCTAGCTACAACTGACACACGTGATGACTTCCACTGTGGTTGAGCT
The DNA here is from genome assembly GCA_013400555.1 of Jacana jacana. Classification (NCBI taxonomy): domain Eukaryota; kingdom Metazoa; phylum Chordata; class Aves; order Charadriiformes; family Jacanidae; genus Jacana; species Jacana jacana. The sequence goes on from VZTM01032509.1 coordinate 650,443, forward strand.
GCAGAGGCTTCAACCCTCCGATTTAAGAGATATCCAGCTCCTTACACTGTTCCTAACCCCAGCACTTCACACTGTCTGACTCAGAGTGGAGTCAAACCCTGACTTTAATCAGCATTCAGTGTTATTAATAGAATCATGCACAAAACCTGTCAGGCAGAAGAGCCCAGGACAGTAGAAGCATCATTTATCTGCCAGCATCACCTCTGACAAAGCAGCTCTGCCTACCTGCTCAACTCCCAGCAAAGCCCACTTTTCCTTCTGTTTGTACCAGAACCACCCCACAGCCCTCTCTCAAAAGGACAGAGACAGGAAGGCTCTGAGCTGCTCAATCTCTGAGCTTTTTTTGATCCTGCCCCACATTTCTTCCCCTGGGCAGGCACTGTGCTGCTACCCCCAGCCAGCAGCTCAGAGCCTCACCATGGTCCACAGCCGCATCTTCAGATGACACCACTGAGATGGCAAAGCCTGTGGAGACTGGGAGAAGCCGGGCAGGCTGGGGGAGGGGAGCCAAAGCATCCTAGAGGGCATCTTTGCCTCCTCCTAGGCGGCAGGAGGCTAAATCCAGAGCGGCGTGATGAGGATGAGCTGCTTCTAGGCACAGCCCCACCTCGCCTGGGTGCCCCCGGCCCTGGCACTGCCCACCCTTCCCGGGCAAGTGTGCACTCCATTGTTGGTGCAAACAAAGGAGCGGTTTGTGTCTGCGGAGGAGAAAGGAAATCAGAGGCAAAATCATCCAGCAGCCCTGAGTATATGCAGATTAATCTGCAGAAGATTGTGTTAATGTAGCATTTTCCAGACATCAGTTAATCCTCCTCCCAGCCGTGCTCTGTCTCCGTTTCCCTGGCAGAGGTGGGCTGTCTCACCTGAGGCCACAAAGGCAACCAGTGCCCACTTACAAACCTGTCATCCCTGACCTGATGCCTCCCAAGGGGCCAGGCAAGCTGCTGGGTGTGAAACACAAGCCATGTGCCCACCAGCATGCCCGTGGGCATCGCTTTGGCAAGGAACTCGGTCTATTCTTGTCGAGGAAAAATGAGGACGCTGGGATTCCCACTAGCTGTCTGGGGACCAAGCTACAGATTGACAGGCTGTCAGTCTCTGAGCGGATGTCTGGCTACAGGGCAAGTGGAAGGGAGAAGCGCTCTCCTGCTGTTTGCCCTTCAGGGATGCATCCTCTGCTGCCCTGCCCCCATCACCTCCAAGACGGTCCAAAGGGAAGGGTTTGGGGCTGCCTCCCCTGGCACACGCTGGGTTGCCCTGCTCGGTCTCTGTGATGAACCCCAGGTCACAAGGAGGATACTTGGGGTTCTTCCCAGCAGCAGCACCCTGCTGGCAGGCCTTGCTTTGCAGTGGCTACTCCCTGGATCCCACGTTCTGGATATCTCAACCTTGGTCCTCTTGCCTTGCAGCTGCTTTGGAGGACCTCAAGCATCAGCAGGAGCATGAGGGCTGGATCAGTCCACGTTTAGAAAGGCATCACCAGACCATCCGCCCTCCAAAGGCTATTTCCAAATGTAATTCCCAACAATTCCCAGCACCTCACCAGACCCCGGGTGCCCTCCTTTCCCTGCCTGATGGCGACACGGGTAATGCTGGGGGGCGGGGGGCAACCAGGACTAAGCTCCGTGGGGTCTCCCTGCCCGGCGCTGTCGCACAGCGACCCAGAGGACGCCCGTCGAAGACACAACTCCTCCCTTCTGCTCCCATTTCTGCCACATCATTTACCCTCCTCGGGCTGCTCCGGGCGCACTGGAATCACCGGCGGCTCCGGCTCCACCTCCCGCACCGCGCACCGGACCCCTCCCGGCGCGGGCACGACCATTGCGGGGGAGGCGATGCCGCCCCGTCGACCTCCCCGGGCCCGGTA